>OX457036.1:12246606-12469106 GCA_949752735.1 Lumbricus terrestris
GGTCCACTTCAAACCGATTATTAATCACTGCTATAGCTTAATTAGTAGCCTAAGCTTATGTATGCTGAGTCTAAAAAGCGCAATTACGCAAACCAGCTTTTACACAGTCACTTATAGGCCTATAGCCTAGTGAAAGCAATATCGATAGATCCCTTACTTGAAATTGCTTAAACAAGGTTATAAACTTAGGTTTACCATGTTATTGGGATTAGGCTAACCGTCTATCTATAGAGGATTTGCGTGTTCAAGTAAACCCTCAAAATAAGTAATTACTGGCAATTTTCTAAATTAGCCTTTAGGTCGTAACTCTGCGTCCATGCATATTCAATGGAGATAGGAGACGTCAAATGGAAACCCCAGAAATTGTTTCATAACTTTCATTGCTGCGCCCTTGTGGGCCCGTGAGTTCGTGCAGGTCGTCTTAAGTAACGTAGACCCATATGGACCTACTCGACTTTACTCACTTTAGTCCTATATACACGGTCCCATATAATTCATTCATCACCTCGATCCTATATAATACTCATTTTTCAATGAATTCATCGTATCGGGCGAGATCTTTCGCCACAAACCCACAACGTGCCTGTTTTTTTAATAGGTGCCACGCAATTCAAGGTCCCCGTGTATACGGACAACGTTAGCCCGAGATTTATACTTCTGAAATGAGCTAGGGTCTACAGTTGGACTGCACCCGGAAAGTGACCCGTGATCTATAATTAGGCCTATGCCTGCGCTATCTTTTGACAGAAGCGCGTGATGTAGGCCTATGCTGATGTAGAGAACTCCACCCTAAAGGCTCATTGTGCCACCAGTCGGATGTGATGTTTGCTTATGACGGACGAATAACGTTATGAATATCAGTTTTGGGTTTCAAAATTCTGTGCTCTGTGAAACTTTAGGCGGTGCATGGGGCGCTGTTGGATTAGCCGAAATTTTATGACCTCGTTAAATCAAACCGCGCTCCTACATTGTTTACTCTGTAGGCCTGTAGACATGATCTGTAAACAGACCACTTTATGTTCGTTTTATTTTGTTTACGCTCAAACAGATTCATCAAACTGTGCTCGGAGTAGGTCTAGTAATGAAACACTATTTTAGTGGTCGATTGCTATGTAGTAGCCTATATATACAACATTATAATACCTGTTTCAATGATAAACGCGACTCACTTTGCAAGCTCTCGTTATAAAATAATGTTCCAAGTGGTCCACTGAAGAGCACAAAGCATGTGCAAACACCCATTCGTTGTCAATGTGTGAACTCTTGACCTTTATCTATCCTACTATATGTAGATATATATATATATTATCATTTGCATGTTATTAAAACCTATATATATATACCTGGCAGCAGTCGTAATGGTAAACGTGTGCATGTACATGCAGTTTAGCGTCTCAAATTATTCACACATTCACGCATGCATGGTAGAATTGTGATTTTTTTAATCAATTTATAACTTCCGCTTTGGCAAATATCCGTCTCATCAATCCAGCTCCTGTTTCGGCAAGAATTCCTTTCATCAATCCCGCTTCTATTTAAGCAGCAATTATTTTTCGTCAGTAGGCCTAATAGGCTACATTCAGCTTCTAATTAATTGAAGGTTAGCCTATTTTCCATTCCCACTTCGAGTTTAGTCATATAGCCTACTTCATAAATCCCACATCTGTTTAAGCAAAACCGATTTTCATCAATCCAACTTTACTTTGTTTAGCAAGTAGGCTATAGGTAGTAAGTACTTAAAGTGTGAAAAATAAGTGCCTGAACGCCCCTTACCTTTCCAGGCTGTGCTGACCAATAAGTGGCAGGACGGCGTTCAGATTTTAAAACAATTGCCTGAACGCCGTCCATGACCGTCCAGCCACACTTTAAGCCCTGCAAGTAGGCCTGTGCCTATTCTTTTTGTCACTTCACCTTGTATTCGATCTACGCCCAAACCCGTGCAATGACGAATAATTTACGACGTTAAAATGAAGGTTTGCCATCACTGACTAGGTCGAAGCTTATATATTAAATTAGCCTAGCAATATTAGTAGGCCTACTCGTCCAGTTAAGCGTCGTACATTATTTTAAGACAAATAAATTATTGCAGTGAAGCTAGACATTGGACGGGATTATGATAAGAATATAAAAAATACAACCAAACTAGAAGTTGGATGAGGGATGAAAAACGACAAAATTTATTGCAGTAACATTTAGAAGTCGTACGAGCGATGATAGCGAGAAAACCCTAGACTTTAATAATGCTGAATAAATTTTATTTTTTAAATATTATGATTTTTTTATGGTGCTCCTTCAGGACTATATATCTACTCAGAAGCGTTCCCGACCAAATCTCGACTAAATGAAAGCTTTTCCTGTAAGAATAGATCAAAATATAGCCTATAGGCTACCAGACGAAGAAATTGAATGAGCGATGAAAATATCAACGCGGAAGTAGAAATTGGATGAACGATTGAATGCGTGGAATTTAGGTTTTGATTATGAAACCATGTGACCATGGTTATTCCATCGACGATAGGCATATGGCTTTGCAGATATCCGACTCCATGAAAGCACCCATGCAGACTATGACCTTCAGAGGATGCTTCACCGTCAGGTTCATGGCTTCATGCACTCCAACAAATTGAAAAGAAATGACAGGCCAAGGTTGCATGTGGAATTGTGGATCTGGTTGCCAAACAGGCAGAATGCGGTTTTACCGTTGAACAGCACCTTCTCCCTCTTCCCTGTTTTGTTTTAATCGTGCAGTTCTACATTTCTACCCAAAATGTGCAGTTGTAAATGGATTTGTGCAGTTCTAGAAGCACTTCTGTGCAGTTAAAAACAGCCTGAACAGACAATTTTCACCCGATTTTGAGTAATTTATCTTTGGAGGATGGAAATGGAAAGAAGGGGACCGGCATGGGCTTAAAGTGTAGAAAAAGAAGTACCTGCAGGGACGCACCTTCCTTTCCCAGGCTGTGTTGGCCTGATAAGTGGCAGGACGGTGTGCAGAGTTTAAAATAGCCTAAGTGCATGGACGTCGTCCATGACCGTCCAGACACACTTTAAACCCTGGACCTGGAGTTGTGCAGCCCTGCTTCTCCCTCACTTCAAAACTCCAGCTATAGGCTACTGCTGTTCCCACTGGATTCGCTGGCGCCTCTGGAAATCAGTTACCGTTGCTAGTTAGGCCTAGATCTGCATAAATTATTGCAGTAAAACTAGAAGCTGAATGAGCGATAAACATATTTGATTGTACACTTATATAGCCTATAGCATAAGAAGGCCTAGAAGTTGGATAAAGGATGGAAATTTGTTATGCTTTCTAATAGACCTATAATAATTATTATACAGTAGAAGGAAAAGTTGGATGAGCGATGAAAACATGGCTAATGAAATTATTGTTAATTGTAATATATTAGCCATGTTTTCCTCGCTCATCCAACTTTCCGTCGTATAATATACGAGGAAACAATTTACGACGCGGAACTACGGTAGCCTACATGTATTGTTTACTCCAACACTTTCGCTATTTAATTTCAACATTAAATCTTATACAGTATGAGAATTGTAGAAAAATAACAGTCTATGATCCACGTGGAACTGTGGTTTGAGATGAAAATTTTTACTCTGGGACCCTATAAGCAATCTTTAATCTATATATATATATAGGATTTGGGGAAAGTCCCCAAAGTGAATTGGCTGGGGCCTTGTGCTTATAGCTTTCAAGTCACGCGTTAAAAATTTCGGGTTTAGGCCTACAATAGCCGATATTATAATAATTATTATAAGCTTAGGTCTGCTACTGCTAATAAGCCTAGCAACTGAACTTCTTAGACTTATAATATGAAACAACTGACTCTGAGTTAGTTAGACCTAAGTCTGCTGCTGTTTAACGATACTGTATCATACCAATGATACCAAGGATAGATGTCGCCCTCCTCCTTCATCTGGACATGGGTCTGGCACTGCCAGAATTCGAGCAGTGGCGGAGTTTCAGGCCTAAGCCTATAAACCTCTGACATTTATAGTCTGTTGACTATTGTAACAGCAAACATGTCAGCCTATATTTTAGACCTAAGCCTATACTGTAACCCGGTGTGACCGGTGTCCCCTATATAGGCCTAACCAGCGGTATTCTGGTCCAATCTTGGCTCCTTTTGTTACCAGTAGAATAGGCCCTACTCTTGCTTTTAGTGCGGTGAATAAAATTCATGGTTATGGTTAAATTCGCACAAGGTCATGGGCGTGTGTAATACTGTATGTTTGTGTATTTATGTGCGATCCATACCTTTCTTAATTTACATAGCATATTTTAGAGAGCCCCTGTGAACTTTAATGCTCCAGAAGAATGTCTTTAGAATTTAGACTTTGGAATTACGTTGCTGCCTTGCTGGCATCGTGCATTGATACGTGTTATGTCTATAACCCTGCTGCTTACGATAATTTTTTTATTATTTTATTGCGCGGTTCTTGTATTTATTGAGAGGGCTATAAGTCTATAAGCCTAATGCGTCTGTTGAACTCTTTAGTCTGTCCCAGGCACATATTATGCCTAATATACTGTTACGTGCTGAGGTGATTGGATAACCATTCAACAACCACGCGATAAGTCAACAACCACATGATGAACATAGAAAACCACACGCCGCGTAGTAAATATCTCAGACCACTTAATATAAGAGTTAACATAACAGTCATCCAGTTCTGACTTGCTGGACGCGTTGAGCTGCATATGCTTTCTAATAATCTGTTCTGTTAATAAATTGAATCAAATCTAATCCATTACTTCTATAGCGCCCTTAAAATAATTCGCTTCAAGCGCAATTAATATTATGACTGGACCAACCTCGTAGAACTAAAATCTCCTAGATCAGATATATAATAAAAAGAAATAAGACCGTCTGATATATACATGTAATGTAGCCTATGCCTAATGCAAATCTTCAAAAATTTCCCATCGCCCGCGAAATAGCCTACACGTCACAGAGACCAGCTTAAGGCTCGGCTCTACATCGACTCATGGCCGCAATGATCCGATTTGTCTGTTCCATGTCTGGTCAAAAGTCGGAGAGGTCATGCCAAGGTCATGTCGATATAAAAATAGGGTCGTAATTGCGACACGAGAACGTTTCCGTTTCCGTGAGCCACTACGTCATAAACCTAATCGTTTTACACAAGGGATGAAAGAAGCAGTTAATCCACAAATAGGCCTATTATATATTTATATCAAAGACCTTATAGTAAAACTCTAATATCTTTGTTTATATTACTGTAATAATTATACTATAATTACTGTAATTATACTATAATTATGTGGTTAAACTGTAAATTTCCTCCACTCCGCTTCCGTCTGAGCTTATTTATTTATTTACTGGTAATTTGATTGCAGTCCGTGAGTTTGGGGCAATCTTTGTACGCATCTGCAGACCTACGTGCACTGAAAGCCCACAGACACAAGTAAGTAAGTAAGTAAGTAAGTAAGTAAGTAAGTAAGTAAGTAAGTAAATAAGTAAGTAGGCAAGTTAGTAAATAATAAGGACACGAAACAATGGACAAGTATAGAAGGTGAGCCACAAATTAGTTACCAGTTTAATTAACTTTAGCCACATTACGTATACATACTCAGAATGTGTCAGTCTTAAACGAAGTAGGCTAATTATTTAGCAGTAGGCCTAGTTTTATTTTAATTTTATGTAAACTGTGAATAAACTGTAAATTAGTTAATTTTTTCTTGTAGAAACGAAGCGATGCAAAGCAGAGAAGATTGATGATGACGATGAAATCGACGATTTTCACGAAAGCAGAATTGCTGTTGAAGCAATTAAAATTAAGGTAAAAACAAATTTCCTTGCAAAGAAAATAAACTATCTGTAATATAACAAACTTTCACTGCTATGCTCAGAAAGTAAATTGGATTTCAGTTGCAATTATTTTGTACATTTTGGTAATTCAAAGTTTCTCTTGTTAATGTTATAAATTAGCAATTTTGCTAATTTTTATTTGCTTATTCAAGTAGTAGACCTGGCAAGCATTTATTGTCCTAGCAAGCAACTGACCTTGTGAACAATTGACCTCACGTAATTGAAATATTTTTTACGTAGTATGTATCCGTTTGGCATTTATTACAAAGCTAATTGTAAACTATCAATAAATCTGCAGAGGATAAATTAAAATTCCATCCACTGCTATAGGCCTAGTGCAGAGACCACTTGCTCTATACTCATTTAGCGCTTAGGACCCGCCTATCAGATGAAACTTTTCAGCAGTTTCTCTTAACAAAAACTACTAGCTGAATGTAAATTCAGCAAACTTACAACCTTTCTAACCAATTATTTGTAGCTTAAGCCATTAATAGCTAAGCAATTTTTAATGTTTTCTAATTTGAATACTATTTAAATACTGAGCACTGACCTAACTATTCTGTATATAAATATTAAGAGAGTAAGTGTGCCGTTGACAAAATGCGTTAAAGCATCCTGGAAGTAGCATGCTACTGACGATGCAAAGGAAGTTGTCTCAAGTACAGCTGCAATTACAATTTGTATTTATTGCCAGGAGGAAGCTCCGGTTAGCATATGTAACGAAAATCCAACGTTTGGTCATTCCTCCTTTTCGTTGCTTAACGGCAACGCCAACAACATCAAAAAAGAGGAACCGGATTCAGACATGCCGTACAGTCAGTGTATGTACTTGATTTGTGATTTTATAATTGCATAGTAGACAAAGCGGGTGATCTCCAGCCATATCTATCCTGCACTCACTTTGGTTCTCAGATGGGTGTGTATCGTACTTGAGACCAGTGGCGGCGCCAGGGGTTAGGGAGGCTAAGCCCCCCCCCCCAAAAAAGAGGTCAGCAGATTTTTTAGACAGGGAAAATAAAAGGAAATGTTTTCACGAAATTTCGACTCTAAGCCGCCGCCCCCTTAAAACGGCCATGATCGAGGGTTTTTGAGACAGGGAAAATGAAATATTTTCATGAGATTTTGACCCAAACAGCTAAAAAAAAAGTCGTTAGCTTTTTTAAACTAGGAAAATGAAATATTTTCATGAGATTTCGACCAAACGACTAAAAGAAGGTCGTCAAAAATTTTGGCGAATGAAAATGGAAAATTCCCTCTGCTTCACCCCCACCCCAAAACTGAAATCCTGGCGCCGCCACTGCTTGAGTCTCCTTGAGACTATGTAAATGTACAGGTTTTTATACCGCAGCTGCATATAATGGCCTCGACCTGCTTATTTTTCAATAAAGTGATCAAGTAAGATCGTAGCTTCTTTGTCACTGCCCGTTTGACAGGATAACACTCCATTTAAGGTTTATGGACCGTGCTAGAGTGGCCCTATAAAATTTATTGCCGTTTTATTGAGATCCTATTGAAATAGCTATAGCTGCTCTGTAGCATATGAGACTTCTCTGCTATTTGTAACCTTCTGCTTGTTTTCAAGTGTTAAAATGGCTTTAAGGCAGGCTTGCAAACATGAGATGAAATAGTTTCTCTCTTTTCAACAAGATAGGTTTGCAAGGTGATTATTGTTATTATTATCGCCCGAAGTAAGTGTAGTCCCTCAGGCTCTACGGTGCACTAAGAGCATCTTATTAATTATTATTGTTGTTATTATTATTATTGTTATTATTATAATATTATTTTTTTTCCCCATGAGGTATCTATAATCCCTCAGGTGTAAGATATTAATAAGAAATTTTAGCTCTAGAGTGGCCGTACGACGGCGTACGTGTATGTCAAGACCTGGAAAACTGTAATACAAAAGTGTCGTGGAAGGCAACGGCATTGAAGCGCTGAATTATGACTAGTAACCTTATTATTATTATTTTTTTAATCCTTATTATTATTATTGTTATTATTATTATTATTATCATCATTATTATCATTATTATAGGCCTACATGGCATTGCTACAGAGACAATGTGAAAGAGAAACAGATGGCGATCCCACGTTATTATTATTATTATTATTATTATTATTATTATTATTATTATTATTATTTTTATTGCTATTATTATTATTATTGTTATTATTATTGCTATTATTATTGCTATTATTATTATTACTATTATTACTACTACTACTATAATACTAAATTCATTTAAGCCTACAATAATGATAATGATAATGATGATGATAATGATGATAATAATAATAATAATTATTATTATTATTATTATTATAATACCATTAGCAATAATAACTATAATCAATCACGACGTTCCATTAAATTTGAACATAAATAAATTCTGGCAGACGGATATTTATTTTATCACACCGAGTTTAATTGTGAAATCAGAGACAATGGAGGCCATCACATGTCCCTCTTGCTAAGTCTGGCATAGGGTGACGTGATAGAAACCAGGAGCTAAGCAGATAATTGCGGCTAATTAATGGTCTTCATGCTTCCTGTTTTTGTCATCTGCCTCCTAATCAGTGCTCGTAAACCGGCGTTGTGACCGAGATGGCAATTGTCATGATATTTTTAGTTGCATCTATTCATTTTTGCTTCCTCCGCCATCAGCCTCATGGTGAGATTGAGGCTAGACAATTATGCTTCCTCTTAGTTTCCATGCAGCCGAGTTCCGTATTAGACCCTGTGGTTATAACAGAAATTCGTGAGAATATTAATTGTCTTGCATTGTGTGCAATATACGTTCACACCAGACACAAAGTGAGCATATGTGCCCTGCTGCACGTTACTGAAGTCGTTTATCAATAAGTGTATTGAGATTAAGTAAGGTATAAACGCAGTTACTTTAATGCAGATTTTGAAATGTTTTCTTGAAATTCATTTTATGTTACGGTAACAAGAGTATGGTAGGCCTAAGGGAGTGGCTCCTTTAGGGCATGCATAAGTACGGCAGAAATATACCTTGACTCCTTGGAAGGCTTGTTTCAATGTCTACTAATACTTGCACTCATCTCTTCTCTTTTTAGTCGCCCAATTCAACTACACTCTCTACCATCTTGATAGAATATTTCTGTAGTGTGATTTCCCAAGTCTGGTGGGACCTCTGCCTCTCTGGGTTACGCTTTCTCAGGGATCCATACACCCAGAGCCTTCTATTACTGTAATAGAAGGCTCTGCCTTCACCTACTTAAAAGCTAAAATTTTTCGTGTCTTTCAATGTAGCCTATGGTTTCTTTATTTGCATCATTTTGATTAGTTTTTATTTCTTGAGTTGATCTTTATGAATAGATCAGTTTTGAACTTGAATTTGAAAGACTTTTTGCTTTTGTGACAAAATGGCAACAGCGTCTTTTTGCTGGAGTAGGCCTAACATATCAGCAATGTTTAGCTGGACGATCTTTCTCTTGCAATGGTCTACTTGGCTAATCAGTTTGTCAGTTGCTTTGGGCTGTGAACTTCAGACGCAGAGCTACCGTGAGAACTACGTTGTACCGTTGCACGTCATAATTATCGTTGCATTGTTCTGCTTTCTTTGTGCAGCGCTGATCCCAACGGTCGTCGAAGAATTCTCCGAACAGGGAACCAGCGAATCCGCTGCAGTGCTGACCAACCTGCGTTCAGTCAGCCAATCAACATCGGAAATGAGTCAAATGACTCTCCAGTCAAACAGTCCATCCGGTTTTTCTTCATCTTCCATGTCTCTTGGTACGACTCCTAATCTTATACACTGTCTAAATTAGAGTCATCAGGTTCATGGGGGCAAGAGGGGCACTTGCAACCATGCCCACCCCATAGAAACTTGACACCCATTTTTTAAACTAAGCTTACCGCTTTTTGGTTTTTAGCAAATTAATTTGCGGCAAAGCACTAATGATACTAAATGATACTAACGATACTAATGATACTAATGATACACAAAGGGAAACTGAGAAATTTACGTTTAGAAACCTCTTTGCACAATACACTTGCTCTTAATTTTCTGATTTGCTTTTTTCAAGCTCTTGCTGAAAATATATGAGCAATTGACCATTAAGCCTATGTTTTGCCCCCGCTGCAAAAATATATAGTGGGCTCCCATAGTCAAAATCATTTTAGTAGCGTCATATTATTCATGATTAGGAGAGGATCATATAATTATAAGATAAATCCAAAGAAAATTCGAAGGTTTATTTTATAAACTGGGCCTCGATTTTTAGCAGAGGCCTATGTGCAATTACTTTTCGGCTCTAGGTTTGTTTCATAGATGTAAAAAACGTTTTTTTCCGTTTTTTATTCTCTCCCAAAAAACGTCGTTTTTTTCGTTTTTTATTTTTCCCATCGTTTTTTATCGTTTTTTATTTGTTCTTTATCTTTATTTATTCGTTTATTTTCGGTTATTATTTTCCTTCATTTTAATTTTTTTATGATATTTCTTATGTTTTCCGCCAACTCTCAAAAATTCAGGTACACTAAAGTCATTATTTCATCGTTTAACATCATCATTTAAGAGATAGCCTGCATGTAGTAGGTTCCTAATGAATGTTTTCAAGGTTAAGATGCGGTTTTAGATGTAGCAAAGTCAAATTATTTACCGTTTCCGTTTTTTATCGTTTTTTTGTCGTTTTTTATTTTTTCGAAAAAAACGACGTTTTTTACCGTTTTTTATTCCGTTTCCATCGTTTTTTACATCTATGGTTTGTTTGTATTTGTCCAGTTTGAACATTTTGAAGCTCATAATTTGGTGAATTTTAAGAGAAACATTTTAACCGTGAAAATTAATAATTTATTATTGCATAATATTGTAGGCCTACACATAATTCTGTGAATCCCTAAGTTGACAGCACGAACTTGCACGTTTCTTGAGTAATTTACATTTTAAATCAATTAATGTCTTTTGTGTATATTTTTTTAGATTCCTCAGTCCTAAGCTTAAGCGATTCAGGTGGTGAATTCTACATTGACGACTTTCTGCTTTCCGTAAGTCGAGGCTACACCTTCTGTTTTTCCCAAATATTGTTATGACATCACACTGTTTTGCAGAGGCGATTTGTCCCGAACAGCAAAATGCGGTTGACGACAAATAAGAAGTGTATGCCGGACCAAAAAATGTAAAAAGTCAAATTGGAGGAATGAAATTATAGGGGAAGAATAAACGAAGGAAGGAAACTGTGAGTTTGGTAAAGTTGACTTGGCCTCCATTGATCGCTACCCTTAGCCTCCGTTGAGGGGTGGGTAGGGGGCATCACTCTGAGAAGTCTGCATTGAACAATAAACAGACTTGCTTGCATAGGACGACGGAGCTTTTGCAATGTTTACTAAATGCACCGTCCTCGAAAGATTTGAATGCAAAAGATAAAAGGCCAGACATGTTACAATGGTTTATGACCTCTTCAAGTTAAACTATGCACTTCTAGACTGACAACACGAAACAATGGTCTTCAACGGCTTTTGAGAGATTCTTAAAATGTGCTCTACTGTATATGCATAAAGTCCAGTACATACCTGTATGCATGCATGCATAGTACATACATACATGCATACACGCATGTACATAATACATACTTACATATATATACATACAAACATGCATACATAGAGCAATCAATCGCATAAATTAAATAGCATGCCTTCAAGGACTCTACTCATGTGTAGACATAGTATTACATTCATCCTACATGCATGATGCATGCATACGGACATGCGGCATAGATACAGACATGAGGGCATTTACATTGCATACATATATGCCTACATGAGGGCATTTGCATTGCATATATTACATATATGCCCGCTTGCATGGATGCTTCAGGTATTCAGATATACATGTGGCCTACGTGATTGAAGTAATTTCTTGCAAGACTTACGTATACAGACATTACAAAGCATAGTTAAATTTTCAATATTCTACCGCACGTGAAGTTCACAACTATATACTTTTGTTGAGGCCGTTAGATTTAGGCCTACCAAAGTATGTGTTTGCTCAACCAACGTATACCCTGCTCTATTGATAATGTTATTTAACTTTACAGGACTTGTTTGATGGCAAATTCGAGCTACTGTCTGGGGTAACCGACTTGGGTAAGCGAAACATTCTTCAGTCATGTCTCATGTTCTATCTTTTCGTCTCCTTGCTGTGGTTGATGCTTGCAAGATGTCTTTTAATGATGCTACATAAGAATACAGTTGCAAACTAATGCATACATACACACAGTTATGTAAGTTCACGACCTTCTGATATTTGCTGTAATCGCAATCATAATTGTAATCTCTAAATTTATAAAGCACCACTCGAAAGCCAAGCGAGGGGCACCAGCTTATTCACGAGCGCTGCATTGAATCAAAAGGGTTATCCGTAAGAATAGTCCATGGTGGTCCAGGTCGCTGTTCAAAGCAAGTTCCCTTAGAGATTGTTGTGATCGTGTTGGTGCCTCAGCCTTAAGATCTCTGTCCCTCCAGACCATCCCTTTCCTGTTGTGTGCCTCATTCACAGATACTCACCTTCACTGTACCCCGCGTTGTGCCCCTCTGGTGAATACTTTGGACCATCTGGCGTCTATGGGTCCAGTGTGGGTGTAAATAAATGTGTCTGGAGTGTCAGAACTTGCCCTTTACTGTGGATGTCCAGGGATACATGTATATCTGAACGAACAAATATACTCTGTGCCAATGGGTTTTTTCTTCTCTCCATCTGACGCACCCTAGCCCTAGCTAGGCTAGCTGGTATCTTGTGATGCCACATAGTGCATCTGGTACATTTACCGTAGTAACTTTAATGCTCCCGTAGAATGTCTTTAGAATGTAGACCTTGGAATTAACTCGTTGCCTTGCTGGCTGGCATCGTGCATTGATTCGTGATATGTCTATATAATTATAGCCCTGCTGCTTACGATATTATTTTATTGCGCGGTTCTTGTATTTATTGGGAGAACTATAAAAAAAATTAAGTCTATAGGCCTAATGCGTCTGCTGACCTCTTTAGTCTGTCTCAAGCACATAGGGCTAATATACTGTTACGTGCTGAGAGAATTGGATAACCATTGGATTGCCTTCCATTAGCAAGGTGGCGCTAGTAAAATGTGCAGTAGGACAGACAGCGCCTTGCATGGTTGCCATAGAATTAAATTCGACCCCAATTAAATTCGACCCCCCCTTAATAAATGTAAACATCTGTTCACACTATGATTTGTAATCATAGGCCTACTGCGTTGTGTCAGATGGAGTTTATAGTCAACATGAACATATATTCGTGTTTCAGTGAAATAAAGATAATTTGATAAGATGATTTTTAAATTAATATTGTCCAAGTTGCAGGTTAATTCTTTTCTCTTTCTCTTTCAGATTTTCTTACGGATGGCAATAGAGAGTTCTTCGCAACCAGCTTTACGTAGAGCTGGCGCAAGTCAAAGCCTCCAATGACCAACAAATTCAGGCATTATTGTGAAACTGCATTATATTTTTGAAAAACGATTCATGTTACCGGTGCGTGCAAACGGTGAGGACGAAATTCTGAAGATCAAGAGGAAGATATGACACTCTTGATGAAAAGTGTTTTATTATCGTCGACAAGAGCCTGTAAATTCGCTGGCGTTTATGGCATATAGACAGCGGCTGTCGTTAAAGCTGCCTGGCATTTCTGTTAAGGTCACATCAAGTGTTATAGTCGCACATTGACATTTCATTTCACCTTATGAAGGACAGATGTTGGAATGTAGATTAATCTGGCATAAAGATAAACTTAGAAACATTGAAGTAGTTATGAGCTACTTGCTAATTAACGCAGATATGGCAAGCAATGTTGTTTAATGTTCGCATCATTTGATCTGGTGGCTGCTGAAAAATGACTTAGCTGTATGGTGGTATTAATACTGACAAAACACGAGAAGTCCTTTGTTCATTTATTCTTTCATTCAAAAAATTTATATAGTGCCAGTGTTTAAAGTGTGGGAAAAGAAGTTCCTGGACGCTCCTTACCTTTCCGAAAGAAGTATCTGGACGCCCCTTACCTTTCCAGGATGCGCTGGCCAAAAAGTGGCAGGACGGCCTTCACATCTTAAAATAAGTGCATAGACGCCGTCCATGACAGTCCACGGTGTCCAGTCACACTTTAGGCTAAGCCCTCTTTCAAGAAACCTACTCAGAAACACTCCCAGCCTAGTCACATACAAAGAGAAAGGTCTTGAGCAACTGTTTGTTGTAGCTACATGGACATGCTTGCTTGATTGATTGATTGATTGAGTGAGTCTGGCCTCAGCAAAACTTTTCTCTTTTAAACTTTGTTAAGGTACTGACACAGAGGAAAACCATTCCAGGTGGATTAAATGAAATGGTTGTATTGTACAATGGGTTTTCCCCATATCATGGTTTCATGGGAAATCTGGAGTGGCTCAGACTTAGACAATTTCATAAGCTCCTGCAAGTAGACAGGTACATTCACCAGTGCACATCACCACTCAAAGATCACAATTATGCAGTTATGGCTTTTATTTATGTATCATGATGTCACCCACACGTGGACTAATTACCAGATAATTATTATTAATTATTATTATTATCCAGTTAAATGTTGATAAAGATGACTTTTCACTTATTTGTTATCTGCATGGACTTATCTAATTTATCGCGATGTCTCCACCAATTCTATAGCGTACGAAGCATGTTCTTAAGTGTTATATTTGAGAGGCAATCACTTAACTGATGGCTGATGACATGACACGAAGGTTACCAATAAGATACATGTATATGTGCAGGGCACCAGCTTATTCACAAGCTCTGAGCTGTGTGATATGGGTTGTCGAGAGATAATGACCATGCCAGCATACCCGGATGGAGTCCATATTGGACCAATGTTCCCATTTGGGACCCATATAGAGCCCATGATTCCCATACAGAGCCCTTGATTACGGGATGCTGGTAGGGAAATGATGGTCCGGGTACAGTTTCAATGCCAGAGGACCAGAGAGACCTGGGCAGAGTAGGAATGAGAGGGAGGTAGAACTGCTATGGTGGCTTTCTTATGACGACATAGTCTGGAATCTCGAGTGCAGGTAGATATATAATTTATAATAATTATAGAGCATCCCTAAAGCACTACCCCGTATGCTTGTTGTATCTAGCTGCTCTGTAAGGCGCCCTTGTAACGGCTTGGCTGTGTTACTGCGCCAAGTAAATTGTCGTAATTATTATTAATTTTTATGTATGTCGTAATTATTATTTTATGTATATTTATTATTATTATTATTATTATTATTATTATTATTATTATTATTATTATTACTATTATTATTGATATATTGACGCAATATAAATATAATACAACGGCAAACCTTAGGGAAAGTGTAGGCCCGCAGTTTAAGGTCCAATGTGATAGTTCTACGTGCAACTAAGATCATGGGGACCTGCCAGCCTGGACTGTCACACAATGTGGGCTACGCCTAATGAATCTTTTATTATGAAGGCAAGGCATAGACTCTTTATTGGCTTGTGTAATTACAGGCCTAAAACCATAAATTGTACAGATAATAATTTATCCTTGCACGCAGCAAATAAATTTGACCTTTACTAATTATAACCTACCGAAACATAATATATTGGTTAAGACCATAAAATTTATGGTTTACCCAAAACGCATGGCTCGCATCCGGCCAGCTTCGAAGTGGTGCACCATAACCAGGGGCGGATTCAGGGGCCAATCCGGCCATGACCCCATTCCAAAAGTACATAGGACGTGGCCTCGCCCTCAATTGGTTTCAACAAGCTTTAAATCAATGCAGGGGAATAAGGCGAGAGAGAAAGAGTAGCATACGACTAGAGAGATCATAGTATATAGTAGTAGACCTATATTCACAAAAGCATACGACCAGGTGACTAGAATATATATATATATATATATATATATATATATATATATATATAATTATATATGCCCAAGGTGAGAATTTACGGGGTTCTGGGTGTTCAAACCCCCACCCAGTCTTTCTTAGGACGCCATATATATAGTAAAGTCCTCATTGTACGCTCAACACCACATAAATCAATTTCTGACCCCCCGTTATTTTTCTACAATTCTCATATAGTATATAGCCTACCGGTATAGGCCAATAGGCTAAACAGATTGCACATTCACTTGCGTGACATATACAGAATCGTATTATGATGAATATAATTTTTTCGTAGACTATTATAGTCCTCGACGTTGTCGTTGAGTCATTAGGCTACCAACTGACATAATAATATCAGTTTTTACATCGACTAAATAATTAAGCAACTTGGTCGAAAATCGGAACATTCCACGTGCAATGTGCATTTCAACTGACTATGTGTCGACTTGCTCATCGATTTGCTATCGACTCAGGGACGGATCCAGAGGGCCAATCCGGCTGTGCCCCTCCCCCATTTAAAAAGTGCATGGGACGTGACCCCCATTTGGCTTCACCAAGCCATTAACTCAATGCAGCGGGAGAGAAAAGAGAGGCCATTACTCCGACCAGGATGACTGATGACAAAAAAAGGTCATCAACTATATTTGTCTTTTTTCTTGGAAATTGGACAAATGAGTAAAAAAGTCATCAGATTTTTCGGCTGCGACGAAGACGAAATTTTTCTCCTGTCCCAAGACCGAAAATTTTTGCTCCCTCCCCCCCCTTCGAAAATTTCTGTATCCGCCTTGACAATGTAGGCTATCGACTTCCTATAATTATGCAGGCCTAGACCAATCCGGTTTGTCCAGTAGCCTATAGTGGGTTAAAGCAGCGCATTTCACCGGGTAGGGCCTATACTTAAGGTGGTAGATCAGTGGTTGTGATGTAGGGCCCTATAGATGCTAGTCCAATTCACGACTGAAGGCGTCGGACGCATATATCTGATCGAGTATGCTTTGATCACTGTGATCAGTAGGCCTAATCCCAACTAAATTTTAGTATTGCATCAGCATGCAATTACTGCAAGCTTCATGGGCTGGCCAACGCTTATAGTTTCACCGGAAATTATTTTGCTACTTACTAAACATATTCAATTCAATTCCTTTATCTGAATATGGTTCGGGGCATTTACGTAAATATAATATCTATGGATAATCGCGACAAGATTGAAGCTAAGATTTTTCGGGCATGTAATGCGATATGATGGTTTGGAGAAGGAAATGATGCTGGCTTGTGGCGAAGGAAGGAGAAGATGCGACAGACCAAGGATGAAATGGATGGACGAGATACACGACATAACTGGCATGAATTTGGAAGAACTGCTCGAGGGGCTTGTCTGCGAACAGAACACGTACAATGGAGAATGTGTACGTGTCATGATCGACGATCGCTAGAGCTCTACGAGCTGACACCACAAGGTGACACGGTGATGGTGATGGATAATCGTAAAAGTTACTAGACCGGTAGGCCTATATATAAAAAATATATTATATATAGGCTATTTAAAAAATTTATTTTAAGTGTCACCCTAATATATAGGCCTAGCCTATATACGTTTCGGAGGGTCTATATAGACTACTGCTGAATGCTTTATTGCTCCTGCATGGTTATACATTCAAGTGGGTTTAGGCAGTTATAAGGATATAGGTCTAGCTGTTGTAGGCGTTATAAATTATATAATATAGGCCTAAGAGGTCGTTGGCACTTAGTAATAATAATCTTCGTTTATTGACATTCAATCTGACAAACCGCAGAACGATTACATGTACAAGTTATACGAAATACGGCCTGCTTCGCACGACACGCAGTTCGGCTACAACAGGTTCGGTAACTTAACACTAATGGCCTAAGTACTGGATCACTCCTGATTCGGCCAAGCCAGGAGTGGGAGGGGCTATCTTTTATTTTTAGCAGAACCCGAGTCAAGCAACACAACAGCAAAGCGCCAATGGCAGCTAACAGAAAATTCAAATAAATTTTTGCCCCGTGTGAGGCTTGAACCCGGGTCGCGCGGATGACTCTCAGTTTAACGGCCAGCGCTCTCTCCACTGAGCTACGGGACCCCCATTGTTGGGGGGTCTAAGTTGCAGGCCTAAGTCACTAAGTCACACAAACGATTATGAGAGCCAAATAATAATAATAATAATAATAATAATAATAATAATAATAATAATAATAATAATAATAATAATAATAATAATAACAATAATAATAATAATAATAATAACAATGACGATTTCTATGGCGCCTCACATACTATAGGCCTACTAACAGCAGGATAAGCCTTGAGAATTAGATAAATCTTGAGTCCAGATTTTAAGGAGTCAACTGAGTCAGCCGCTCTCAGGTCGGGAGGAAGACTGTTGCAGCATCTGGAGCCATTAGCTATAGGCCCTATAGGTATAGGCCTAGTCTATGAGGAGCAAGGTTCGATTGACCTCCAAGGTTTAATATCAATACATGTAATCACGTAAATGACCGCATGACGTCATGCAGCGCAGCAGACACCGTTCAGGTAGGAAGACTTCTAAGTAAACAGCCTAGAGAATAAATCTGATATCGATTTATTGTTGGACTGGTAGCAATTAGGGCTGTTGATTTAATCGCGTTAACGCGTGCGATTAACGCGTTTAAAAAATTTGCGATTAAAAATTTTAACGCATTAATCGTACGCGTTAATTAGATCTGATTGAAATGGAATCAGAGGCAGAAAAACTCGTTTTAAGCGGAAGGCTCATACTTAAAGCTAGTGATACATTCTTTGACAAATATTCCAAAAAAGAATTTGAGTATTATCGTAGCAATTCTTTGCTCAATTGTCGCCTGCATGCGAACCAAAACATGCGTTAAACGCCAACGATGAGTCGTCGACATCGGCCGCATCGCATCGGCCAGTAAGGTTGTTTCCTTTTTCCTCACTCCGTCAGACGTCAGACTACGTTGGTTGAACTCCATGAGATGGCAAGAACAATGGATTTCAGGATTCAAATGATAAATGCTTACAGAAGGACAACTGAGACGAGGTTTGGCAAGAACCGCAAACTCTTGTGAAAAATTGTGATTATAAATGATGAGGTTCAATAGCAGACCTACTATTGTTAATTGATAAGAGCATCCCTTGAACCGACCAGGGTAAATAAACTGGTCTGCCTATACAATTGGCTGAATAGATAATTAATTTTGATAGTCAGAAAACGGTTGTCTTATTTCACATTTAGGCCCATGTCATGTTAATTAAAGGTGGCTCAACAGAAAAAAATTAACGGATTTTGAGCAGTTGACTCACAGTCACTCACTGATGATTTGAACAGTGTTTCAATTCTGTCCGTCATACAAAACTTTTCAAAAAACCAAATGCAGAAATTCAATAGGCCTACGCCTAAGCCAAAGACTGTTAAATGTGTTTGCAATAGAAAGAATGCATTCAGTCATTAAAATTTTATGCTTCAGGGCTCCTTAGAAAATAGTAAGATTAATATATTTCAAGGAAATGCATTGCGATTAATTTGGCGTTAATTGCGATTAAAAAACTTAATCGCGCGATTAATTTCGATTAAAATTTTTAATCGAACAACAGCCCTAGTAGTAATTAAAGATATTATTTAATTGTCGAATAATGCTAATCGCGTTTTGATGTTCATACATAATGGTAATAAACTTAAATTTTCAACAGTATTAATCAATTCAGTTAAATATTTAAAAGTGCGTTATAACGAATAGGCCTAGCAGATGTGACCCTGACAGATGTGACCCTGACAGAATTAAGTGACCCTGACAGAAGTGACCCTGGCAGAAGTGACCCTGACAGAAGTGACCCTGACAGAAGTGACCCTGACAGAAGTGGCCCTGACAGAAGTGACCCTGACAGAAGTAACCCTGACAGAAGAGACCCTGACAGAAATGACCCTGACAGAAGTGACCCTGACAGAAGTGACCCTGACAGAAGTGACCCTGACAGAAGTGACCCTGACAGAAGTAACCCTGACAGAAGAGACCCTGACAGAAATTACCCTGACAGAAGTGACCCTGGCAGAAGTGACCCTGACAGAAGTGACCCTGACGCCGCATGCAGTGACGCGCGACCTGCTGAATAATAGTAGGCCTAATCGGCGCAAATAGCCTACATCGGTGGCTGCTTCACTGAAAAATCCATGATGAACAGATCTGATGTCGACTGTAGTCTGTAGCCTAGTGAACAAAAGAAGCTATTGGAGATTTTCAGCTAACAGCCACGTACTACAGCCTAGGCATGTACAGTGGCGTAGCCAGGAATTTATGATGGGTTGTTTTTTGGCCTGGCCGGATGCCCTTTAATTCTGACACCAACCCAACAGTATTACAGTAAATAAAAAGGGAATAAAGTAAGAAAAACGATTGTTACTACAAGCAATTGTTTAGTTTTTTCTTATTTAAGTGGATGAATAATCATTAAAAAAAACTTTTTCCTAGGTGGGGGTTTAACGCCCCCCCTCCCAACCCTCTTGTGTACCGGTACGCCACTGGGCCTATAACTCATCGATCTTAATTTTGTGTGCATGGGAGGAGAGCACTTTCACATCGCTCTGGATCGTGGACCCCACCAACTTAATTATCCTTCGCGCACGGTGGACCCCTCGTGATTCGCGGGCCACAGTTTGGATACGTAGGCAGTGGCTACGTCGATCTGCTAGCTCAGCTCTAGCTACATGTAGGTCTAGACCACGCGTCTAAGCAAAGTGTTGCAAGCAGTTCAGTCGATCTATATCGCAGAATAAAATTCTAAATATTCGGGATAATAGGCCAATCTTTAAATGCGATGCAAATAAATATAGGCCTACCAGTGGACAAAATTGTTTTGCTGCATTATGCCAGTGGTTCTGAATCATGATCATCAATTGACCCTCTCACAGCGCATCGAATACAGAATTGCTTCACTGGTTTGGCTTTGTCTCCTTGGCTGTTCCCCGACTTCTCTATTTGAAGTCTGCTGTCCAATATTCTGTTGCCTTGGCTTCTAGCCAGGGCAGTGGCGGCGCCAGGATTTCAATTTTTTTTGGGGGGTGCTAATGGAGATAAATCGTCCAAATTTTTTATTTTTACATGGGAGAAAAATGGATGGCCTTTTTAGGAGGGGGCTTAGCCCCCCCTAGGCCCCCTCTAGCGCCGCCACTGAGCCTAGGGCTGTACGCGAGGGTATACGCGGGTATACAGCGTATAGACTAGGCCTACTCACCTCCGGGGGAAAACGGCATCGTATATACTCACCTCCCGAAAACCATGGCCAGTGCATGTAGCCTACGCGAGAAAAAACCAGGGTAGGCCTACACGCCGAAATTCTGAGCAAATGGCGGTCGAATGACTAAAACAAGTCTTCAGATTTTTCGGACGGGAAATTTAAGTAAATTTTGGCCGGATGACAAAAAAAGTCGTCATAAAATTTCGGGCGATCAGCGTGTACTCATCTCAGAATTTACCAGTAGGCCTACAACCCTGCTTCTAGCGGGAAGCTCATTGTCCCGACTCCCGCTTGTTGAAACCTCAACCTGTCAGCATCGTGCTTTCTCAGTTTGTATGTTTGTGCACTCAATTGTTATAGCGGGCATTAGCGGCCTTTCAAGCTTTCTACTCAGAGGCGCTCCGGACTACAGAGCGGACACGGCAAAGGAGTGCTGAGCAATTGCGAGTGAAGGATTTGCCCAAGGTCCCTACGCGGCGACTTGAGGTGGATTCGAACTTGCAACCCTCCGGCTGCAAGGAGGCGACGAACATATATTATCCACTACACCACCGCGTAGGTCCATCTGTTTGGAATAGTCTCCCGTTGGAGATGCGTCTGTTACCTAGGGTTGACTCGTCAGTGTTTTACAGGCTCCTTTAAACTTTTTGTTTCACCGTGGTTCTGAGTGTATTTAAAGGGGCGCTATATAAATTCTTGAAATGAATGAATGAATGAACACTAGTGGAAGAAAAGAGTTATCAGCAAATCAACCCAGGGTTACCAGGTCGTCGCGAAAAGCGCGAATTGGGCGACTTTTGAAAGTGCTCGCAACTGGAAATTTCGTCCTCGCGCTTTTGGGGCGACTTTTGAATTGTCTCGCGGTCGCCACGGCGACTTTTTTGGCGACTTTTTTTAGTCATCAGCGATTTTGGCGAGCGAAAAATGGGGGAAAACTGGAAAATTCACATAAAATGGCAATTTTGCGAAGCAGACAAACAGCCAAAACATTTCTGACGACCATTAATTTTTTTTATTCGTCAGAAATTGTCGCGACCGAAAATAGAAACGCTCGACGGTCTCGCGATTTTCGCGACTTTGTTTCGAAATCTCGCGACAAAGTTTTGCCAAATTCTGGCAACCCTGAATCAACCGGATGTTGATGTTTGACGAGTGAAGCTTTATGAATTATATTTTTGACTGAGAATAACTAGTTAGAATTAGAATCGACGCTTAAATATTGAATATGGAAATAGTTGTTGGAACTTTTGAGCAACTTTTGTTGGGGTACAAGTTGAAAGAAAAAAATGGAGTAAGAAATGAAGTTCAGTTTGCACGAAGCATTTAAAGTCAGAAACACGCGGTGGATTTTCACAATTCACTTATTATCGTTCACACATGTCACTATGTATCGTAAGCTCTTAGATCGGCGTATTCATCAGCCCTGTAGAAAGTAGTGAAAATTATATGGTTTTCCAGGTGTCCGGTAATGAACCGGGTAGTCCGGTATTTACACAATATGTCCGGGCAGAAATTTTGACCATTACCGGTTACGATATGGTGGTGACGGGGTATGTTCGGTGCCTTGTAGCCGGATGGTTGCTGTTTCGAATCCAACTCAAGCCGCCGTGTAGGGACCCTGAGAAATTGCTCGTGCGCTTCGGCGCGAGGTTCCGATTCAGTGTCCGCGCTGTAGTCGGGAGCGCCTCTGAGTAGAAATTGCGGGGACGCTGTGACAAGTGATCATACATACATTTATTTAATAATATTATTTATTTGGTTATTTCTCCGTTTCTATAGTAAGAACTTCACATACGAGTTCTTAATCAGTCAATAGTTGATTAGTGTTGTACTTTCTCTGCTATATAGCTCAGTTACACATATTTAATTTAAAGTCTGAAGCTAACAGACATATCAACCTACACATTAGTGCAGATTTACCTCGTTTAAATTTTAAGACCGTTCTGGCTTTCAGAAGTTTTCTTTGCATCTGCGGTTCACGAATCATTCTCACATGGGAGCGGTTAAATCGATGGCAATTAGTCAGAATGGAATTCTTGCTTCGGGAAGTTCAGATGAGACGATTCAACTCTTTAATCTGGCGAAACGTGTTCAACTCGGATCGCTTTTCTTTCACGAGGGTTGGCTTTTGTATTGATCATTGAAATAACATCGCTGCTAACGTTTTTTTTTATATTAGATATTTGTTTGATGTTTGAATTTTATGCTAAGCAGTTTCTAATATTTGCTATTATTTAAAACATGGCTTACGTATGAACACTTTTAGATTTTTAATGCGGATCTCTCAAGTTCGTTGTGAGACAGATGATCGAGACTAAGCCATAGCAGTACTTGAGCTAGGAACCATGAAGTCAAGTCTGTTGGATGAATGAAGTGGACGATTGAAGGAAGCTGATTGAGGTTGAAGTATAACGGTAGCCAGATATATCACGGAAGACCCTGCTGAGATAAAACTGTGTGAGTTATTAGCTTATATATTTCTAAAGCTATTGTTTCTGTCTCCTGTGGTGACATGCTTTAAAGTTTTCTTCGTTGTCTCTAGGATCCATAAATTGTCTCCAATTCTTCGATTCATCGCATTTGTTCAGTGGAAGCGACGACGGAAAGATCGCTATCTGGAAGATGGGATCGTGGGAGAGACAGAAGACTCTGAGCGGTCACAAGTAGGTCATCGATTGGTCGCTTGAACCATTGAAAGGGTTTAATGGGAATTTTAATGACGGTGTCAAGTCTATTTTTATCCGCCCTTCCGCAGCATTACAAAACTGTACAATTGACTGCACAGAAGCATTTACACAAGTACTGAGAGTGAGTCTGGAAGGGAAAAATAGCTCCTGAAGGTGACCTTAGAATGTCCTTCTTACATAATATTAAAAAGAAAACTTGTAGATTATATGACCGTCCTTTACAGAAAGTATTTTAGTACTGTAACACATATCATGTGCATTAAAACCAGTTACTGAAAACACCTTTCACTGTGATTTTTTGAATTTATATAGCACCACTTGAAGTGGTTTCAAACTTCATTCTTGTTAAGCCACTAGGTAAAAAATTGAATGTTTGCGTGCTGCTAACAAAGGTTGGATCAAAAAACAACATTCGAGCACTAAGTCCCCTTGCTGAATATTGCTATTCAAAGAAAACGGGCATAAACTCAATTTTTTCCCCAAAAATTATTGCTTCCTTCTAGCAACACCTAGTGGTACGCTCATGCCACCATTTGCACTACATAGCTCTAGTATTTTGTAATGTATTGCATATGACCATTTATAAAGCGCTTCTCTTAGCAAAATCCTTTCAGAAGCGCTCCCATTGCTAATGACCCCCGAGAGAAAAGACAGGATTTGAAGCGAGAGAAAGATGAGGAAAGAGAGAAAGGTGCAGCGAACTGATGGTTTAAGTCCATTCTGTAGTATAGACTTTCAACTATGTTTTAGTGCTTGCAGCTTATGTAGTTTAACCAGATAATCTGTTGTCTATCGCTTTAACTGTTTATAAATGAACATTCTTTGCAGACAACCCGTTTATGGGCTTACAATTCATCCGACAGGAAAACTGGGTCTATCGGTTGGAAAGGACAAGACGCTGCACACCTGGGATCTAACGAAAGGCAAACGTGGATTTGTTATCAACACTAAACAAGGTTTGCTTGCTACACTGGTAACGGTAATCTCAAATTTATGTAGTGCCGTTTCAAGATAGACACAACAGATGCGCTCCTCACCTAATACAATTGAGCCACAATTGATCAAAATAGCCGTAAACCGTTTGGGGGAAAAGGATAGAATGCGTTAGCTTAATGTTTATCATCCTCGATACTGGATGGAATTTGCTCAATTTGTTCTAACATAATTCAGAATGATTCATATTTTTCAAGTACAGTACTTAAATGCTAGTTTAACCGCATGATTTTGAATCTTTTTATGTGTTTTTTTTTGTATAAATTTTTTATAATAAATAATATTAATTGTGATAATTTTTATTTTGTGATAACATGGCCAGCCATTGACAAGGGCGCCTTACAAATATGGCTAACAATAGACAGGCTAAAACCCAAAGTACAAGTGTGATTCTAGCACGGCCAGATTTAACTTATCCACTATCCAGCCGATCGAATAGCGGGAAGATGTATCTCCCAGCGCTGAGCACCCACGGCCGAGGAATCACTGACTCCGAATGTTTTTAGCTGAACCAAAAGTTTGTGATGTTTGAATTCTGTGAACGTTGTAGTTGCCGATTCTGTGAAGTGGTCACCAGATGGTAGCATGTTCGTTGTCGTCTTTGACAGCACTTTGGATATTTACTCAACAGACGTTAGTTTCATTTTCTTTCTAAACTTGTCTAGAGCCGATGAACCATAGCCGGCCTATAATCTGTGTTCTGGGACTGAAAAGTGTTTAACGCTTTAGCAATAAATGTTTTTATTCAATACAATACAATGAGGAGCATTGGTGCAGTTCGTTGCCTTGGATTTGGAGGGTTCCAGGATCTAATCCACCTCAAGCCACCATGTAGGGACCTTGAGGAAGTCCTTCAGTCGTAATTGATCTTGCTTTTCATTGTGAAACTCCGATGCAGTGTCCGCGCTGTAGTCGGGAGCGCCTCTGAGTAGGTGGTTTGAAGGAACTCCCTATAGGAAATGCGAGAAATTTAAAAAATGAGAATGTAGGAAGAGATTTAATATAAAATCTATGCGGCTTGTCATTAAGTGACATGCGATTGCAGAAATGTTGTTGTTCAGGCTGCATGTGTACTTGTGCAACTCAGTGGCTTATTAGAGCTGTACAATGCAATTTTAGTATGTACATAATCTACCAGCTGCTTGTTCAAACCTGCTGAGCAGTCTACATATGGATGGTGGGAGTCATAATGGTCTGATGGTGATCTTTCAAAGTTCTGCCAATTTGATTGAATCGCTATTTAGTGAATCATATATAAGGTTTGCACTGTGCACACTTTACAATCTTAGTACATTAAAAAAAGAAATGTATGTATATATTATATAATTATTCAAGCCTGGGATGAATGTAGTTATTGTATATCAAGTATAGTATTGGACTGGAAGGTTTAGGGTTTGTCATGTGGTGAGGATGAAGATGAGCTTAAATTTTCTGATCTAGGGAAAACTAGTTTATTTGCTTATCATTATGGATATTTAGAGATATTCTTAATTACTTAATTCATAGTTAGCAATTTTATTCATGTTGCCGCACATCATAATTTGTTGCATATAACAGGTAAAACGTGGATGTCAAATCATATTGTGAAAGAAATTCAGTGTGTGCAATGAAATTGTGTATAATTGTTTACTTGTAGACGGCCAACGTATTACATCATATTTCATCCAGTTTCAAAATATCCTGTGTCGAGTTCATTAAGGTTAGTAAATGATATGAAATTAGCATGTCGTCATTGTAATAATATTGAGTTTATTATTTAACCGATTATTATGTAAGTTTAGTTTAGACTATCTGAATTGTTTGTTATCGCAGGTAAGTCTGAAGATTGTTTCATAGTCCTGATATGAGTAATAATTAAATATTATTCACGTCTGAATTTTACTTGTTCTCAGTGACGAGTGCGATCAACCATAGAAATTCAATTCTGATGTATCGATACAATCAAACTATCATTATCAGGATGATACATATGATTTTGGATTTAGGATAACATTTTTTTGAGCATTTTACTGTCTTGATCAATTCTATGAGGTATATATGTTTAATTATATAAACGTTTTATGTCGTTATAAAATTAATAACAATTTCTTCTGTTGTTTCAAATGAGTAAACATTTGCTAAATTGAGCAAACTACAATGGTGTTCAGTTTACAGTATACATGCTACATTATATTATTTTAGTCGATAACTTTACTTAACGTTTAACTGCTCAATTTTTATTTTTTAGCTGGAGATTTTGGCAGTTGGAGGTACTGAGGGCGTTATTACATTTCATAATGTAAAAACTGGACAGTTGATATCCGAGTTAAATACAAACACTACCAGGTCAGCTACTGTTTAAATATACTTTATTGAGATTGCAGTTTGGATGCAGTGGTGTGTAGAGAAACAGATTGGTTCAGTGTGTGTGTGTGTGTGTGGTTGGGATTCAGATTTTTGATGAATTGCATTATGGGATTGGCTTCATAGTTTCAGTAGGGTAAAAAGCATTTTCTGTTTGTAATATGTATGATTCAAGTTCTTTCTGGTTGTATAAAGGTCATAATATTCACGTTGGTTTTGTATGCACTGGGGGGGGTGGTTCCAGTGCATTCATTCATTCATTCATTCATTTTTAGAACTTTATTTAGCACTGCTTTCAGAAACTTACTCAGAAACCTTGTACTCGACCACAGCAGTAAAGACTGGACTTGTGCAGTTTGTAAAATGCATTTGTGCTGGACTTTCTCAGCAGCTGCACCTCCAAATGGTGTCCATTCCAAATGTGGGGTCCAACAATTGAGAAGACGCAGTGCTGCCTAATTTAGGAGTGAACTTGGAGGACTAAAGATTTCCCCCACAGAAGGTCATTAACTTATTTTTGCCACAGAACTTGCAAGATCCAGCTTTTTGCTGTGGTTGGCCCATCCGGAGCTCTTAAGTTGCCTTATCAAGAATCGTTATTAATTTGCCATTTTCTGTTTGAGCATGGTTTTATTTTGTTAGTTCGAGAGCATCTTTGATGACTTTGCGGAGAGTGGTACTTTATAGATTTGCTGATTTAAGTATGATATGAGCAGAAGTTGGCTTGTGTATATAATATATGTTGCTTTGCATTTAATCCTTGTGTGAGTTGTGGTAGATGGTAATGAATTGAATTCATACTCTGTTGCCTCATATCATTCAAGTCTGAATCCTTATACAAATGTTGAATTTCAGTCTTGATAGAGATAGACTACGTACTTCAGAGTGATTCTTGGAGGTTCGTGAAAGGCTCTACATAAAAGTTGGATTATACTGCATATGCTTACTGACTACTTTTGTGGTATATAGCTACTTAAATTCATGATTGTTTTGTTTGCTAGGGTGAAGGGCATGGTAAGGGTGAATGGACCAGGGTCTTCCGACGTGTCTTTGGTAACCGCGTCCAGCGATGGTTTCATCAAAATCTTTAAACTTTCCTTTGAGGTTTGCCTTGTTCTTCGTTTGATTGATTGAGTTTATTTATGTATTCATACATTGTACAAAGTGACTTCTGTTTGAATGTTCGAAACTTGATGTTCTAGGCTGTGATTCTTTTTAGAAATCTTCCATTTTGCCATGAGAGAGACATGATGTAGGGAATGCATGTAGTGTTGTTGTAGGCCGTGAACTTTGTGTTGGGGAAAACCAAGATTTGCAGTTTGGTTCTTCGAACAGGATAACATAAAATTCTTGTGTTCTTACTTTAATTACATAGCACTTAGTCCTTCCCGTGTAGGTCTTCTGCACTTCAGGCAACACAGTGTGAGTCTCTGTCCATCACCAGCCAGCCACTGTTGCCCCCCTTCTCACAACAACTACAGGCACCTCCAGTCATGTGTTATTGCTATTAACAAGCATTTTGTTTTCGCTTGTTGAGCAAAGGAATATGGTGCAATTTGTTCTTTTTCATATTCTGTTTCGATATTATTCGTACATACGTGCATAATTATTTATTGTTGATATTAATTTTAAATTTGAGACATTGAAATATTCATAGATATGTAAGTATGTAAGTGTGTGACTAAAAGCTTTTTGTATATCTATCTGTATTCATATATATATATTATATAATAAATATTATATATATAGTTTCATAATAAATATTAAATATATAAATATATATAATAAATATTATATATATCATAATATTTGTGATCGTTTTTTTCTTAAAGAAAGACGCTGTGTCTGGGCTTTTGTTGGTCGAAGTTCAGACTAAGTTTCGGTTGATTTGTTGCGCTGCGTTTGGCAATGTCTCATCCGCAACATCGTCTGTGTCATCTCCACCTTCAGATTCAGAAACGTCAAATCCAGAGCAAGGTAAGATGATTTCATTAACTTTCATTTTATTTATAAACAATAAAGGTTCTTGCTGGCTGCATATGAAGATGACACTGTTTTTACAATAGGTGTCGCCACGTTGAGGTCATATGCAGGTTTTGTGAGTGCAGTGCTGTTAGAAATTCTATAATCTTGCATGTTTTTTTGTTGTTGTTAGCTTTTATGGCAGTCTCTGATCATGTAATCTTATTTGTTATAAAGTAATCCAGCTTTGCCTCATTTATTCAGAGTTGTTGCCTTCTAATCCAGGCTGCAATCGTAAGATAAGATAAGAATATTCTTTAAATTGACCAAATGCTATCCACATTTTGGTGTACAGACGTGGTAATGAACGTACAGTATCATTTATAGAGCCAATCAAAAGTAAGCTGTTTTAAAATTGCGCACATAATCCTAAATTTCATATTATGGTATCCAATCTATTATTATCCTATCTGATCCAGTCTTTCATCATGCGTTCTGTTCTACCTACTAATCTACCATCTTCCAGTGCCATGTACCAATGACATCGAAGTCACAAACTCCTTGCAGTATAGAAGACATTAAATACTGGTATAAGTTATAAAATCTGCTCAATTAATTTGTTACATGAATTTCTAATTCTGATGAGCTAACCAACATCAAACAACAAATTTTTATATTTTAAAAAGTCTGAGGTTTGTTATGTTGTTTGTGTTTGTTAGAGGTTGCGCCAACTGATGAGGACAGCAATGTTTTGGCAGAAGAGGTTAGCGATTCTTCTGCCGACGAAGACAATGTGTTAGTTGAAGAGAACAAAGAGAAGGAAAAGTCGCTACAACAACTCAAAAAGAAAGGAAAAGCAAAGAAACTGAAGCAGAAGAAGAAAAAGGAGATTGTACTGAAGAAAAACACGGAGGACGTGAAAGACAAGAAGAGATTCAGAGTGAAGGAAGGTCGTATTGAGAGTAAGAAAATTTCAGACTTTTTGCGTTGAAGTCGGTTAATGTTTTTTCACCATTTGTGTATGCTTACGTTTATGCTAGGATATAGCCAATCAAACAGTTGATTAAACATCTGAGATGGCGGATTTTCTTAACCGATTTACTGGGGAAGACGTGTATACACGTTATGGTGTAACTTTCAGCTGCCGGAGAAGACATGTATAATACACGTCAAGCAAGGCATTGATTAATTGCTGGCCGAAGATGCCGTATATATGCGTTGTACAGGTCAAAATTGTTTCTAGATTAGCTAGTCTATGGTGCTAAAATTATTCTAGGTTAGGTATTCTATGGTTTGGACAAGTGTTATCCATTAGTAATGGATATTTATTAGTTACATTCTAGTGTCGCTTCAGTGTTTGTTTAGCAAATAAAACCATGGCATCAAGAAAGCAAACAGCAGCTGAAGTATTGACACATACATGCCAACATGTAGGGTCTTATCATATAAGTCGGACACCCTTTTGTTCTGACCGAGGTTACTCCGTAACGCAGCGTCACATCTACATGAGGTAAAGTTTATTGTGTAGCTTATCATCTCATGCAACTAATGCAGTCAGTTAAACCTGGCCAATTTTATATGAACTCGATCAGGAGAGTGCCAAGTATAGCGAGCTGACAAAATTTGACTTTTCGGTTTTTCGGGTAAAGCTGGACACCTTGGTTGTTAAACCTGGACAATAATTTGATGATTCAACCATATTTTGTTAAAGTCGGACAATAATAATTTGATGATTCAACCATATTTTGTTAAAGTCGGACAATAATAATTTGATGATTCAACCATATTTTGTTAAAGTCGGACAATAATAATTTGATGATTCAACCATATTTTGTTAAAGTCGGACAATAATAATTTGATGATTCAACCATATTTTGTTAAAGTCGGACAATCGATAAACTGAACGATTTTCACCAAGATCTGCGCCAAATTTAATAGAAAAATTTCATTGAACACTGAAGGTAAATGAAATATAGGTATACCAAATCAAAAATCAGTAAGCTTAGGTCAGTCAACGTCTTGGCCAGCTACAAAGATTGTCTTGCCAATGTCCTTATTCCAGTTTTCTTGTCTCTAAACTCTTCTAGGGCCAATTTCATCTTTTCTTCACTCCAACTGTTCAGCTTTTCTGGTCTTCGTTTTTGTGACTTTATTTGGCTAACTGCTGGCGTTTCCTGTGACTTCTTTTTCTTCGTTTTTCGTTTCTGGCCAACATTTAGGATCCTTGCCATGGTCGCAACTAGGCCTACGTGGAAAAAATAAGAAATCTGAAGCATTAGCATAACTTCATTTACGCAAAGTCGGACACAGGGGCAGGTCCTAGCAAGAGTGTCCGACTTTGCCACAAGCCCCTGATGGTAAAGTCGGACACACTTCAGGCAGGTCTTAGCAAGAGTGTCCGACTTTGAAACAAGCACCTATGGCAAAGTCGGACAGCATACAGCTACAGTTTCAAGCGTGATACCAGTTCAATATCGCTCAAACAAGTTACGCAAAACAGGCATCATACATTAATCTATATAATAGAAATCAAAACTCTTCCTCTTCAGCAATAAAAATAATCGTAAACCCTTAACACTGAATAAAGGATTTCATTATGTCAACCTGCAAAAGTTCAGAAATTCGATTTACATCAAAAACAATCGCGACTTTAAAATAGAGGCAAACTTCCTATGGAGGTTAATAAGTTTTAATCACTAGATGAACCATCTGCAAATAAAATCTAATATACTGCCACCTGGTGATCGAAGTCTCACACGCTAGGCAGCCCGGCACAAATTGTGTCCGAGATTGCCTGATGTCCGACTTTATATTAGGTCTCCCTATGTGTTATCATTCATCGTACTTGTTATTTCCAAATTCCTAAAGCACCATTTGAAAGAAGCTAAGCTCAGGACATGAGCTTTCACTGATTCATGTATGCCAATTTTATGTGATTCATGATAGACTTTTCTGTTTAATTGATTCATCAACATGTCAGGTGTTCTCCTTTCTGGAACATTACAATTTCACAGTGTTCAGCCGGCCATCTCTGTTCCAGGGCCAAAAATTTACTACTATGTCTTTTAAAACAGTAAGGTACAGGTTTTATGTTAGCCAGTGATTACTGAAAAAGATTGATGATTAATGTTTTGTGGAGGTTGTCTTTATGCTGAATTTCTTCTTTGATTGAAAAGCAATTGTTCGACCTTTTATTTGTTGCTACAGAATCAAGAAAGAAATCGATCAAAAAGGACAAGAGGAAGAAGCTGAAAACTTAAGTAATATGTGACGAACATTTTGAACAGTGTTGACTGGATTCTTGGCAAATATAAAGGCATGCAAAATAGATAACCGTTTCAATCACAGCATTCTTTATTATTTTGAGAATTTAAGAAATGTCATAGTGTCCATGATACCGTCTAATTCGTGCATACCAATTGCTTCCCAGAAATTCTTCAAGTTTGCGTCTGACTTCGTTCACATTTAGAGCAGTTTCTCGAGGTATTGACAGGATTCGGATTTATTATTTACTGACTGAGCACTTCTTATCTGCTTAAGTATTTAAAAGTATGTGTAAGAAGTATTTAAAAGTATGTGTAAGAAGTATTTCAGATGAGTAAGTAAAGTTTGCCTTTTTGTCATACAAGCCGAATGACCTTTTCTCTGGAAGTATGGGAAATCTTTCTGTGAAGACTTCAGGTAAAACAGTGTCACTCCATAAACTGAATTGTCCCTGGAAAATCTGTATAGCTTACTTCTGCCAAAAATGCTCCAGAAATATACCCAGCAATCACGTGATTGCTGCCTTTCTCTTGTACTGGTATATAATACAAATAGCAGAAAAACTGTTTATAGTTAGAAAGATGTAATTTATTGACTGTATACAAACTATACATGTAGTGAAGATTTTACACCAGGGTGAGGATATGCAATTCGTTTAATAAACCTGTATCTATTTTCAAGATAAAGCATAAGTTTGTGTAGGCCTATATAGGTTTTATGGTGATAGATTCATCATTCCGAGAATTTTTATAGCGCCTCTTATAGAGACCTACTTAGAGGCACTCCCAGCCCAGTCACAGCTGACTAAGATTTGAGCCACTTATATAAAGCAGGTGAATTTAAGTTAACCTAGGAGGCATCAAACACAAGGCTACTGGATGGCCATTCCAGATGGTGGAAGCCACAACCGAAAAAGCTATGGGTTGTCTAATAGAATGTTTTGCTGTAATTGTATAAAAACCATCGGCTTGTAAACGGCGTCATAGGCATAAAAATACAATTAAGGTTAAACTAAGGTTAATGTGGAGGGCAGTGACTCGGCTCAAGAAATTTGTGTTGACGGTTGTTCCTTGGTCATTTGATTCTGTGCATATTTTTGTATGGGCTCCCACAGTTCCACCTGTGGCTAGTGGGGCCAGTGGCGCAGCCAAGAATTTTTCATGGGAGGGGTTTTTAGTTTTTTTTGCCTGGCCGGATACCCTTTCTGAAACCAACCCAACAGTATTACAGTAAATAAACAGGGAATAAAGTAACAAAGGGAATAAAGTAAGAAAAACAATTGTTTGATACAGCAATTGTTTTTTTTTTTTCTTATTTAAGTGGATAAATAACCTTTTAAAAAACTTTTTCCATAGGCCAATGGGGGGGTTTAACCCCCGAAATCCCTCTTGGCTACGCCACTGAGTGGGGCACTTGCCCCAACCTAGAAAAATTACACCTTGTTTTTGATTTCTACCTTTTTGGTTAAATTTCTTTGCACTCAAGTGCTAATGATACAAATAGTAGCAAATTATACACAAACTGAAACCGAGAGCAAGAAATTTACATTTTATAAACTTCTGAAAATGCCAATGTTCGTAATATCTTCGACTCTTCGTTTGCATTTTTCAAGCTCTTGCCAAAAAATTAACTATGACCTGTGTTTTGCCCCTGGTGCCAAAATATCTGGGAGTGCCTTTGGATCTCTGCCAAGCGCATTTCCCCTTAGGTTTCTTCAGCTGTAGGCTGAACTCTGCGTTCAATCGGATCTACTTTCGTTGAACTGTTGAGTGGACGATCCCACCAACTGACTGCGATTCTTATTGACGATTCGTCATGCCGCTTGCATGGCGGTGAGATTGTGGGGATTGAAGTCATTGCACGAAATGAGTCAAACGACGATCGAGCCATTACTATAGTAGCTAGGACATCGCAGCAGACGCGTAGCCAGAAAAACTATCGAGATTTCAAGATTGGGGGTTTTCAGTGGACATTTAATGGGGCGTGGTGGTGTAGTGGGTATTTTCGTCGCCTTGCAGCCGAAGGGTTGCAGGTTCGAATCCACCTCAAGTCGCCGTATATATATATGGACCTTGGGCAAGTCCTTCACTCGCAATTGCTCAGCGCTTCTGCGTGAAACTCCGATGCAGTGTCCGCTCTGTAGTCGGGAGCGCCTCTGAGTATGGTGCTTGAAGGGGCGCTATAACAAGTGCGCATACAAACAAAAAATTATGGTAGCAGCATATGGTTCTTTGAATCATATATAAAAATATATTATAGGGAAGAAAGGTGGGCAAAAAGACGAGAGACACTGAGGCTGATGTTTTTGGACTGTATTATGAAGGATCGAGGGTTTGACTACAGCAAGTTCAAGAGAGCCTGGCAATATGACGAACGACGCCATTGAATGTAGCCTATGAACCTACCCAGAAGGGCGCGATAGGGGCCAATCCGGCCATGCCCCCTCATTTAGAATTTTTTTAAATTTTTGACCAGCTATTCTGGCTCGGAAAGTTGACGTACCCCCCCCGATGAATAGTCTCGCAGGCCCCTCCCCACGCCCACGAGGTCCGTACGACTAAAAAAGTCATCAACTATGTTGGCGGATAAAATGGTATCTTTTTCTTGGGAATTAGACGAAAATTTTTCCTGTCCCAAGACAGAAACTTTTGCAGCCTCCCCTTCGAAAATTTCTGTATCCGCCCTTGAAGTTCGCAGAACCAAAGCAGTCGAAGGTAGCAGCATGTCTAGCCTATAGACTTCTGAAATTGCATAGGCTATTTCAGGGGCGGATCCAGGGGGGCCAATCCGGCCATGGCCCCCATTTAAAAATTGCATGGAACGTGCCCCCCTTTGGTTTCAAGAAGCCATTAAACACATGTAGTGGGAGAGAAAAACAGGACATCTGGCCCCCCTATTAGAAAATCGTACGGGACGTGGCCCCCCGTTCGGAAATGGCATCTTCTTTTCCTGAAAAATTAATGGATGACTAAAAAAAAAAAATAAAGGTCATCAACTTTTTTGGCGGATAAGTTGGTATCTTTTTCCCGGAAAATTGGTCGATGACTAAAAAAAAAGGTCATCAACTTTTTTCCCGGAAAATTTTTTCCCCCTGTTCCACCAACAAGACCGAAAATTTTGGCCCCCCCTTCGAAACGTTCTGGATCGGCCACTGGGCTATTTGAATTGTGGCGGTTGAACTCGTAAACCTTCTCCTATTAAAATGCGCCTATGCATCGTGGAATGTATTTTCTATAGCAACCATGCAGTGGCGTAGGCCTATTGTGGAGAGGCGTATCTATATAATCGTCTTAGCTATAAAAATTATAGCTAAGACGATTCTGGTGCGATTTTCATCGTGAGCGACATTTGCATCGATGATCGAACGCCTCTGATTAGTGCATGTGCACCGTGAGAGGTGTCATATAAACTTAATTTATAAATACAATGCGATTGGTCCTTCGATTAACACTTAACTTTGTGTTAAAGAGACAGGATGGGTGTGATAGGCTACACTGTGGTCGCAAAAAAGCTGCTACATGTATGTAATTTATAGGCTGTCGAGAATTAAGTGACTGCTGCAGAGAGATGAGGTTGGAGATTCAGTTCGCGCATAAAAGAGAAATTCTAGCGTTCGACTGACGACCAGGCAATAAAAGATATTAGGCTGCAAGTTTAGCTTTGACCGACGAACACCGACACATATTCTACCTACCCAGCATAGCATAACATGGGAGAGTTTTTAGTGGCTCAGAACTTCAGAAGACGTAGGCTATTGTGTCTATGTTAAAACCACTGCAAATTCAACTCACACTTAGGCCTATTAGCCCATTTCCCTATAGCTTTCTCTTAAAGCCATGACAGTGTCTACTAAGACGTGCTGTCATCCAAGACATTCCACAAAGCTATGATAATTATGACTCTCGCGCAATATAATTTTGTCTATTGTAGATTGAGTCATTAAACGAAGATTAGGCCTATAACTTTATACACCTTGTCTCCTTAAATGATTTAGACCATAGCTAGATATTATACCTGCTATACCTGTGTCATCGAGTTTTGCGCTAATTCAATTCTTGTTTAATGCTAATTACTTTTTTAAGCTTCTCCAACTTTCAGTGCTTCCTTAAGAATTTCTGTGATAATTGGGTAAACCTCAATCGATTGTATCGATCTCCTCTACACGTCCTCTCCGATGGTATTAGTCACTACAACAGCTAGATTTTTAGAGAGCCGAGTTTATCGATCCCCGTAAGTATACCTTTCGCATGCTAAGCGAGCGCTATACCATGTGAGCTAGTTCACCGTTCTTAGCCTAAGATAATTGTTATTATCTGAACGCTAGAATGGTCCTACTCAAAAGCCAAGTTCTGCCGACCAACGGTTAAGGTTATCAGCTTTAAAAAAATTATACTTGTGTGTGTGAGGCAGATATCTGATATATTGATTATAACATTTATTAATTTATTTGATATCAACATTTGATAAACGCTTCGTGGCCTACGGTTAAGTGAAAGTTGCAAGTGTTGCTTCGTGACATTAATCTTATTTGACTCGTTGCGAAACTGAAATGAACCTATAATTGTAAACTGCAGGTTTTGTATGCAGTCTCATTAAGTGTCTAACCATCCACTTTCGCTGTATGGGATTGTCAATGCAGTTTTCTAGTGTCTGAGTGTTCGTCACGCTCACTAAGTTCATATCTAGTAGATGTCACTTATTCGTAGGCGTGTCTGATACTACACGGTAAACCTACACGTAAAGAAATCTTGCGCTTCACTTCCTACTCTTGTAGAACATTTTCAGTTTGTATTCGTCGACTTTGAAGTCGTGGTTTTCTTCACCAACCGCAAGGTACTTGTCTCCATCAGTTGCGATGCAGGTTGGACTGTAGAGCAAGTCATTCTGAGTCAGCAGGTGCTCGTAGCATCGAGCGCGAAAATCGTATGTGGAAAGACGGTGCTGCGCCCTGTCGGCAACGATGAGTTTACCATTCGGCTGGCAACAGACTCCCAGAGGATAGATGAGCTTTTCCTGCTCGCTGCCCTGTCTCCCGATTTTGTTCAGCAACTCTCCGTCCATGTTGAACATGTAGACACATCCTTGTTCGCTGTCCGATACGAATACCATGGAGTATTCCTCGCTGACGGTCACGTATTCTGGCCGGCGGAAATCGTCCGCCTTGAACGTGAGGATCTGAGTGCCGGAGATGTCGTAGGTGTACGCTCTCTTCTTCTCCAGGTCGGTGAGGAATAGATGTTCTCGCGCGTTGACGGCCATTCCGTGCAGGGCGTTGTGTTTGTCGAGCGTCTTTGCCTCGCAGATGCCGTAGGTGAACGGCTCGAAGTAGACGATTCGTTTCATGTCCGTGGCAGCCAGGAAGGTTCTGCTCGGCAGTTGGCAGATGCCGACCGGTTGCATCTTTCTTGTCGGCGATGAGTCGTTGAGGAGTTTTATGGACTCACCCTTCTTCTTGTCGAATATCTGGATTCTCGAGTTCTTCTCTTCGGTGACGGCCACCCTGCCGTTCTCCATGAAGCAGATGTCCTTGATGCCCCTCAGCTCACCTTGACCCGACCCGGTCTTGCTCCTGTTCCACTTCGGTCTCCACTCCTCCACGACGTACTCGTCCGCTTCCGTCGACGAGGAAGACATTCCGGAATCGCGGGATTTGACCGAATCACCCTGTCGTCTAGGCTGGAACGACATCTCGAAGGATTTCTTGCTGTTCGTCGAATCCTTCAGCATCGAATGCAGTTTTCGCACGTCTTCGGGATTCACCGCCAAAGTCTTCTTGCTGTCTTGAACAGACTCCGTAAGCTCTAGCGCGGACCTCAACGAATCCATTTCGTGCTTACTCGGGCTCTTGCTCTTTGAAATGGCTCTGTGTTTATCGGGCACATCGAGTAGACCTAAACTCGGGGACACGACGCAGGAGATCTGTCGAAATTTCTCAGGAAGTCGTGGGAGATTTCCCAAATTCTGCGCGTGAGACGGCCGACGTTTCGCGGCGTCCGCCTCGAATTTCGAGAGGGGAGTGACGGCGGTTGAGACCCGACGGATCGGGGGCTCAATGATCGTCGGTGTTGGTTTCCGCTCCTCTGAGTTTGTTCGCTTGTCTTTCGGTTGGCTGTCATCGTGCAAGTTGACTGCGACCGATTTTCGTCGGCTTTGCGGTTCTTCTGTGGGTTTCGGCGCCGGTTGAAGATTGATGGGGAAAATGTTCGTCACGGATTTACGTCGACTCATGTTTCCGCCGCTCGATCGTCAATCTGTAAATATTTATGAAACATATTCAGACGCCTGGCACATTTAGGCTATTACTACATGTATTATTATTATTATTATTATTATTATTATTATTATTATTATTATTATTATTATTATTATTATTATTATTATTATTACTATTATTATTAGTTGAAATTCTTTAAGCGCCCGATGTACCGGTAGCCTATATCGGCCTGGGTCCATGATCCCTCAGGCTTTAAAACAATAGGCCTAAATAAAAGCTAAAAGCTGTGTTGTTCTGGAGTTAACGATCATCGTCACCGGTAGGCCTACTATTGTTTAATTACTATTATCTTTTTATAATTATTTTTATTGTGTCTTTATTTATTATTAGACTATTATTATTTATTATTTTTAAAGAGCCCCGAGGTAAACATGATCCATCGGGGACTTCAACACTAACTATAAAAGCAGATTTATCTGGAATTGATCCTGTTCGTTAAGGTCCCAGCTGGATTTTTATTTATTTTTACTTCTTCGACTTTCTTAATTTAATTAATCTGTTTAAATTACAATAGGCATGCATTAAATGCATAATTATTATCATTATCATTATTATCATCAACATCATCATTTACTCGAAGCCTCTCGATCGAGGTCGCCGTCGTCGTCATCATCTTCGTTGTTATCTTTATTATCATACAACCTATTTTAGTTTAGGCTACTGCGGGACCGTGTGCAGTGTATACCATCCAGTGGCCTGCCTCCAGTCCCCCCCCACGCACCTAATAATTATATACTGCGGGCCCTCAAAACTGGTGGCCACTTAAAATCGATATACTACCGCCACTGGATGATAAATCCTGTCATTGAGACTGCTCGATGTCAGTCCCGTTGATCTATTAGGCTTTCTAACAAGGAAGTAGGCGTTAACGCTTTGACAGTGTCGTTTAATCTGCATCAGTTCTTCCTGGTAGAATGCTGTGACCCGTGGGACCGTCGCCCTGTAATAGCAGCCTCAATCCAGAAGCACTTAGGTAGGAACTCAAAGAGGTAGGCCTAATCACATGCATGCGGTCAGGTGATAACCAGAGCTTTATTGAAGTCGGTCAAGCTTTCGCTGCCTGGTCCGAGGGCGCCCGCACATAGGGTCAAGAGGTAACACTATCTTGCCTTCCTGAATAATTGACATCTATTTTTAGACTGCTACTTTTGGATGTTAGCAAATTTATTTGCACTATAATAGAAGCACTGCTGATACTAAATGAAGCACACAGATAAACTGCGAAATTTACATTTCAAAACCTCTATGAAAAATACCCATGTTCTTAAATTCCGGCATGGCATTTTCAGCTTCTGCTAAAAAATATTCGCCGTGACAACTGTTTTTTGCTCCATCTTGCAAAACTATATGCAGGCGTTCATGGCCAGATCTTTTATATGTTCAATGGTTACGAAGCGGTTTCAGGAAGTATAATGTTATAAAGGGTTTCTTCCGGGAAAGATCGAGGTAACCCGATTCCGTTCCCAATGTCCAAAGCAACAGCAGCCTCTTAATTAGTAGGCGTACATCACAGGCGCTCACGACTACAGCGCCGCGGACACTGCATTGGAGTTTCACACCGAAGCGCACGAGCATTATTGCGAGTGAAGGACGTGTTCAAGGTCTCTACGCTGCGGCTTGAGGTGGATTCGAACCTGGAACTCTCTGGCTCCAAGGCACCCAACCCACCACTGCACCACCGCGCCCCATGATGTAGACCTACACGGAAATCAGCAAAGGTCAAATCCGGACGCAGGCCATATATAAGCCCATATATAGGCCTATACACATATATAGGGCCTATGTCCTATAGTGTATAATTATATCGTCTGTGATCTTACAAGCTATAATTATATAATTATATGCCTTGCAAATCTAGCCTATACAACACTTCGCCATTTGCATGGCGAAGGAATAGGCTACCATGCTGAATTAAGTGTCGCCATCTTATCGTTGTTTGCTTTGAATCGCCTTTCTTCATTAAGCTATAGACCTATAAGAACCTAGAAGTTAATATCTGACTTCTTGGGGGTCTGTTTAGTCTACGTGATCATAAGTCTGATTAAGTCTTGCAATTTATCACTCTCACGTTAATTTATTGACTACCGGTATCAAAAGATAATATCAATTTACTGCCTTTTAGGCTACTCGTATAGATCACAAGATCTATAAATATATAGACCGTGATGCATGGTCCTCGTATATTCTGTTGCACTTATCTACGAGTGAAGTTTAAAACCGTGATTAATCACAAACAGCATTTTTTATTTGCTGGGTAAAAACACCTTTGGCCGCTAGAAGTCGAGTGTAGGCTACATAGAGGACTCTCGAATGAGACATTAATTTTGCATCGGAGTACTGAGGTTGAAAGATATGTGTTCCTGATAATCCTGACAGGGCTTTTTTTAACGTGCAGTTGTACACAAAATGTGCAGTTCCAAAAGAATTTGTGCAGTTGTAGAAGCACTTCTGTACAGTTAAAACTAGCAAAAAGGTAATTTTCCTCCGATTGGAAGTAATTTACCATTGAATATGGGAAAGGAAAGAAGGAGTTGTGCAGTTCTAAAAATTCCTTAAAAACAGCCCGGGTAGCCTACCCGAAATATTCATGTTCGTCGTTATATAGATCTATATCACTATGACTGCAGTCGAAGCTGTGTGGCTCTTTGGCGTAAACCAGGGGTCTCAAACACGCGGCCCGCGGGCCGCATGCGGCCCGCGAACCCGATTAATGCGGCCCGCGAGCAGTTTCCTGGTTTTTTATTTTTTAAAGTTAGACATCGGTTTAAAAGAATTTTGCAGTTACTTTACTATTTCAACCAATGTTTAAACTGCTTTCTACTCCATTTGATTGAACATTGAGTCCACAACAGCAGATATAGGCTAGGCATATACAGATGGATTTAGTGGACCTTCAGTGCGATGCAACGCCGAAGAAGAAGAATGCACAGCAAAGTTTTTATGCCGGTGTCGTAAAATATAGTATCCCCGGAATAATCGTCGATTCGTATCTCCCCAGATGATGAGAAGTTGAAAAATGTCACTTCCGCGTGTGCTTATTTTTGCAAGCTAACTTCCATTTGCTTGGTTTTGAACAATGACACTAGGCCTATATATTAACAGGTAGGCCCTATGTTTATTCCTATAATTTGGTGACTTTGGTTTAGAGGACTTAGAACATTTAGAACACTTAAGAACACTCAGAGTCTCTAGGCCTAACTAAATTCGAGTTGAATTACTCTGAACATTGATTAGGATACTTAAAAAAATTAGAGTCATATAAATTTTGATTAATACATAATTTCTTCAATTATAGGGCCCACGCATTTTTCGATAATTACGATAGAATGGTTTTCCAATGTGGTTTGTAGTTCCTTTATAGTTACACTTAAAATAAATATTATGTGAAATTTACAGGGCTATATCATCATTACAGTAGGCTATTTGTATGCTGCAATGACACATAACTAATTCCAGTTTCACGTGCACGATTAGCCTATATTTTTATGTTGCGGCCCGCGAATCATCAAAATTTTCGAATGCGGCCCACATGGTAACTTGAGTTTGAGACCTCTGGCGTAAACCAAACTATCATTATCGACTTCTATTCTGCCGGTGTCACGAAATAGAGCATCTCCGTATTAATCGTATCCAATGGTGTAGCCAGGAATTTATGATGGAGGGTTTTGGGGTTTTATGGCCTGGCCGGATGCCCTTTCTGACACCAACCCAACAGTATAACAGTGAATAAAAAGGGAATAAAGTAACAAAGGGAGTAAAGTAAGAAAAACAATTGTTACTATAAGCAATTGTTTTGTTTTTCTTATTTAAGTGGATAGGCCTAAATAACCTCTAAAAAACGTTTCCCTAGGCCAATTGGGGGTTTAACCCCAGAAACCCCTTGTCTACGCCACTGATCGTATCCCCCCAGATGAAGAGTAGTTGAAAATGTCACGTCCGCGTGTGCGTTTTGTTTTGCAAATTAAAAACTTCCATCTGCTTTCTTTTGAACAATGACGCTAAAAGGTAGGCTATGTTCATTCCTGCTAGATACTTTTTTCCTTTGGTTTTAGAGCATTTAGAACACTTAAGAACACTCAGAGTCACTAAATGAATTCTTGTTGCCTTGCTCTGAACATTGCATAGGACACTTAAAGCCATGGCCGTAGCTATAGGGGGTTGTTTTGGGGGTGTTTGAACAACCCCCGAAATGGAAAATGTAAGAAATAAAAGAATGCATTTACTAGCACATGATGTAAAAACCATGAATTAAAACCACGAAGACACCCCCCCAAATGAAAAATGTAAAAAAATTGAATGAATTGGTGACATTTTCTGAAGATTTCGGTCGGATGACTAAAAAAGTCATCAGTTTTTTTCGGACGTTAAAGGATGGCGTTATAAGCTTCTTATCCAGTTTTATATAGCCTAAATAGGCCTATAAATCACTGGCATACAGACAAGGAAAGAAAGAAAGTAAAAATAGTGATGATCGAGACGTCCAAAATAAAATAAAAGCATAATATAGCTTTAATCAGTTAAGTAGCTTAGTAAGCTAGATCTAATTTTGAGTAAGTCCAGTAGACCTAGAGACTGTGCGTATTTTTCTATTGGCGCAGTCATCAATAATTTAACTGATTACAATCCAGTTGACTAAGCACTGCAAGGTGGCTAAGTCACTCGTGTGTCATACCTAATTATCTTCATTCTTTGGTAAAAAAAACGAGCGTTCAGCACTACAAATTGTGACCGTGAGCACCAAGTACTTTCTTAGCTTTCTTAGTACTTTCCACATTTTGGAAGTAAACACCTTTGTCAAGTATTCGGCTAAATTGGTTCATGAACTGCTCCTGACTTATTTATGCCAAACTCAAACTGTGCTCTATGGCAAGTTATACCGTGCATATTATAAGCATACACGTAGAATCCTATAGGACTGCAGTCTCAACGCCTTTGACAGCACAGAGATGACAGCAAACAACTGTGCACTGCTATAGACGTGAACATTGGGCCACTCAAGGTCAAAAGCGCTCGCCGAACTCTGGATTTAAGACAAATACCCACTGTCTGCAAGCAGGACCTTTCACTCCGTAACATATGATACTGGTGGTGAGGTGGAACTCAGGACGCTAACGAGAGCACGAGGCCTCGAATTTTTCGTTGTCTGCTGCATGTGATCCGAATCGAGGGAAACGCCTCTGACACGGTATCTGCCTACATCAGTAGGCTAGCTATCTCCGCTTGCGGTAAAAAAGATAATCTGCCGACTGCAGCTGCTGAAGATGTCACGCTTAGAGCGCTACTGGTGAACAATATTAACCATAGATGCAAAAAAAACGATGAAAATAAAATAAAAAACGGGAAAACGTCTTTTTTTGAAAAAAATAAAAAAAAGACAAAAAAACGGAAAAAAAACGGAAACGGAAAATAATCTGCCCTTGTTACATCTGAAACTTCATTTTAAGCTTAAAAATCTTGCTTATGCAATTTTATCATGAAGCTGCAAATAACACAGCTTTATTATTAGGCCAAAATAGTTGGCATAAGTAGGCTAACGTTAATCTACCACAGTTATTTTTATCTCATGACTTTGGTTTAATAAGAAATTCTGACAAATTGAAGGTATTTAAATCTTTTCAAATTTAAATTGTAAACATAAGTCCACATTATTAGTTCATGCTGATCGACATAACGCAATTAAAATCTAATCAGAAGCAAAAACCCCAGATGTGTACTAAATTATATATTGTACATTTGTACTTAAAATCGTTACTTATAAATATCATAGGCCCAAGAATTTTATATCAAAATAGCTCTTACAGATTTCATTTCTTGTAGGGATCTAATACATGTATTTCTCAAAATGATGACTTAAACATTTACTTAAAGACCCTATAGTTAGCTGAATCCTTGAGAGTGCTGTGAAAACGTATGGAATATCAGACCAAAATTAAATTAAGGAAAATAATAATAGACAGTAAATAATTAAATAAAGTTACATAAAAATAAAAACGATAAAAAAATTTGCGAAAAATAAAAAACGAAAAAACGGCGGTTTTTTGGAGGGAAGAAAAAACTGAAAAACGTTTTTTTACAACTATGATAGTGGTCAAATCAGACGCCTACAATTCATCGATTAAGATCCGGTCGCAATTTAAGACTCTTTAGAATCCCTTAATCCTTAATCAAATGGAGTGGGCTATACGCACTGAAAGAAAAATAAAGAAATAATGAAGCCGTAACTTTGACGGTGAGAATTGTGTTTTCACCTTTCTACAGAAACGGAAAACACAATAAAGAGAGTGTCCTGTTAAGAAACTAAAGATAGAGAGACAGTAAAAGCCTGCATTAAAAAATTGTCCGCTAAATGAAGCCAGAGAATCCCTGTAGCCAGGGCTTTTTAGCGTGCAGTTGTACACAAAATGTGCAGTTCTAAATGGACTTGAGCAGTTGTAGAGGCACTTCTGTAAGATAAAACTAGAAAAAATGGTCATTGTCCTCCGACTGGAAGTAATTTACCACGGAGGATAAGAAGGAAAAGAAGGTGCTGTGCAGTTCTAGAAATTCCTTAAAAACAGCCCTGCCTGTAGCTCTTGAGATCGCCGGACAAAGCCTAATCGCATAGGCTGTGTAGGATATATAGGCATAAAGGAGCTGAGTTCTGCCTGCTTGTATTAAGTCATTAAACGAAAATACAATTCAGTGATTAGTTCGATCATCTTCGGTGTATAAAGAATAAAGTTAAATATTAGACCTACATGTATGGATAGGCTATGTACAAATTATATACCCCAATTGTTGCCGTTTATTTCTATTCGCTCAGAGTATCCATCAACTTACTATAATTATGAAGATGTTGAAACGATGCGGCAGCTTTGCAGTGTCAGGATCAAATAATTAGCGACGTAACGGTTTCACCAAGACTTAGTAACACGCAGATAATATATTTGCTTTTTAACGTAGGTGTTTCTGAGACAAAAAATATTCTAGCAAGTCTCTGCGGCACTCTAACGACGCTTGTTTTATTAACGCGAGAGACTCTTCGACAACCAAACATGCGAATGCAGACGAGATCGACTTAGCCGTTGAAGTTGAACTGTCTCGCAATTTATTGTAATTGCGATGTCGTCTGACTCTATAATTTATAGCCTACGGCTGCCCACTCGACGAAAAGATAAGGGGACTTGAGAGGCGACTGATAAGAGATTATGCAATCAGATCAGCGTATATTTAAGTGAAATGTCTAGCAATTATATATGTATTTTTATATATATATATTACATATACACACTGTGTGTATATATAGGTTATATGAATATGATATATATCATTATATATATTATATATATATATATATTAAATCTTTGAATATGACTTTGGTACACAAGCATGAGGCATATAATTATATATGATAATATAAAAGCGTAGGGCATAGATACATATATTATACACAGTAAGCTTAGATCTATACATATTATGTATAAGCTTACTGTGTATAATATATGTATCTATGCCCTACGCTTTTGCATCAATGTCCTATTCATAGATTCATGTATACATATAGCTATTCACTCATTCATTCATTCGTCCAAGGATTTATTATAGCACTTCTTCACATGGGCTATTCAGAGGTGCTCCCGACTCCAGTGTAACAGTCGTTTAAGATTAATATAGAGCGTGTCATAGATAATTCCCGGAAGTAGACCTAAGCGTAACTCCATGGGAGGGAGTCCATTCCAGACTATAGGGCGTATTTATGATTTGATGCTATGTAAGCTTATATTTAGCCTACAAGACTTAGTGTCCTATTGATCTATATATAATAGCCTAAGTTGATTAATTGCTGTGAGTTTTGATAGACCTCCATCTAACGATTCTTTTTGATATTCTGCTTATATGCATTCAAGCCGTATATAGGGCCTATGCAGTATGCATGTTATTTATATATAGCCTACATGTATATAATATAATTATATAGGTCTACATGTACATGTATAGGCTATTATATATAATATACTATATAATATACATATATGCCCTATATCATAATTATGTGCACATACTATAATAATAAGGGCTCACCAGATAATCTTAAGGTAATCTAATCGTCTCTATTGTAACTTTCAAGCTGCGATTGGAGAGTTAATTGTGACTAATTGTGTAACCAGACTAGGAAGTCGTTTTCTTAAGTGAGCCATATGCAATCTCTTGGATAAGACTTGTGGCCAATTATAGATGAAGCGCATATTCCGCAATACTAGGATTGGAACAATCCGAGCATATAGAGAAGTCGGGAACTGGGATCTTCTCTGTCACGTCGACCATTGTTATAAATTATTATGTGAAGTCCCACGTACATTACTCAATCGAGTGACGTGCTCATTTTCACTATCGTTAAGCGCTTGTATACAAGGCCGTAGCGGCGTAGCCAGGAGTTGATTGCGGGGGTGTTTCACTAATTTCACTTCCTAAAAATCTGATGACCTTTTTAGTCATCCGGCCCGAAATCTTCACACAATGTCGCCAATGAAATAATTCTAGTTTTTTTAATACAATTTTCCATTTATGGGGTGGTGTTTTCATGGTTTTATTTCATGCTTTTTACATCATGTGCTCGTAAATGCATTATATTTTTTACATTTTTCATTTCGGGGGTGTTCAAACACCCCAACCACCCACTAGCTACGGCCTTGCGCTTGTGTATGAGCTGCCATGGCCCTCGATCACACCTGGCGTATTAATAGCATTGCTGAGCGCTGACGCGCATTGTAAAAATAATCGCAGCGATATGGCGGTTACGATGATTAGGGGTCGAAAGCGGAAGAGGCGGTGGAATGCTAATTGCTCATTCTTTGTAGCAACTTCAGCATGTTCCTGGTAGTTAAGTCTGAGTTGAAACGTGCGGACTTCGTTTCGTAATTGGTTTGTTAGACGACGGGAGACCAAAACTGATACCGCGGGAGGTCATCACTCTTGACATCTAGAACTGAAAATGATATTCGAAGGTTCTTGACATTTTGATGTCTTGCATGGTAGGCGAAACAGTTTTCGCTACCGTCGACTGAAGGAGTTGGGTGGGGACTGTGAGGGGTCATTTAAGCTTCAAGTGTAAGGTCTTGATAATTTGCTATATCCACCTTTGACAACCACGCTATAGTACCAGATTAAAGTATCTATATTGATTAAAGTATCAATCAACCACTTTTAAGTTTTAAAGACGTTGTAATGTCCTCAGTCTGTTAGTTATCGACCGCCAAAGAAAACTTATCTTCCGTCCTCTCAAAAACAGCCGATTCTGCTTCCTATTCTGAAGCAAGACGGTCTGGACCCAAGTATAATTCAGCCCATGGGCGGAATTTGGTTTCCGTTATGGGGGGCGGGGGCTAAAAACTTGGTTCAGAAGGCGCGGCGCGGATTTTTTTTGTTCGGCCGGAAAAAAGTTGTAGACTTTTTTGGTCATCAGTTGGAAGTGCTTGGTGGGGCTAAGCCAAAAAAATTACACGGTAAAAAACATGACTATAGGGCTTTGGGGGGGGGGCTTAGCCCCCTCCTAGCCACAGATAAACTCCGCCCATGATCCAGCCAACTACAAATTGCCAAGAATGTTAGGGTCTACGTTCTTGTCTCAAACTTCAGAACGTAGTGCTGCAGATCAATTAAAAATTTAGCATAGACCAATAGACATGCACGGGCTACTTCCATCCCAGCAATTGGGTTTCCGTATGATTCATTCTACCGAGGCTCTTCTGGTCCATTTGGGTCCAGTCCCTTTTGCTTGCCAACAGGGCTCAGTGTTGGGCCTTTTACCGTGCCTTCTCTGTACAACTGACATTAGTTCCTTGATCAAAGTCTACATGTGGCCTCTTGCACAAACTCTGTGCTGACGATGTGCAGGTCAGTGCTCACCAGTGGCGGTGCCAGGTGTTCAGTTTGGGGGGGTGGGGCTGAACTCCAGCGGAATATTTTTCATTTCCCCGCCAAAATTTCTGGCGACCTTTTTTTGGTCATCCGGCCGAAATCTCAGGAAAATATTCCGTTTTCAGCCGCCAAAATTTCTGATGACTTTTTCTAGTCATCCGGCCGAAATCTCATGCATATGGTTTTCTGTTTTTAAGGGGGGAGCAAGGAAATTTTTATTTTTACATAGGAAAAAATGGATGGCCTTTTGGGGGAGGCTTAGCCCCCCTAGCGCCGCTACTGGTGCTCACTGCCTTGCGGCGGATGATGTAACCTATGTGTCATAAATGTCCCATATTATTGTTGCTCTCTCATCATGGATGGCCTTAGATCGTTTTCTGCTACACTCGATTCATCTGGTTCGATATTCGCAGGCAACTATTATAGTCTAGCAGAATTAATCACTGAGGTTCAGAACCTGTGGGTCCAACACTTGGATTAATTAGGTAGGCCTACAGTAATTAAGGCTCAAGTCAGGTTACCAGTTGTTCCTATATATACAGGGCAAAATACTACAATGTGGAATTTCTAGAACCTATAAAATTGCCTACCGCGTTCAGCAAATGAACTCAGTTGGTATAATATTTCTGTCAACCACACTGATTTAATTGTCCTGAAAATCAGTGAGCCTACTGATCTCAATTCCGATATTATTATGCTGCACAAAGCAAATGAAAACATAGTAGGCTATCCTAATACAGACTATAGAGTTTTGTGCATTTTTAAAACCGAATAAACTTAAAACACATTATTGTGTTATTTAATGCAGCTAGTGTAGGACTGTGGGTATTAGGAGAGTTCTGTTTTATGAGGACTATAATACAGTGGCAGATTTAGGTTTTATTGCATGGGGGGGGGGGAGGAGAATTTTAAGAGGGCGCCTTTACTTACATACGGTAGTTAAAAACAGTAAATTAATTTTAATTCGTCCGATTTAGCCGAATAGGCTACATCAAACAGAATCAAGAATCTAAAACAGAAACTTTTTAAACTTGTGCGCTTGACTACTTTCAAGAGTTATTAAATTTATGTTTAGGCTATATATAACAAATATTTATTAATGTTATTTATTGGATATTGATCCAGGTAAACGTGTATTTTAGCGTCGTAAATTATTCGCTATTGCATGGGTTTCAGCATGGGTCGAGTGCAAGTCGCATTGAGGCGGCCCGTGTAAAAATCTGTCTAAAGTTCTGTGACACTATGGCAAGGGAATGAAAATTTATAGTGAAAAAATGGGTTTTCGCCACCCCGCCCACCATGGAGACCAGGGTGTGTGTGGGGGGGGACGAAAACCCATTTTTCTCTGGCCCCATGGTGGTAGAGATTCGCCAACCCCTCCACCGGGTACTTCTGATGGCCTTCTGTCTAGGTACAAAGTTTCGGATGAATTGCTGAGTCTTAGCAAAGTTTGGGTTTTTTTCGCCCCTACCCTGTTCCATGGTGGTAGAAAATCGCCAACCAATCGTTGGGGTGTCTCATGCCGAGACCTACACAGTAGTGAAGGTTTGGAGTGAAAATCTCAAAAACTGTGGAAATGCATCCCGGTCAAACAGACAGACAGAATCTTCTCTTTATTTATATAGATTGACAAATTATGAACCTGTTGCCATCTGTTTTTCCTCTAGTCTATTTGTCATTACTCATTAGGCTACTTAATCTTAATTAACAATAAATTAAGTATTATTAATTGATTATTAATAATTGAATTGTTAATTACCAATTATTAATCTGATCTACTCAGATTTATTCATTCATAATCCCAAATTTTCATGTCAAATTCCTACAAAAATTCTTAATCTCCGAGTAGCAATTACCTTTCAATTATATAAATCAGATGTCAAATTTAGATCGTTGAAAGAATTAAAATATTCAACCAAACCTGTGCAGAAAATCAACACATGACGAGGAACTGCCAAGAACAGCAAGCAGACCAGTGGCGGATTTAGTCCAGGCCCGGGGGGTCTAGTCGCCCCCCCGTGCCCCTGTTGGGTGAAAAATGGCGCCCCCTAGGGCCCGGTCCGTACTTATTACTTAAACCTTAAATGTCCTTCATGGAAACTAAATTCTCATACTTTTACCAGTGACTTTATGCAATCACACCTTGAATTTAACACTCATTACAGAATTAATTTTATTTCTATGGCGGTCATTACTTATTTTTATTTATTCATATGGCGGCCATTAGGCCAACCTATTCTTATTTCAATCAATCGATCGTAATTTATATAGCGCCCCTTCAAGGTACCTACTCAGAGGCGCTCCCGGCCGAGATCAAGCGAAAAAACGGTCTTCACAACAGTTTGTGAAACTGAGAAGAGCTTGGGAGGTGTCGCATAGTCAAGGGAAGTCCATTCCAGGTTGTTGAACCAACCACAGAGAATAAACGCCTCTGCATTGTTACAGAGCGAGTGAAAGAAATTATTAAGTCACCATGGACAGCAGAGCGCAGTGCGCGGCGGCCTATGCAAGTGGAAAGAGGGAGGCAAAGCTCACACAGATAAGAGGGTGCCCATCCTGATAAGCATCGCCAGACCAAAGATGCAATCCTAAATGAGATGCGCTGCGGGAAAGGAAGCCAGCGCAAGACCTCACGCATATATAGGGATACAATGATTCTCGCCAAATTAGAAGTTGGATTGATTAAAAATGCAATGCTGCAACGAGCGAATAATTCACGACGCTAAAATACACGTTTAGACCTGGATCAATATCCTATAGAAATAGCATTAATAAATATTTGTTACATATAAGCATAAATTTCTGTAACTCAAGTAAGTATAGTCGAGCACACAAGTTAAAAAAAGTTTCTGTTTTAGATTCTTGATTCTGTTTGATGTATTCGGCTAAATCGGTTGAATTATATCTAATTTACTGCTTTTAACTATGTAAGTAGGCCTACAGGCGCCCTCTTGAAATTCTCCTCGCCCCCCCGTGCAATAAAACCTAAATCCGCCACTGAAGCAGACGATAGGTCAGGGTTGTATACGATATCCGGTTTAATGAAACATCATTTATTTAATATAAATATGTATAACGGCAAGTTTAATGTTTTCACATACGCAATGCGGCAATGGACCATAGCCTAGTAATAAATAAAAATAAGCAAAGGCAGCCATAAAAATAAATAAAAATAAGTAATTATGTAAAGAGCGTTAAATTCATGGTGTGATTGCGTAAAGTCGTTAAAAATTATAATATTATAATTAACTGGTAAAAGTATGATAATTTAGTTTCCATGAAGGAGATTTTAGGTTTAAGTAATAAGTACGGACCGGGCCCGAGGGGCGCCATTTCTTACCCAACAGGGGCACGGGGGGCGACCAGACCCCCAGACCTGGACTAAATCCGCCACTGCTATAATAGGCTATCTTTGTTTACTCTGACGGTGCAATATATACATATATATATATATATATATATAAATCAAACATAACCCATATATAATTTATATATTGAAGCCATATAATATATATATATATATATATATTGAAGCAAAATTGACATAGTCTCATTCCTTGGGCAAATGAATCTGCAAAACTCAGCCCGCGATTGGCACACGGCACCTGCAGAGTTGCCTTTCAAATCTTAGCATGGCCCACTGTTAAAGGAAGTTGGCCCACAGTTTGTTGTCCTGAAGCGTCATTCAGGATGGTTGCAGATTCGACTCCACCTCAAGCCGCTTCGAATACAGGGACTTTGAGCAAGTCCTTGAGTCAAAAGGGTTGTCCGTAAGAGCAGTTCATGGTGGTCCGGGTCGAGTTACCATAGGATCAGGGGGCGGAACAGCTACTAAGTCGGGCGTCGTCTGAGCCGGGAATTGGAGGGTGGAGGATCAGATGAGACAGGGTAAGAATTATGGAAAAGGAGTGTCTTAAGTTTCGAATGAAAGTGCTGAGCAATTGCGAGTGAAGGACTTGCCATTGCGAGTCGCGGTGGTGTAGTAGGTCCACCTCAGGTCGTCGTGTAGGTGACTTGAGGTGGACTTACTACACCCCCGCCATGCACTCGCAATGACTCATGCACTTCAGGCGTGAAACTCCGATTCAGTGTCAGCGCTGACAGCGGCGCTGTAGTCTATAAATCTTGAAGGGGTGCTATAACAAGCGCATGGGTCTACATTCTTGTTCTACAGGTAGACTGGCGTCATCCAGGGTGAGAATTGCCGGGGCGTGTGGGGTTCAACGCATAGTCTTTCTTGTAAGATTCATGATAAAGTCCTCATGAGTCATTGCACACTTCAAGTCCACATAATTCAACGTCTGACTCACAGTTATTTTTCAGCAATTCTCGTGCTGGCGTCATCCTTCTCATTTCTTAAGACTTGGGACTAGCACCACCAAAGAGCGATTAGCGGCGGGGTTGGACGAATCAAGAGAGATTCCGTGCAATTATAAGCTGCTAGCTATATCGTTGAAGTTGATGGTTAGGGTCTATGGCCAACTTAATAAACCGCAAGTATACCGGTACCCAATTTGCGTGTGGACGTTCGCATTAGGCAAAACTCTGTTCCCATTGTTTGTTTGTTTGTTTATATTTTCACTTGTTATAGCGCCCCTTCAAGCTCACTTCTCAGAGGCGCTCGATCCCGACTACAGCGCGGAGCGCCGCGGACACTGAATCGGAGTTAAACGCCGAAGCGCTGAGCAATTGCGAGCGAAGGGCTTGCCCAAGGTTCCTACCATGGGCGCCCGCACATAGGGGCAAGGGGGCACTTGCCCCATGGAAAATTGGCAACTATGTTTTTAACTATTACTTTTGGGTTTTTAACTAATTTCTTTGCATTAATGCGCCAATGATACGAATGACAGTGAAAGTCAGAAATGTACGTTTAGAGATCTCTATAGAAATAAACATGCTCTTATAACTTTTTGCCTTGCATGTTCAAGCTCTTTCCAAAAACTGTAACAATGACCATTGGCTTTCAACCCTCCTGCGGGTGCCCATGCAAACAGCAGGCGCGTCGATTATGGCCTACTTGAGTTGAATCTAGCTGTAGTGCAAATAAATAATCACAACTGCAAAAATTTAATACTAATGCAAAAATTTGAAAATTTCTCAAAGTACACTGAAATTGCATCATGCAGATCTGCTTATTCACCAGCATTGTAATTATATAACCCAAGTCTGCTATAAGTCAGGCTCCATTTTGTCCATTTTACAAGCTGCCAGTACAGAATCCAGGGAGGTCAAACTGTAGATAAACTTGGATAAGAGGCTCTGGTTATCACGACTCGAAATTTACACCCAAAACTGACAAAGAGATCTGTTCAAAAGAATTGAGAGTGGTGGCGTCGTTGCCTTGAAGCCGGAAGGTTCGAGGTTCGAATCCACCTCACGTCGTCGCGTAGGGACCTTGGGCAAGTCCTTTACTCGCAATTGCTCAGCGCTTCGGCGTGAAACTCCGATGCAGTGTCCGCTCTGCAGTCGAGAGCGCCTCTGAGTAGAGAGGGAGAGCCTGAAGGGGCGCTATAACAAGTGCACATACAAACAAAAAAACAAACACTCATCTAATCCTCAGATCCTCCACCTTCTTAAACGACACCCGCATTAACAGTTACTCTGGCTCTCTGACTACCAGACTCGGTCCTCTTTCTGACTACACTTTGGACTATAGGCTTCTGACTCGATGCAGCACATGTGAAAAAGCTGGTGCCCTAGCTGTGATTGGTTTTTGAGTGGCGCTTTATAAGCAGCTAGAGGAGCACTTGCCCCTTGAAAACTGACACCTATTTTTCGTTCATTTATTCATTCGTTCATTCTATGGACTTAGATAGCGCACCTTTAAGGAACTACGTTTTGACATCTACTTTTTGATTTTTAACAAATTTCTAAACAAACTATTCGTATTAAAAAATATACACGAAAATAAAACTGAGAAATTTGCATAAGAAACCTCTTTGAAAAATACACGTGTTCTTAACTTCCAGTTTTGCATATTTCAAGCTCCTGCTACTAAAAAATTTAACCGTGAGAAAATAAATTTTGCCCCTGCAAAAATTTCTGCGGGCACCCATGGTCCCTACGCGGCGACTTTAGGTGGACATACTACACCACCGCGCCCCACATTGTCGGCATAGGGTACTTGTATTACCTTCCGTTCTTTACTAACGCCTTAATCCCTTACAGTGGAGGCAATTTTTACATCACCCAAAAAGCGAAGTCACGGGAACAACCGGCTTATTCACCATTCACCATTCACCGTTGCTTAGCCAAAGCATGGTCGAATAGTTGGGGTCGTTTACCATTACAACCCCGTGCTCAAAAAACCTGTGCCATCAAAACCGTGCCGATTATCGCCGATTTAGAGACTGTTTTGTTAATGAGACTTATCTATAAACTACTCAATTGCTCTATACATTGAAATCTGCTTTAAAATGTTCCACCAATTTCTTGAAAAGCTCTGATATGTGGAGGCAACAGTTTCGATCGACCAGTGATGGTTGAGCAGCGTTTTTTGCTGCTTCGTTTCATACGAATCGGTTAAACTGATGCAAATATTTTACTTCCATCATTCACGCTAGATGGCGAAACATTATAGGTTCGTTGAATCATATGTAGGTTAAATATTTTATTGTCTTCTCAAAAATTGAACATAATAACATCTGAATTTCACCATAATAAATACCACACCCTATGTTTTACTGTATGTATGTATGCATGTATGACATTGTATGTAAGTATGTATGTCTGCATGCATGCATGCATGCATGTATGTATGTATGTGCCAGGTATGTATATGTATATGTGTATGCATGTATGTATGTACGTGTGTATGTATGCATGTATGTATGTATGTATGTATGTATGTATGTATGTATGTATGTATGTATATATGTATGTATGTATGCATGCATGTATGTTTATATGTATATAGTTATAAATACTATAGATGGGTAAAACAGTGATATATAGCCTAATAGTACAACACAATGTGTCAGGCTGCTGCGTTAGCAAGCGATTTGATATGCAGCTATTTTTTATACTAAATTTGATATGAGAAATTAGACATAGACATATTTTTATTGATCCCAACAATTCAAATGTACATGTATGTTTAACAAAGTATAGACATAATTCACAATAAGAAAATACTCAAAGTGAATAGGTATTATAAGAGTGAGGGAGCAAATAGGTACACCAAAAGGGACAAGTCCCGCTAAGCAGAGGCCTAATTAACAAAGTGAAGTGAGAAAGTGAAAGCTGAAGGGAGTAGGCCTAATTGGAATGCAGAGATATTACTTAACTAGGGAGAAAAAAAATTATTATCAAAAAAGCAAAACAAAAAACTAATGTAATAAACACTACATGAAAAATTCAGAGAAAGAACAAAATAAAAGCAAAAGCAATCAAACAATCAAGTAAATCAGCATTAACATGGGTAACCCCTCATGCTATTAACAGAAAACATTACATAATGTATACACACGTAACAGGTGTTTAAAGTGAGTTAAGTTAATAGCCTTACGAATGTGAATCGGAATTTTATTCCATATGACAGGGTCTTGGAATTTAATGGAAAATTTCCGAACATTTGTGTTTGCAAAAATAATACTGAAGTCTCTATTACCTCTAGTGAGTCAAGGATGCAATGCAGGAGAGAAGTAGGAAGCAAAGGAAGAAGGGAGGAGGTTATTGATGTATTGATACATAAATTGAGATGTCTGTTAAAATCTAATCTGCTTAATATTTAGGAGTTTATGCTCAGCAAATAGGGGACCAGTATGACAGTTAACAGTGGATTTAGTGATAACTCGTATGACTTTTTTGCAAACATGTATGTATGTATGTATGTATGTATGTATGTATGTATGTATGTATGTATGTATGTTTAAAGTTTAGCGCGTGATTCAACTTTTAGTGATTATTGCCGTTGTAGGCTACTCGACATACATGCACTCAGAAGCATTTTCTAGCAGGAACCAATAAAACGAGATGTTGCATTGCCCAGAATTGACTCAGATATCTGTTTACAGTGTCTCATCGAAGTTGGCTCGAATGGAGGTCTGTCTTATAGCTACACGAAACTGGCGTATTTTCAAACCTTCCTTATGTTTCTCAATCTCTCACGCCACTTCATTTCCACTTCAAAACGCCATCCAGCTGCGTGTGCCTGCCCAGCCTTGAATGCTGGTTGACCCTGAACTGATTCAGAGCTTACCTGCCTAATCCATTCTGTAGAGACTGTGCATGGGAAAGTTCGTTCCCGAATCTTGTAGTTTGGGCGTTATATAAAATTTCAGAGATTTCAATTATGATCCTAAATGAGAGATCCTGTCCCAATTCTCCCACATGAGCTACGTCTATACTTCCTGGGGTTATTATTGATTTTTTAAAATTAAACTCAAAACTGTCCTTTTTGCCGTGCTAGAGTCGGGAGCGCTTCTGAGTTGTCCCCTTGAAGAAGCGCTATATAAATTCTTGAATGAATGAATGAATGAATGAATGAATGAATGAATGAATGAATGAATTCGCAGAGTCAAACTCGACCAAACTTTTTTGCAACCTTGTAAATAATAATTGTAATTTAACGTAGTAAGCACTTACGAAAGAGTTTTCCAAAACCGTGCAGTCGACTGTGAGCATGCAGCCACAAAGGGTGGACGCTTGCACGTATCCCAGCCAGCTGAACAGTAGTCTTCAACTGGGATGTACTTGTCTTGAACGTACCAATAAATAAGTTCAAACGAAGTTGACGGTGTCACGACGCTGACAGAAAATGACAACTCGTCCAGATTTTCACGTAGGTCTACAAAGTTGCGTTGGTCTACGGTTGCTATGAAACTTGAGCGATTACAATTTATATTAGGCTGTTATAGACAAGTCTTATATTAACGACCCCTGTAACATGAGTTAATGAATCACCTAAGGACACTCTTTATCATTGGCCGGTGCATAGAAACACGCTCATAACATTATCATATCTGAATCTGCTCCCAGGTTGAAAAATGACCACTCGGCGGCGTTTGACTGATTACAGGGATTGTGAAGTGAAATCAATCAACGAATGTTTTATTTCGTGGCCGTTGGTGATGACGTAATTAGCTTATAGATACAATGACTGATCGAACAATGAATTATTAATAAGTGACGGGAGGTGAGACATTTGTCACAAACTTATCAGCCCGTCGTGATTTCCCAGGTGAGAGAGGTTCGGTATTTAGGACGTTTAGAAGATAACGTTGCGTAACGTTGGCGATAATGCCAAACGTCTGCTGTACGGACGTGAAAATCTCGAGCTACAAGACGAACACTTCGCAAATTCCAGGAATAGGTAGTCTACCTGTAGGCTTATCTTTGGCATTTGAAGTCCAGGTGTAACAACTTCTCGGCCAGGTAGTTATAAAGCTATAGCTTACTACCAAACTTACGCGCACAAAAACGCGACCATGAAAACCGCTGGCTCAAAACCCCGTTGACTATTTTATAACCGCGCGCATTCAATGGCGATTCTAACTATTATAGCCTATGCTTGTCTGCGCTTCTACTGCAGTTTCATAACGTAAAAGACGATCGCAAGTGAAGTGAATTCCTTCGGAAATAACATTCAAAGGCCGAATGACCGATATATTATCAAAATCACCGAAATGAGACCTGTCTTCATAATTATATAAAGAACTTATAAAGACAATTGGAAGAATTTTTAAAGACATATATAGCCTAGCCTATATAATTATATAGGACTAACAATAATTTTTTTTTATTAATCTATAAAAACAGCGCTTTTCGTTCAACCAAATGAAACCATAAGTTAGGCCTATTACAAGGAGAGCGATTCATTTGCTGTGTAAGCTTATTGCTAGAGCTGTATACCTTTCCGTATTGCAGAATTTCACTTTGAGCCATTACACTCGCTGTTATGTTGAGCTAGGAATGTTGACATATGAACGCGAGGTTCACTCGAATCAGTTTTGAAAACGTGGTTTTGAAGGTCGCAGTTTTGTGCGCGCGGTTTTGACCGGATACCGCTGTTTATGAGCCTAACCTACATACTTAGTTAACTAGTTAAGAACTATGTTTTATTGTACACTCGTGTTATTACCAAGTCTGCCAATATTTAGTTCGTTGCTAAACTGTCAGGTGGTCCCCTTTAGCGGAACCCAGGTTCCTTATAATTTATAAGTTGCACTGTTGCAGTCCTATAATTATTGATCCTTTGTTGTTAATCTTCCGTGCTTGTTTTTCGATGTCATTACTGTTACTTTTTTACTATAGCTGTGTTCAATAAAATTGATGGTTATGGTTATATATTATATATAGAGAGGGGCGTAGGCTATAGCCTACAGAAATTTTCAAAGATGGGTCAAAATTTAGGGAAAAATTAATCGATCTTTCGCCCGAAAAAGCTGATGACCTTTTTTAGTCATTTGGTTCGATTTGCCTTAAAATATAGGCTGTACCATTTCCCTCCTGCCAAAAAACTGATGATTTTTTTAGGCATTTAGCCGCATTGTCTGGAAAATATGCCACTGAAACCTACTGTCGAAAGCTTGTCGAAACCTAATGGGGGCCACGTTCTATGGACATTTCTCAACGGGGGGGGCATGGCCGGATTTGCCCCTGGATCCGCCCCTGCGTATAGCATGTATATTTAGAATCTCACTATAGGCTCATTAATTGTGTCTTTTTGCTGTTAGGACCTACATCGAAACAAAGACGGACGCATATAAAAGATATTGGTTAAATAATTGGACTAGCGCTCACCAAACTCGTAAACCTATCGTGGACAGTGTATATAGAAACTTGAAATTATAGGATAATTATTGTCAGTTACTTTGTATTACTCAGAAATTTGTTTGTATGTTTGTTTGTATGTGCACTTGTTATAGCGCCCCTTCAAGCACTCTTCTCAGAGGCGCTCCCGACTGCAAAGCGGACACTGCATCGGAGTTTTACGCCGAAGCGCTGAGCAATTGCAAGTGAAGGACTTGCTCATGGTCCCTACGCGGCTTGAAGTAGGCCTAGATTCGAAACTCCAACCTTTCGGCTTCAAGGCAACGACGCCACCACTACACTACCGCGCCCCACAAATTGCTGCAATCGTGATAGAATGTCTGCTGAAATATTATTGTAGCCACTGGTAATTCTTCTGGTTTGCTCCGAGTTGTTTAGTAAAATAATGAGATAGTCCTACCCAAGTTATTAATGACATTTTGATACCATTAATTAGGTCCATAGGTTGACACAGAGTGCGCCTCTAATTAGTTTGCTCTATGAGTGGTGCTATACCGTGCTGTAGCCTAAACATGTTTATTAGCATTTTTATCAATGCGTCAGTTTTCGATAAAATAGGACTGTTTGAATTTAATTCAAAGATCTTTTCATATTCCTTTAAACCTGCCATTAAATCGTCCAATTAAGCCTTGCTGCTCACATCACCTCAATCCCCTCCTTCGGGAGGGTGCAATTTTTAAGACGGAAGGATACGGAAATGGGGTAGGCCTACGCGAGACAACATCAATTGGATAATGATATTATTAGTTTAGGGTAAACTCTTATAGTCTTTTACACCGTGTAATGTAGATCATGAAATCTCATCGATAAAATTGGAAAATTATTGTGGAATCCCTCTTCGAGATTAGCAAAAATCCTTCTTCTCGTGAACACCAATATAAATATGAAAAGTAGTTTGAATATGACTCGAAGAAATCTGAATCCCAATCCCCGCCCCGTTCTTCAGGGCTCCATACTATAGGTCCTTTGCTTTCCCTCATCTATGATAATGACCTTCCTAGCTCAACATCCATCTTACACTTTGTACCTTTTTGCTGATGACTCAACTGTGGTTCTTTCTTACTCCTACAATCGCCATTTGATTGTATACTGCTAAATAATGAATTGAAACGCATTTTTTAAAGTTAATATTCTACTTGCCTCCTGTCATAAGCTGCTCCCAAAACTCGTGAAAAATACTTCAATAGATAATAAAAAGCATTCCCAAAGTCAGCGCTGTTACGTTCCTGTGGATTTTCACAGACCAGTGTATTAACCCTAGCTGCGAGTTCCCGTGAGGTAAAAAAAACAGAGCTGAAAGTGAGCCGGGTCTGTCCGGAACTCCGGATCTGCAACCCGGCATTCATTTTGGTAATAATTTTGACACTGCTCGCCTGCTTTGTCTTTAAAATGGTTGTCATAATCCCAGATTAGGGGGGGGTCCCGTAGCTCAGTGGAGAGAGCGCTGGTCGTTAATCTGAGAGTCATCCGCGCGACCCGGTTTCAAGCCTCGCTCAGGGCATTAATTTATTAAAGTTTCTGTTAGCTGCCATTGGCGTTTTGCTGTTGCGTTGTTTGACTCGGGTTCTGCTAAAAATAAAGATAGCCCCTCCCACTTGGCCGACCAGGAGTGATCCAGTACTTAGGCCATTAGTGTTAAGTTACCGAACCCACTGCTGTAAAGCCGACCTGCGTGTCGTGCTATAGTGGGCAGTGCCGGCGCCAGGATTTCAGTTTTGGAGGGGCTGAAGCCCGCGGCCAAATTTTACATTTTTCGCCGCCAAAATTTCTGACGACCTTTTTTTTTTTTTTTTAGTTGTCGACCAAAATTGTGGATATTTCAATGTACAATAATTCAGATGGTCGTTTTTTTAGGGGGGGCTGAGCCTCTTGTAGGGGGGCTTAGCCCCCAGCCCCCCCCTAGCGCCGCCACTGATAGTGGGCCGTATTTCGTATAACATGTAGGCTACTTGTCATCATTCTGCGGTGTGTTAGATTGAGTGATTAAATGATTATTATAATTATTATTAGAATATGCATAGACATTGAGAGACCCTTGCATATATAGATCAATTTACGCTCACGACTAAAATATATTAAATCTAATATAACAATCTAAAAACTGGAATTATAGGGTATACATACTCCAACCATGAAGACGGCCTGCGACAGGGTGTCGCGGTGAAAACGAAAGTTAAAATTCAACAAGAAGACACATTTCTGCAATTTTTTTATATTATTTTCTCTGTTAAAACATAACTTAAACATAAATACAGCGGCGCCCGCAGGATTTTTTTCTTGTACGCACAGAAATTTTATTTTCGTTAGGTCGCCGAAAAAAATGATGACCTTTTTTTTAGTCATCAACCTAGAATTTCCCAAAAACATACCTTTTCGGTCATCGCGCTGTACGCACTTACGTATGTTCGTACGTCTACGGGCGCCGCTGCTGTACGCACTTGCGTAAGTGCGTACGCCTGCGGGCGCCGCTGCATAAATAAATACATGCGAATATAATTACACGGTCATAAATAGCAACGATAGTGTTAGAAAATTGTAAGTTGGTCAAAGAGATGTTTATTTAGTAAAACTTTATAAGGTCTGATTTGAATGTGTGCGTGTGTGCGCGAGATCTAGGCTATTATCACATTGTGTTTGGGTGTAAAGATATTCTTCTCCGTAATTTGCTACAGGCACACTAAAATCCCTGTTGACTAGCCTGGTTACATTAATTAATACAGATATTTTTTGAGCGAAGGTCCTAGTAAGCCGTTGTTTGTCTCATCTGCCGCATTTATAGAACATTTTCAGTTTGTATTCGTCGACTTTGAAGTCGTGGTTTTCCTCGGCAACCGCGAGGTACTTGTCTCCATCAGTTGCGATGCAGGTTGGACTGTAGAGCAAGTCATTCTGAGTCAGTAGGTGCTCGAAACACTGAGTGCGAAAATCGTATGCGCAAATTCGGTGCTGTCCTCGGTCGCAAACAATGAGTTTACCATTTGGCTGGCAACAGATGCCCAGAGGATAGACGAGCTTTTCCTGCTCGCTGCCCTGTCTTCCGATTTTGTTCAGCAACTCTCCGTTCTTGTTGAACATGTAAACGCATCCTTGTTCGCTGTCCGATACGAATACCATGGAGTATTCCTCGCTGACGGCCACGTATTCTGGCCGGCGGAAATCGTCCGCCTTGAAAGTGAGAAGTCGTTTACCGGATATGTCGTAGGAGTAGGCTCCTTTCTTCTCCAGGTCCGTGAGGAATAGGTGTTCTCTCCAGTCGACTGCAATGCCTTGCAGATGGAGTTGCTTGTCAAAGGCTTTCCATCTGCACACACCATTGGCGACCGGTTCGAAGTAGACGACGTGTTGTCGGTCGGCGGCGGCGAGAAAGTTTCTGTTTGGCAGCTGGCAGATTCCACCGATGTTCATTCTGCGTACTGGAAACGGATCCTGAACGACCGTGTAGGATTCTCCCGTTTCCCGATCAAATATCTGAATCCTGGCGTTCTTCTCTTCCGCTATCGCCAGTCTGTTATCCTCGGTGAAGCACATTCCTGTGATGCCCCTGATCTCGCCCGGACCCGATCCCACTTTGTTCTTCTCCCACTCCTGTCTCCATTCGTTCACGTCGTCGTCTCCAGGTAGCGAGAAGATTCCGGAGTCCATGGACTTCATCGTTTCACTGGAATGCGGCGATTCGTCTCTTCCCCTGGACTGAAACGTCATCTCGAATGTCGACTTGCCCTTGTAGTTGTCCCTGAGACGTGAGTGAAGATCCCTGACGTCGTAGATGGGCCTACTTACCGGACCAGCGGGTCGTCTAGCCTGATTTGCCTCGCTGAGTCTTAATGCAGTCTGGACAGCGTCGACGTCGGACCTGGTGACAGCCGCGGAAGCATTCGCTTTGATTCTTCCCGTTTTCAACACCGGTACCGACAACTGTGAGTGTTCGACGGCTGATTTCGACAAGTTTTTATTTTTGGTGGGCTTGAGTATCTTCGGTATGACCTTAGGCAGTCCGTCGGGAATGGGGCGGACTGGGGGTGCAGGAGAAGTTGCCCGAATGGGTTTGCGTTCTACAGGGATCGGTCGACCCTGTTCTTTCGGTTGGCTATATTTGTCATCGTTGGATGTGGCTGGAACCGACTGATCCTGATTCTTTGATCGCGGTTCTGGTCGCGGTGCTGAACCCTTTATAAGTTCACTGGGAATGATGTTCGTCAAAGGCGATCGGTGAGGCATTTTTCTAGTTGTTGTCTTTGATCTAAAACACATTCAACAGCAGTTCGGTCAGTTTCATTTGGGCAACGTCTGGGAACATTATCGAAATTCATAATTGGTCAATAAAAACATCAACATGTCGAGCATTTTCTTAGCTTGGGGTTTAACTGCTCCCCATCGTCTTTCTTGGGGCCCCTTAAGGCTTCCTTGCACACCGTAGGGGTGATTTCCCAGAAGTTTCTCCAGTAAGCAATGAAAAAACTTCTGCTTTTTGCTGACCTTCATAATTAGACCAACAAGAGTGTCTACAAGAGTGTCTACAAACCTCGACCTTTTCAGTTATTGGTGGAAGAAACAAATAGAGTCTATAGACTTCCACATGAAATAAATGTCGACCTGGTCAGTCTTTTTCTTTCAAATTTGCCAATGAGTGCAGACTGTAGACCTTATCCTACTTGAAATCGGCAAGTCAGCGAAGTCAACTATATCGACAGGTGCATTATTTCTGGAAGGTCAATCACTAAAACGCACTACAGGGCTGCCATGGCTGTGCCAACCAAGGTCGTCCATTATCAGTGAATTGACGCGAACATACATTTAACTTAAGGTCTAAGTTGGGAGTTTCTTTCTAATAAAGTAGGCCTACTTGTGTACGATCAACTACGATGTGTCGTTGAATTAGACTGTCGCGTAAGAATGCATCTTTGTATGAAAAACATCAAGCGACTCGTGAACAAGTAGGCCAGTATTGCCTCTCAAATCGCTGATTTGATAATTTCAAGGCTGTTGTTTAAAGAATGTCATTGTAAATAGCTTACTCATCGCACGTAGCCTAGATGCAATATTTGGCCGAGACCCACGCAGATAATTATTGCTGAGTGAATGCAAATTATGCATATTATAATATGAGTCAAATTTTTAGCTTTTGTGCAACGTACATGCTCCGTTAAAATTTAGCTGAAACAAGTAATGTGATTTAAGCTGACTTGAAGAAAGATTTGTACGACTTCCATTATATGCTTATTTAATTTTTAAGATTTAAGCTGCATTACTTAATAAAAAATAAAATAATAATAATAATAATGATGATGATGATGATAATAATAATAATAATAATAATAACACTTTAACACTTTTCTGATTTTAGTATGGTTTTTAATCTTGATTGGTCTTTCAATAAATGATTGTGTTAATATAATAATAATAATAATAATAATAATTTTCAGGTGCCTTAGGAATCCTGTAAGGCCTATAACCTACCTCGGGCCTTAATAATAATAATAATGATACCCACAACAAAACAGCAGAAGTGGTAGGCCTAGTATTGTATGGCAATCATGCGCGGAGCGATCATCATATCCTATAGTATACTGCATATTTTGCCAGTGCCATCAGGCAAGTGAAAAGCTGGGTCGAGTCGACCTTTGGGAGGGCTCAGGGTAGGGAAGGGGAGGGGAGGGAAGGTAGTAGGGAGGGAGGGTAGTGGGAAACGATCCATCTTCTGCTCTTCATGTCAGAGTGATTCCAGTATAGCCTGTACCTAAAAATCCTCCCCTATCGTATTTGTATCCGCTTCCAAGTGACACATGATGAATATAATAATATTATAATATGTGCTCCCAAGCAGGTCAACCTATGCTTTAGGGTAGGGGCAAGAGTAGAATAATAATTATTGGAAAGAGACATAGACATATTTTTATTGATCCCAACAATTGTATATGTATGTTTAACAAAGTATAGACATAATTCGCAATAAAAAAATACTCAAAGTGAATAGGTATTATAAGAGTGAGGGAGCAAATAGGCACACCAAAAGGGACAAGTCCCGCTAAGCAGGGGCCTAATTAACAAAGTGAAGTGAGAAAGTGAAAGCTGAAGGGAGTATTTGAATGCAGAGATATTACTTAACTAGGGAAAGAAAAAAATTATTATAAAAAAACTAATGTAGTTAACACTACATGAAAAACTCAGAGAAAGAACAAAATAAAAGCAAAAGCAATCAAACAATCAAATAAATCAGCACTAGCATGGGTAACTCCTCATGCTATTAACAGAAAACATTACATAACGTATACACACGTAACAGGTGCTTAAAGTGAGTTAAGTTATAGTAGCCTTACGAATGTGAATCGGAATTTTATTCCATATGACAGGGCCTTGGAATTTGATAGAAAATTTCCGAACATTTGTTTTTGCAAAAATAATACTGAAGTCTCTATTACCTCTAGTGAGTAGCCTACAGGATGCAATGCAGGAAAGAAGTAAGATGCAAAGGAAAAAGGGAGGAATGCAGTGGTTCTAACCCAGACTAAATATACTGAACCACTTAAAGCTCTTTCTATGCTACAATGTAAAAGATGTTTTCAAGTGAATGTGCGATTTGAATAACCGTCTCAGTGCATATCGCAACACTGAAATAATTCAAAAGTAACTGAAATAATCGTGTCGGTTAAAACAGATTTATACAACCGTAAAATAATAATGATAATAATAAAAACAATTTTCTTAAACAAAATCTAGTAGGTAATATTTTCTCAGCTCACCTGTCAGTGTTTAATCTAGTCCCCCTCCTCTGGGGGGGAATTCGGGTTTCTGGGGGGGGAGACAATTGAGCGTCCGAAGGACGCTCATGAGGCGCGTAGCGCCGAAACCGGGAGGGGGAGGGGATGTGCCCCCTCCCCATCAGAAACTTTTGAATTTCCACATGGCAATGGCAGCATTTTAAGGTGTCATCTTCACAAAATACCTGTACTTTTTCAGAGTCTCATCAGAAACTTTTTGAATTTTCACATTGCAATGGCAGCATTTTAAGATGTCATCTTCACAAAATAGCTGTACATTTTCAGTGGCCCATTAGAAACTTTTTGAAATTCCACATAACAATGGTAGCATTTTAAGGTGTCATCTTCACAAAAATACCTGTACTTTTTCAGAGTCTCATCAGAAACTTTTTGAATTTCCACATTGCAATGGCAGCATTTTAAGGTGTCATCTTCACAAAATACCTGTACTTTTTCAGAGTCTCATCAGAAACTTTTTGAATTTCCACATTGCAATGGCAGCATTTTAAGATGTCATCCTCACAAAATAGCTGTACATTTTCAGTGGCCCATTAGAAATTTTTTGAATTTCCACAATGCAGAGGCAGTATTTTAAGGTGTCATCTTAACAAAATAGCTGCATTTTTTCAGTAACCCATTAGAAACTTTTTGAATTTCCACATTGCAATGGCAGCATTTTAAGGTATCGTCTTAACAAAATAGCTGCATTTTTTCAGTGACCCATTAGAAACTTTTTGAATTTCCACAATGCAGAGGCAGCATTTTAAGGTGTCGTCTTAACAAAATAGCTGTACTTTTTCAGTGGCCCATTAGAAAAAATTTCAATTTCCACATTGCAATGGCAGCATTTTAAGTTGTCGTCTTAACAAAATAGCTGTACTTTTTCAGATCCTCATCAGAAACTTTTTGAATTTCCACATTGCAATGGCAGCATTTTGAGGTGTCATCTTAACATGATAGTATCATATATTATAGTAGTAAATAAAGTCATTATAATCATGTAATAATAAATAATATCACGGTATATTATAACACTTCATGTAAAACAATGATGAAAACAGTAACTAAAAACCAATATCATTTTGTCAAATTTTTCTGGGGGGGGAAATGTCAATCCTGGGGGGGGGGAACTTTCCCCCCCCCCAGAGACGTCTAGATTAAACACTGCTCACCTGTTGAAACAACTATTACTGAAGAATCGGTTTCTTGTGCGTTCCGATATTATTATAGGCTACACCAGACAAGCGATCGTAGCAGCACAATACGAAACCGGTTCACTTCTCGCAGTCTAGGTATAAACCCACACTGTCTCGAAGAAGCAGAAACGATTTGTGATTATCGTCCAGAGGACCCGATCACTGTTCGAATCTTTCAGCAAATGGAACGCTGTACAGACGACAGACGTTTTATAAAGATTGAACGAGCTGACCAAATCGCTTAAGGAGTATTATGAAACAATGGCGCACTTTGCTTGTTCCGCCTCACAGGCGGGGTGGCTGATCAAAGCAGAGGTCTGCGAGTGGTTGGTGAATGACGACATACACACTGTTATCAGGCGTCAAGTGGGTCTCGGGCGTGCTTTTGCGATAAGTAACGTTCGTCTTGGTGGGTGTGGGTGGGTTGGTGGGTATCTGAAATTTAGGTATACGAAGGACGTCGATCGAAAACGAGTAGGAAGTTGGATTGCAACAGAACTGGGTAAATTTAATGACTGCGATAAGCTTAGCTAATTGCGATCATTTGTTACTAAGGCGTTCGGCGTTTGAAACTGTCTAGTGCCATGTCGTATCGATCGATCGGCGTAGACCCCATGCTGACCGATTGACTGACTTCATGACTTGCTCTTATCAACATGGGCGGAGCTTGGTTTCCGTTCTTGGAGGGGCTAAACTTGTTGGGGCTGAGACTCGGTCCAGAACGAGCGGTGCCGAAAAAATTTTTCTCGGGCCCAAAAAGTTGATGACCTTTTTTTAGTCCTCGGTCTAAAATCTCGCAGAAAAATACTAATTTTCCCGGCCAAAAAAGTTGATGACCTATTTTAGTCCTCGGTCTAAAATCTCGCAGAAAAATACTAATTTTCCCGGCCAAAAAAGTTGATGACCTTTTTTAGTCCTCGGTCTAAAATCTCGCAGAAAAATACTAATTTTCCCGGCCAAATAAGTTGATGACCTATTTTAGTCCTCGGTCTAAAATCTCGCAGAAAAATACTAATTTTCCCGGCCAAAAAAGTTGATGACCTATTTTAGTCCTCGGTCTAAAATCTCGCAGAAAAATACTAATTTTCCCGGCCAAATAAGTTGATGACCTATTTTAGTCCTCGGTCTGACATCTCGCAGAAAAAAACTAATTTCCCGGTCAAAAAAGTTGATGACCTTTGTTTTAAAAAAAGTCATTCGTAAGTTTCGCGCTTGTGAAAGTACCATTTCCGAAAATATTTCTGAGTCTGCACCTTCTTTATGGGGGGAGGGGAGCCCGAGAAAAGATATTCTACCATTTACACGGTAAAAAGACTCTGGGTCTTCTTGGGAGGGGGGGCTTAGCCTCCCCTAGTCCCTGATAAACTCACCCATGCTTATCAATCATAAATATGTCGTTTAGAGTTGAGTACTGAAGTGACTGCACATCGATGCTTAATGGCCGTTTTGTTGACTCATTGTTTCATTGCAGTCTGTCACAATGACCATCGTCTATCGATTATGTTTTGACTAAGCGCCGGTTATGCTAATTAGCTGCTTTCAGCAATTTCGCTTTTGTGGGCGCTGTAGAAATCTCGCTGTTGTGATAACGAAAGTGGAATGATTGATAGTGGATTTATTGATAGTGGATTGATAGTGGATTTATTGATAGTGGATTGATAGTGGATTTATTGATAGTGGATTGATAGTGGATTTATTGATAGTGGATTGATTGATAGTGGATTGATTGATAGAGGATTGATTGATAGTGGATTGATAGTGGATCTATTGATAGTGGATTGATAGTGGATTTATTGATAGTGGATGATTGATAGTGGATTAATTGATAGTGGATTGATAGTGGATTGATTGATAGTGGTGTAGCGAACCAGGTTGCTACAAGCTACCTTACTTATTTACTTAAGTAAGGCCGCTATTTCTATTACGAATTCACGGGTGCTATGCTTAGCACTGATCGATGCGGTCATCGCTATATTTAGCTTCCCATGCATTTTTCAATGGAACTTTCCGCCACGTGCGATTTTTGATTGGTTAGACATCACGCGATGTTTTAGGCGCCAAAAAGCGCTCTCTTGCGGCAAATTAACGCGCAAACCTTCAGTCGGGCAACAGAATTGAACCGGTTAAGACCTATGCTGGTGGAAATCGTGAATCGTGGTGAAATTGATGGTATTTTCGATTCTGGCAAGTTTTCTCAGGTAGAAGACGAGGTTCTTCCTATGTCTTGTGAATCGATGTGTAATTACGAAGATTTCCGGCAACGACTAAATTAATAATACGCTTCCGACGGAGAAATTCTGGCATCGGCCGACGACTCAATAACTTTCTACAGGACGGAAAACGGTGGATCGGCTGTCCTAAAATATCAATGGGAACAGGGAAGTATAGGCAACCTAATCTATAGAGCTCGAACCTAAACTAGGTGTAATTAGATAAAAACTTGTATCGCTATTTTGGTGTAAATATTAGTTGTGGTGTATTCAGTCTGTGAACTGATCGGATAGGTGTGAAATAGTCAGTCTGTGAACTGATCTGATAAAACTTAAGCTAGTCAAGAGACATAGGCGTTTTAGGAAGGCCTTAATAGTGAATCTTTAATATTGTTTCTATTTTATCGGCTGTGTAAATAATTGCTAATGAACGACAGACAGTCGCTTGATTAATTCTACAATAAATGAAACTTAAATAGAGAACTGTGAAGTGATTTCTTCTATCAAATTATAATGGACTCCGACAGGGAAACGGACATTGTCTTAGGGACAGGACAAGAGGAAGATGAGTTATGTCCGAGAGAAACCCTTGAGTTGGAGACTACAGACAATACTGATGACTTAGACCCTGCTGTATTACAGAAGCAAATGACTACAATAGAACAGTTTATGGAGCGCCAGAGTAGCATTTTAATCGGTCTAGCCGAAGAGCTGAATCTAGTTTCCATGCAGCAAGCCCAATTAAGTTCCCGCCAGAAAGAATGTGAAACAATGGTGAAGTCGGTAGCTGAAGGTAAAGTGGGTGATGGAGCTTGGGGAAAAGTTGAGGAATCGAACCCAGATAAGCACCCATTTAGTGGGGCTGTTGTGAGCTTAACAGCCACCGCTGACATATGTCCAATATCGGCCCATCCTGAGGAATTTGGTAACCAGAGAAGCTCACACCCTAGGTTAGGATTCGAACCCGCTACCATTGACACCAAAACCCTTGACCTAGGACCCAGCTTTCCTCAACCGCGCTTAAGGGGGCGTGCAACAGTAGAGCCCATTAATTTGGGGACGGAAACGGTAGGACAGGCGGCGCCCCCGCGCGTCACAATTGGTTCCAGCAAGTGGGATGAAGCTACAAAAGGTCATGGGTCAGAGGGTAAAATAATAATGGATCCCAGATTTGGTAGAACAGAAGATTTATGGGAAGAAGTGGAAAATGGAAAAGAAAATTTTTCACAAGATGATCCAAGAAGAAGGGATGTACAGATGAAATACTTTGGTGCTAGACCAAGGGATTTACAAGGTCAAGGTCAAAAGGTAAATGACTTGCAAGGTCAAAAGGTAAATGATTTACAAGGTCAAGGTCAAAGAGTAAATACAACTGACATGTTGCATGGTCAAACAATGTATTATTATGATACAAATGTTTTGTATAAAGATTTTGACTTTGAAAATTACATGCGTCGAAAAGAAGATAAATTAGTTAGAATTAGAATCGAAAATAAATCTGAAGACGATGATTCAGAAGTTACCGACTTGCGAGCGCTACATAAATTCGAACTGGAAACAAAAGCGTTAGGCGTTCGGCAAAAAGATAGTAAAACTTGTACTAATCCTAGATTTTTAGTTTCAGATGGAAAAATGGGGGATTCTTCGTTGCTGAGCGACGACCACGTGGGAACATGGGATGCACATCCTCATCGGTCATCAGCGACTGCTACCCCATGGGCTGCCACCTTTTCCCCCTCGTCGGTTCCTGAAGCAGAAAAATTCCGGTCACCGAGTAATCCGCTGTCACAAGTGACTGCTTCAGTCACCTCGGCTGCTTCTGATGTTCTGTTCTGCGAATCGAAAACAGAACCCAGAAGAACCCTCTCTGTCGTCGCATCAGTTCCTCAGATGTTCGCGTACACATCTGCTCTGAGTCGACCGATCATGTCCATGGTGTCCCTGTCGTCGGAAACTCGAGTCACGCACAGCTACGAATACGTACATGGGGCTAACAGTCAGCCCATGTATGCGCACTGCAGTCAGAAGATGGTTCAACCTGCTCCAGTCTTCCCTGTCTACGCGGAAGCAGTTTCTCTTCCGATCCAGATGCAACCGTGGCCCATGACGAGCATAGTCATGGAAAATTCTGTCAACGTCATGAAGCTGAATTCATCGTCAGAAATATTCAGCTTAGCCAGACTGAACTGTCAAGAGAACGGTCAAGGTCACTGTCTGCAAACAACTGACGGGAAGACAGTCAGTCTTTCTTTCCCAGCAGAAGAAGTTGCAGCTAAAAGTCGAGCATCAACTGGTGGCACGGTAGCGCCATCAACCAGCATAGAAAGGAAAGAAGCTGCTGAGAAAGTTCAGAACTCAGCCGCTGATCCGTCGAGCGAGAAAGTTAAATCTCGTTTGAACTGTCGGCTGAACGTTCTTTGCAGAAACAGTTTGAAACAGTGTCAGCGAGCGAAACAAACTGTCCGTGATCTGCGAAATTCTCTGAACATTGAAACGAGCTGTGAAACGAATGTCGAAAATCGAACAGTGCTGCCAGAGACGAAAATCACGAAAGAAATCTGTGCCGTGCAAACCGAAACCCTCGAACCGGAAGCTTCGTGTCAAAAGAAGACTGCTGTCCGGTCCAATCGCTTCGGAAATCTCTGTCCTGCTGAGGTGGCAGCCCGAATCCCACGTCCATCGGATGTGCATCCTCGGGTCGATCCCAATAGTTCCTTCCGGGGTGGAACTTGCCTTCCTCCAGTGACGCCATCTGTCGAATCAATGCGAGTGGAAGAGTCAGATGCACTCTACATGGTCACTCGCTGCCCAAAGTCTGGTGTCGACCAGAGGATCAAACTCACCGGAGGAAACAGACTCGCAATGCTGGCGAGACTGTGGCAAGCGTAATGTGATGTAATGTGATATGATAGGGTAGTCCTGTCGCGTAATGGCGACAAGTAGGTGAATAGAGAATAGAGTCTTCTCTGGTTTAGTTGTGTTTTGATGATATTATATGTGGCCTTGAGATGTAGGTTTACATTTTTATTTTAATGTGCGTTGATATATTGTGCTTTCTTACTGTGTAAAAATGTGAAAGTTGATTACAGTAATGAAGTGTAATATGATGATATAGGTTATGTGAGAATGCATAGTTTTATTAGTGTGAAGTGTAGCTTAAGTATTTCAGATTATAGGTGTGTCCTCTGATGAAAAAAGTAACTATGTAGATGAGATGAATAATAAAGAAATGGGATAAATAAGAGATAACCAGGTAAAGATACTTGTACTTGTCTCGTGTAGAATCCCTCCAGGTCGTGTAATGGCGACGAGAGTAAGCGATGGGAGAATAGAATCTTCTCTGTTTTATTTGCTTTTTGATGATATGTAACTATGTGATGTGGGAATACATTGTTTTATTTTCTTGTGCATAAATGCTGTGCTTTCTGATGTAAGCTAGTTGGCTGTAACTATGTGAAAATGTTTACAGTAAGTGTTTAGTAGCAGTTACAAGAAAGTAATGTAGAGTGATGTGATGCTACAAAGACATTTAGTAAGTATTAGCTCCAGCGTAATGCTTAAAGAGTAGTCCTTTAGTTTGAAATAAAAAGGGTAGTTTTAAACTCAGTTTAAATATTTGAATTGCTTCTTGTTGCCACGAAGAAGGGCAAATTTTGTGCTTGTATGTAAATTGCATAATAATGATTGCAAGTCAAAAGATTATGATTATAATATGCTATGGTAGAAGTAATTAGCATTCTGCGTGGTGATTGAAGGATGACCTTGTGTGATTGGATGAATGAGTAACTTGGTGACGATGTGGTGCTAGATTGTGTAGTAAGGTTGAGTAGAGCACTCCATTGTAAGCATCGCCCTGAGAGTTAGTGAGTAAGTTGGATTATAGACTTAGAGGCAGAATCACTGTAGTAGGCAGTGGAGATTGCATACAATGGTGAAGCTGTGCCTGTGGATTAGTGACGAGATGAATTCGTCCAGTCTTAGACTACTTCCTGCAGGGGTTGTAATGTATTAGACTGTTATAGGATATGGGAATAAATCCTTTATGCCTTGGGTATGCTTAGCTGAGCAGTAATTCCTTCTTCGATCCAGGTAGCTAAGCCTTGATGTAATGTTGAAACGTGTGCATGTTGGTATGCATTATTAGTACCCTAGGTTTATGATCTGATGTTGCTTACTCACTAGCAGTGGCTTTGGTATAGACAGAAAGAGAGCCTGTAAAACCCAGCATAAGTGTAAATTGCTGTAATGTTTGGCTTGGAGAATGGATGAACTGTGGGTTCAGATTGCCATAGAAAAAGATGGTTTGTGGATATCGAACATTGCCTAAGAGATAGAGTAAGGTAGTATGTATGAGAGTGACTGAGTGTGCTTGAAGATGCATTTCCCATTTTGTGGCTTTTGATAACAAGTTTAAATGGATTATGGCCTCAGACTCTTGTGTACCTGAGATTTAGTATAGTATCATAACCATAAAATTGTGTAAGGTATTGATTCTTTTATAGCGATTCTTGTTGATTGTGATTATTATATGCGAAATTTTGTATAGCGCCACTGCTGTATAAAAATGTAATAATGGAGTAATGTAAGATTTGGCGCCGGAACATGACTACATGTGTTAAGAGGACTTTCTCTCGCTAGGGTTCCGTGCAATTGCTAAAAGTAGTTAAGCTAGGTGATTGTAATTATGTGTAGTTAATGGGGTTACGTTAAACGATTAACCTTCTTCTTACAGACCGAAACAACCAGTTGGCATGGAAGATAAGATTGACATCTTGGATTTGATATCCCCGTGGGTAGGAAGTCATGAAGAGGCGATAGTTATAACACTCTTTACTATTAAGAAGGGCGCATGGTTCTGGCCATTCCTCGTTTAACGCTACTGAGTTGGTTGTAAGCAGTAATGTTACCGCTTAGATGTACCAGGCTCTTATAATTTAGCATCGTGGAATTTAACACATCTAACACTAGTCGTGAAATGAAGATATGATTTCAATTGGTTATTTTATGTGGACTATACAATTGTGTTACTGAGTTGTCTTGGAAATGCTATGTCCTGCGTTGCTATGTTTTACCTTTCCGAGATGTTATTGCTATATGATGTATGTAATCTGATGGCAGGTATTAATGATAAAAACTGTGACAGTTTATGTGAATAAGGAGATTAGTAAGACTTTGTTGGTCAGTGTGAAGACCTCGGTTAGTTAAGAGCTGTTGTTGGGCATATGTGAACCCTTATGACTGACTAATAATCAGCCATTGTACAAATTTCTATGCCAATTGATGCAACTTCTGAGACATTGTGAGCTGTAGCATGCTAGATGATATACAAGTACTATGTATCCGGTTCGAGCTCCGAAGTATTATTAAATTTACCAGGGTACTGGTAAATTTAAGAGTAAGTTGTGGGGGGTGTAGCGAACCAGGTTGCTACAAGCTACCTTACTTATTTACTTAAGTAAGGCCGCTATTTCTATTACGAATTCACGGGTGCTATGCTTAGCACTGATCGATGCGGTCATCGCTATATTTAGCTTCCCATGCATTTTTCAATGGAACTTTCCGCCACGTGCGATTTTTGATTGGTTAGACATCACGCGATGTTTTAGGCGCCAAAAAGCGCTCTCTTGCGGCAAATTAACGCGCAAACCTTCAGTCGGGCAACAGAATTGAACCGGTTAAGACCTATGCTGGTGGAAATCGTGAATCGTGGTGAAATTGATGGTATTTTCGATTCTGGCAAGTTTTCTCAGGTAGAAGACGAGGTTCTTCCGATGTCTTGTGAATCGATGTGTAATTACGAAGATTTCCGGCAACGACTAAATTAATAATACGCTTCCGACGGAGAAATTCTGGCATCGGCCGACGACTCAATAACTTTCTACAGGACGGAAAACGGTGGATCGGCTGTCCTAAAATATCAATGGGAACAGGGAAGTATAGGCAACCTAATCTATAGAGCTCGAACCTAAACTAGGTGTAATTAGATAAAACTTGTATCGCTATTTTGGTGTAAATATTAGTTGTGGTGTATTCAGTCTGTGAACTGATCGGATAGGTGTGAAATAGTCAGTCTGTGAACTGATCTGATAAAACTTAAGCTAGTCAAGAGACATAGGCGTTTTAGGAAGGCCTTAATAGTGAATCTTTAATATTGTTTCTATTTTATCGGCTGTGTAAATAATTGCTAATGAACGACAGACAGTCGCTTGATTAATTCTACAATAAATGAAACTTAAATAGAGAACTGTGAAGTGATTTCTTCTATCAAATTATAATGGACTCCGACAGGGAAACGGACATTGTCTTAGGGACAGGACAAGAGGAAGATGAGTTATGTCCGAGAGAAACCCTTGAGTTGGAGACTACAGACAATACTGATGACTTAGACCCTGCTGTATTACAGAAGCAAATGACTACAATAGAACAGTTTATGGAGCGCCAGAGTAGCATTTTAATCGGTCTAGCCGAAGAGCTGAATCTAGTTTCCATGCAGCAAGCCCAATTAAGTTCCCGCCAGAAAGAATGTGAAACAATGGTGAAGTCGGTAGCTGAAGGTAAAGTGGGTGATGGAGCTTGGGGAAAAGTTGAGGAATCGAACCCAGATAAGCACCCATTTAGTGGGGCTGTTGTGAGCTTAACAGCCACCGCTGACATATGTCCAATATCGGCCCATCCTGAGGAATTTGGTAACCAGAGAAGCTCACACCCTAGGTTAGGATTCGAACCCGCTACCATTGACACCAAAACCCTTGACCTAGGACCCAGCTTTCCTCAACCGCGCTTAAGGGGGCGTGCAACAGTAGAGCCCATTAATTTGGGGACGGAAACGGTAGGACAGGCGGCGCCCCCGCGCGTCACAGTGGATTGGTTGAGAGAGGATTGATTGATAGTGGATTGATTGATAGTGGATTGATTGATAGTGGATTGATTGATAGTGGATTGACTGATCGATTGAAAATTGATTCGTTCAGGGTTTTTCTTAACGATAGCCGATGGTAATTGTGTCAGACAGCAATGAAACAATGAGTCAACAAAACGGTCATTAAGCATCGATGTGCAGTCAATTTTCAGTAGGCCTACTCAACTCTAAACGACATATTTATGATTGATAAGAGCCAATCGGTCAGCATGACATGTGGTCTACGCCGATCGATACGACATGGCACTAGACAGTTTCAAGCGCCGAACGCCTTAGTAACAAATGATCTAGCAATTAGGTAAAGCTTATCGCAGCCAGAAAATACCCAGTTCTGTTGCATGGATGCCCCGCAGATCAAGCTTATGTTAGCAGCAGATGAAATCACAATAGGGGGCCTAGTCACGTTTAATTCTGAAAATGCGAGGCAAGAAATTAAGAACATGCATATATCGTCTACTTAGAGCAAAAAAGTTCCAACTCTGAAAACCATTATTTTCAGGAATCCAAAAAGCAGTTTCAATACCAAATTGCAAATCGTCATTTTATTAGTGACTACAATCAACAGTTGAATATTATGCATAAAACCTCAGTAAAACAAGATGAAATAGTCTGATCAATATTACTTAACACATCATTGATATAAGTGTCAATTCATTCTAGATGGTACATTTTTGCACTTAAAAGTTGAAAGTCAAAACATTCTAACTAAATAAACTTTGTTGCTTTGTTAAGTGTGATGAAACCAGAAAAATGATGATACTACACATAAAAGCAAAACCAAGTTATTATTTATCCAGTATGTTGTTCTTGCTCAATTGCCTCAGTTACGAACAGCGAGAGACTCGTAGAACGGTTTACAATCATTTGGCAGAAAAGCGCAAAGTTTGAGCAGGTCTTCCTTCTTGTTTTTGTCTACCCCCAGTGGTGCGGTATACGCGTGTGTTAGCTCCATATTACTGAAATTGACATTCCTTCCCCTCTTCTTGTAGACAACCGCTTCACTCACTCCTCCAATTTCGTTGGAAAACGAAACTGCTACATCGCGCGCATCGTCTCGGCTGTAGATGATAGAGTGCTTTGTTATGATGCCTGCAAAAGCGTTGCCACGCATCACAGTGTTAACTGCACTCCAGTCATAGATATTTTCTCTGTTCAGAGAAATAACTTTATATGGCATTTTTGGTCTAGCGGTACGTGCGGCCTCCTCGTATTGACTGGGAAGATGAATATCTCGCTTTCGAACTTTGTTTTCAATTGAGCTGTGAATAGCATCGCATTCCATCTGCGAGTGGCCAGATTCAAAGTACTTTTGTTCGACTTTTTGCGTATTCACACTCCTGCTGAGAAACACAATTATCATACTACACACCACCCTGTTTCTATTCTGCCCTGCACAAGTATCACTGTATACTGTTATCTGCTCAGCGCCCTTTTTATCTTCTTCAACCAGCCAATGGTATAAAGCTGATGCAATTTCATTGGCTCCTCTTCCGGCCTCTGACTCTGTCCACATGTAGCAGCTCCCTTCCTTTGTTCCCAAGTTATAGAAAGTTAGATTATACATGCTAAGTTTTCGCAAATAATATGCTGAACCCACTGATAACTTCGGAACGGTAAGAACTTGTTCAAGGTCCATTGCTGCGCATATTTTGCTATCAGAAGTGCCTTCTTTATCGATATTCTTGCTCGTTCGGGCTTGCTCTTTCCTTCGAATATGTGCAGCGTATTCCGCTTGTTCCTCTGCTGCTAAAACACCTCCATTTGACTTCTTGCGCAACTCAAACTTACAACACGAATCACATGTGTCCTTCGATGGCTTATGAAATCTTAGGTTGCAATCATTCACAAACACAGATCGATACACACTCTCGTGTACGACCTCTTTTGCCTCACTCATGCACTTGTCCTTATATAATCGATACATGGCAGAAATGGTCAAAGCTCCCTCGAGATACTTACACACTCTGGTTGAACGACAATAATGACTTTCCACGTGTGGAAATGACTCAATGTGTAATTTGACTTCAGCCAAGGAATCTGGCTTGGTTTTGTTATGACCCCCTCGTTTTTCATTTACAGAACCTCTGCCTGGTGTTGCGCCACGAATGCCAATTTTGTGTGCTTCACGTACCATTGCGGCTGATATGTCCAACGTATTTAGAAAGAAATTTTTACACACACTCACTCTCTCGTTCTCTATATTGGGCAAGAAAAAGTAATATGAATGATTTCGTGGTTTACTCTTACCACCGTTATTCAGCTTGGTTCTGGTCGATACAACCTGCTTCTCAGTATTGCTACCAACAAAATCATGTCGTCGTTCCTTCAAACCCATTTCCCAAAAAGCTTTGTTTATCTTATCCTGTTGCTGCTCATCAATTTTTGTACTACACTTTCTCCTGCACTTTTCTGCCATGCACATACCTCTTACTACTCTCTTCGAGGTCTCTGGCATATTGGTATTTTTTTTCTTGCGTTTAACTTGTTCTCCACAATTGTAAGCTTTTTTCTGCACGAATCGTTTCCATTCCAGTTCATTTCTTTTACGCTTCCGGGTCTTCTTATGCTGAGACTCAGACTGGTCTTCAATTGCAGACACTGGGGGTGGAGGCTGGTTGATATTGTCCAGAATGGCATGTAGAGACTGGTCGACACCGGCCAGCAAAGCAGGTTGAGATTGGTCGACAGCGGCCAGCAAAGCAGGTTGAGATTGGTCGACGGTGTCCAGAATGGCATGTAGAGACTGGTTGACATTGTCCAGAGGGGCATGTAGAGACTGGTCGACGGTGGCCAGCAAAGCAGGTTGAGGCTGGTCTACTGTGGCCGATGCAGCAAGCGTGAAGTGGTCGGTAACAGGAGGGGATGAGCGTCCAGACTGTTTCATACACGTACCGTCGTCGTTCGACTCATCATCACTGAGCTTGTAATCTTCGTCGACTGCCGAGTTATCTGGATCAATATTGTTTAAGAGTAAATTATGTCCCATAATGATTTTATCTTACCTTGGTTATGCGCTTCAATGTTAATTTGGGTTTGGGTTATGTAGCCCAAACCCAAGCCATAACTTTAACCCTCATTAATTTTAGCCGTAATTAGCAATGAATTTACTCATCGAGGCCATGGTTAGGCTGTTATTGGCAAATTCAGAGTTGAAACATTGGTGCATAATAATGAAGGAGTCATTGTGAGCAGATGGGATGATATTGAGCGATCCAGATTAAGTGAACATCAGATTCTGCGTTAAGGTTTCCTAGTAAATATTTCAAATCCAACGATATCTCGATGTTTGAGTAACTTGCGAATATATTTTGGTATTATTACATTTAATATCAAGCGTGTGGCGACAAGCACATAATATCGCCCGCAGTTACGGATACTCGCGTTTCATTAAATCAAAAGCATGAAATAAATCTTACCTGCGTCAGATTCATCGAGCATGAGCAGTCGCAGCACTTCACAAGCTTTAAATTTGCTTTGCCTATAATTATTTGATCGTGACATTGTTCGAAACTTGCTAAAAAATAATTATTGTCGCGAAAATTAACCAAAATTATCACAAAATATCATCGTTAACAGCCGCCGGAAGTTGATCAGTGGTGAGCAAAAATATTCCAACTACAGTTGAAACAACATTGCTCTCAATAGCCTAATCCGGGATGTTGATGATTTGAGGCAAAAATGTTCTATCTACACTTGGAACAAATTCGCACTATAGAATATAATAATAGTCACAGTTGAAACAAAAGTGCTTCGCTAGATGTCAGTACTGGTATGTGCTATAGAGCTGGAACATTTTTGCACGAAAGATAAATGAATTTACTCAACGAGGCTATGGTTAGGCTGATATTGACGAAATCAGAGTTAGAACATTTTTGCTTTTAGTGGACGATATTTTCTCAGAGGTTTGTAAATGCGAATTTCCCCGTTCCATTTTTGTGTAGGCCAATTATTAACATCGAAGACCAATAGGCCTAATTGGGCCTATCTGTTAGACAATAGGTGTCAAATTTCCATAGGCAAGTGCCCCTTTTGAAAATAGACATTTTGCAAAAGTATTGTAAGTTGAACATCTGTTACTAAATTCCAAGTTGCTCCCAACTTGGTTTATTAGGCCTATCTGCATTCATGAAAAGTAGGCTAAGACTTAGTGTGCGGGGATCCATGTTTCCTGACACGAAGAAAAGAGTTCAGGTCGTACAGAGCATCAAATTAATATTTTGATGGGCGTTAGTTTGGATCCCTAGGCCTGTGGCCAAGATCAATTACTGGACAACAGCAACATCATCCTCGTCACCCTCGTCGTCGTCGTCGTCATCATCGTCGTCGTCGTCATCATCATCATCGTCGTCGTCATCGTCATCGTCATCGTCATCGTCATCATCATCATCATCATCATCATCATCATCATCATCATCATCATCATCATCATCATCATCATTGCTATATTGAGCATGGCGCAGACATAGCACCGTTACGCTATAGGCCTATGCAGCAGTCGTGAATGGATTGGGAACCTATAGAGGACAAAACACGGTTCCCCACTTTCAAGACCTAAGCAACCACATACCACTTTAGTTGGTTGACTAAAAATGACCGGTCACTTGATGGCCCGGTCACAACTTGGAGCCACCTACGTGAAATATATATTGGATCTGTCAGAACTAGTCATCGCAAAAGTTCGCGTTTTTCACCCGTCGCCATTTTCGATTGCAACGTAAAAGAAATTCGTAGAAAACGAAGTTTCATTCATTCTCACGTGGCCAACGGATGGATTAGCAGTCAAGGTCGTCAAGACGTATACGAGGAAGCACTTACACTGACAGAGAACGGGGGCGAGACGCCGCGAGAGACATCTCTCTAGTATACATGGCCGTAACATGGACGCTTACATCATGCCACATGTTTGCTATAGAACTATATATACTATATGTATATATACAATATATATATACAAAATATGATTATATATCATGTAATATATTTCAATATGTACGATGTGCTTTATGTGTAATATATAAACCATTTCCTTATATATATATCATAGCAAATACGTGTCTCGTAGCTCAGTGGAGAGAGCGCTGGCCGTTAAACTGAGAGTCAGCCGCGCGGACCCGGGTTCAAGCCTCACACGGGGCAAAAATTTATTTGAATTTTCTGTTAGCTGCCATTGGCGCTTTGCTGTTGTGTTGCTTGACTCGGGTTCTGCCAAAAATAAAAGATAGCCCCTCCCACTCCTGGCTTGTCCGAATCAGGAGTGATCCAGTACTTAGGCCATTAGTTAAGTTACCGAACCTGTTGTAGCCGAACTGCGTGTCGTGCGAAGCAGGCCGTATTTCGTATAACTTGTACATGTAATCGTTCTGCGGTTTGTCAGATTGAATGTCAATAAACGAAGATTATCTATAATATATTTCTCAAAGTTTGTCCTTCTGTTTGTATGTATGTCCGGATGTCCGGATGTCCGGATGTATTTTGACACTTCGTCCCAGAAAATCAAAATTTCACGGGTGGCGTACCGGTGGAGGTCAGAGTTAGTGGTGGGGTGTTGTAGGGAAGGGGGTGGGGTGGGGTGGGGGTGGGAATGGTGGAAGGTGGGGTGGTTGGGGGCAGAAATTTGGGGGAAATGTTCTTTACCGAAAACCAAAATTTCACGGGTGGCGTACAGGTGGAGGTCAGAGTTAGTGGTGGCGTGTTGTGGGTGGTGAGGAATGAGGTGGGGGAGGAGTGGAGTGGGAGGGGTGTAAGGGTGGGGGTGGTGGATGGAGGGGGGGGGAGAAATTTGGGTGAATTTTTTTTCCCCGAAAACTAAAATTTCACGGGTGGCGTACCGGTGGAGGTCAGAGTTAGTGGTGGCGTGTTGTGGAGGGGTGGGGTACGGGGTGGGTGAAAATTTGGGGGAGAAAATATTTTTCCCCGAAAACCAAAATTTCACGGGTGGCGTACCAGTGGAGGTCAGAGTTAGTGGTGACGTGTTGTGGGGGGGTGGGTAGGGGGGTGGAGTGGGGTGTAGGGGTGGGGGGTGGTGGATGGTGGGGGGAGAAATTCGGGGGAATTGTTTTTCCCAGAAAACCTAAATTTCACGCGTGGCGTACCGGTGAAGGTCGGAGTTAGTGGTGGAGTGCTGTGGAGGGAGGTGTGGGGTGGGGTAGGGGCTGGTTGAAAATTTGGGGGGATTTTTGCCCCCAAAACCAGAACTTCAAGGGTGGCGTACCGGTGGAGGTCTGAGTTAGTGGTGGCGTGTTGTGGAGTGGGTGGGTAGGGGGTGGGTGGAAATTTGGGGGGAAAATTTCCCCGAAAACCAAAATTTCACGTGTGGCGTACCGGTGGAGGTCGGAGTTAGTGGTGGCGTGTTGTGGAGGGGTGGAGAGGGCGTGTGGGGGAAATTTGGGAGGGGGCGAATTTTTTTCCCCGAAAACCTAAATTTCACGGGTGGCGTACCGGTGAAGGTCGGAGTTTGTGGTGGCGTGTTGTGGAGGGAGGTGTGGGGGGAATTTGGGGAATATGTTTTCCCCGAAAACCAAAATTTCACGGGTGGCGTACCGGCGGAGGTCGAAGTTAGTGGTGGGGTGTTGTGAAGGGGTGGGGAGGGGTGGGGAGAAATTTGGGAGGGACATTTTTTTCTCCTAAAAAAAATTCACGGGTGGCGTACCGGCGGAGGTCGGAGTAAGTGGTGGCGTGTTGTGGAGGGGTGGCGGTGTGGGTGGGGGGGAATTTGGGGGGAAAATTGACGGAACCCGGGCGAAGCCGGGTATAAAAGCTAGTTATTATATAAACATGTATATATAATTATATATATATAATAGCCTATAGATAAGCTATTTGTATAGGCCTACAGAGTGACATAGCCTTTTTTTATAAATAAACTTATATAGTCTATAAATTTGGTATTATTATAGACTATGTTAGGCTAGCCTAGACCTACTGCTAATAATATTGGAAAGCAAGAACATGAGAATGCGATATGTTAATTAAAGTAGAAATGAGTTGACTGCAGAAGAACGCAGATATTCAAGACATTTTCGGAAGATCAGAAACGACGACATGAGCAACGCTCTTTAGGTATTCAAACAATTTTGTCAGACAAAGTCGATCAACGAAGACTCGGATGGTTTGGACATGGGGGAGAGAGGGAGAGAGAGAGAGAGAGAGAGAGAGAGAGAGAGAGAGAGAGAGAGAGAGAGAGAGAGAGAGAGAGAGAGAGAGACCATAAGTAAGAATTTTCAAATCGATTTTTTTCTGACTTAAAGGCAATTCATATTTACCTACAATGGCCAAATTTCACCGAACTATTTCAAACAAAACAAAAGTTATATCACTTTTAGTGAGACCACCCACTTTTTTTGACGATTCCAAAACGTGACGCAACAAAAAGTTTTACAAAATCACTAAAAGGAATTTGATTAAAAGATTCCTACTTCTGACCAAGGCATTTGACAAAAATCGTATGTTTTTAATGGCACACCCTGCAGCATTATGCTAAAATATGACTTTGATCCCTACTGTTAAGACCTATTGTAGCTCAATGTAACAAATTAGCCCCTGCTTTGGGGGAAAATAATCTGGTTTCTGGGGGGGTTGGAAAATGGCCGTTTAGGGCGCATGGCAACCATGGGCGGAGTTCATCAGGGGCTAGGGGCCTAAGCCCCCAAGAAGTCCCATAGTCATGTTTTCTACCGTGCAAATGATCTATTTTCGGGCTTAGCTCCCAAGCACTTCCAACTAATGGCTAAAAAAGGTCATCAACTCTTTCGGCCGGGAAATACATGGCGATTTTCATGAGATTTGAACTTGACGACTAAAAAAAGGTCATCAACTTTTTCCGGCCGAAACGAAATTTGTTTCCGGCGCCGCGCCTTCTGGGCCAAGTTTTTAGCCCCCCTAAAACGGAAACCAAACTCCGCCCATCACGGCAAACGGTGAACCCCTGCACCGACGACACCATTTGATCGGACATTTTTAAACCCTTTTTTAATCCTTGGGGGAATGGTGCATGAAAACACGTGAATGAACGACACCTCAAGATTTTTTTCTGGAGGGGAATGTCTTTCCTGGGGGACTCAACCCCCCAGAAGCGTCTAAATTAGGCCTAAACACTGGTCATGGGTGCCCGGCTGCCCGCACATGGGGGGGGGAGGGGCACTTGCGTGATAGAAAATTTACACCTTTTGTAACTTATAATTTTTGTTCTTTAAACAAATTTATTCGCACAAAAGCACTGATGATAGCCTTCTAATGATATACGAATTGAAACTGAGAAAGCTGCATTAAAAAATTTCTAGACCTAGGAGGAGGAGCGCCGCTTGTGGTTGCTCGCGGGATGTTGCCTAGCTATGTACATGTAGGCTATGTTCTTTTGTCGCCATTGCAGGGCTGAAAGTGGTTTGAAAAAGTTGCCGGGTGTGACTTTGGCGGACGAGCCGACGCCTTTGACCCGAAAATATTTCTGACGACTTTTTTCAGTCATTTGCTCAAAAATTTCCCAAATCATTCCATTTTTACCTATTTTTGGTATCTTTTTTAACCAAACTTGTTCAACATGCTGAGACCCGGCACCAGCAGGTCACGAAAATTAATGCCGGGTCTTAGACCCAAACAGACCCGGCTCACTTTCAGCTCTGCGCCCTAATTGTGAAGGGATGGCTGTGTTACGGCGCCATGTAAATTGTCGTAATATTATTATTAAGCCTGTGAACAAAACCCACGTACTTAAATTCCTGCTTTGATTTTTTGAAGCTCTTGCTAAAAATTTGATCGCAACCATTACTCGAAGATTTGCCCATCCTGCGAAAATATCCGTTGGGTGCATATTAACTGTGTTCAGTTTTTGACCTGAAGATGTCACGCAGACTCGTCGTGTAAGTGGCTTATCTTTTCTGCAGCTGCAATCTACGTCATTCATCCCACAGGTGTTAATTAATCAATAATCAATAATCGTGGCTCATTTGTTACAAGATAGCATTCCGTTGTTACTCACCTTCAGACGACGTATGACAATGATAAAGCAATTGTAATTGACAATGATAAAGCAATTGCAATTTATTAGAGACTTAACGATTAACTGATCCCATGGCACATTAGGGTGAGAACCACGATGGAGGCTGTGGGGCAGTGATGTGTAATCTAGACGTCTCTGGGGGAAGTACCCCACAAGAATAAATTCTTCAGCGAAAATCGCTATATAAGCTTATAGAACTTTGTGTACATGTAAAAACGTACCCCCACCCACCCCCTGGAAAACTAAATATGTAACAATTTCCTAACCCCAGAAAATCGTCCGTCTTGTGTACATGCAATGCATACATGAATGGAAATGGTGGGCTTCGGTTGATGTCGGCAATTTCTTGGTAAAACAGAAAGAAAGACAAAAAGCTCATAATTTTTTAAGTTGCGAAAACAATGAATTTTTCCGAGATTTTGGCCGAAAAATGTCGTCAGAAGAAATATCCGATCACAAATATGTATCGTCTGTGGCTCAGCGGCCTGTTGCCGTCCTCCCCAAAAGTCCGCCGAAACGAACGTTTTCCCGCCACCTCACAGAAACCCGAATTCCCCCCTCCACAACGCGGCGGACTAGATTAAACACTGGTTTGGGGGGTTCAACCAGCTCTAGTCCTTCCTAGGGCCACTTATTAGGCCTAATGTCTTCATTACATTCCCGAACTCAATTTTATAAATCAATAAATCACCTCAGTTATTTTTCTGAAATAATTATTCTGATATTGTGGTTAAGTTCAGTGCAGCTGCATTTTACTCTGCCATCCTTCCAACAGTCAACAGAAGTGCGCGAAAGAACATAGGCTACATAAGATTGACAGAAGATCGATGGCACTAATCATTATTTAGGGTGAAGGACAATCATGCTCATTGCTCAAGGTCTCTATAAAGAGTGATCAACTCGAACCGGTGTAGATTATTAAATTCTACGCGTAACAGGCCGAGCGCCCTAACAAATCGACCATTGCCAGTGGCGTAGACAATGGGGCTTCGGGGCTTAAAACCCCCCATTGACCTAGGAAAAAGTTTTTAAAAAGGTTATTTATCCACTTAAATAGGAAAAACAAAACAATTGCTTGTAGTAACTAGTAGCAATTGTTTTTCTTACTTTATTCCCTTTGTTACTTTATTGCCTTTTTATTTACTCTAATACAGTCGGGTTGGTGTGAGAAAGGGCATCCGGCCAGGCCATAAAAACCCCAAATCCCCAGAATAAACTTCTGGCTGCGCCACTGGCCATTGCACGTCATAAACTGGACATTGAGTATATGCAATAGGTTCCAAGTCTCCAGCAGGAGACAATTACTTGAAGGGGCGCTATAACAAGTGCACATACAAACAAACAAAACAAACAAATTAGCACGAGTTTCACTGCTGGTCAACTCAGAAATTATCTGCATGCAGCAGCTGATAATTATACTGACACAAATAATAATTGCAATTGCTGCAGTCTGCAAAGGGTGTCGTCGTTGGTCGGTTTCTGGCTCAAAGTCAACTGTCGCCGTGCACCCCAAAACCGCCGTTGCTAAGCGACGAAATCGTTGTCAATCGAGATCTCATCACAGCATAAAATTTGTAACCAGCAGCACCGGTCGATCCCTGAAAGCTCGGAGACCAAGGCGGCTGCCTCGATCGTTCACCTTTCACTAAGGCCGGGCCAGGTTGCCAGCAGGGCGGGGAGGCGAGCCTTGACTAGACTTGAAAGCAGCGATTGTTTCCACTGTGAAGGCGGTAGCGCAGTAAAACTTGTCCGGAAGCCGTCAACCGCAAATACATACGTCATGTATCGCCACGACCTTCAACCATGACTTTGAGTCATTCGTCATGCTTGCCCAGCAGCACTTGACCTAGCCCAGACTTCTCTGGGGGAATACCGGTAGGCCCTCCAGGAATGACATTCCCCCGCACAGAAACACTCTTGAGCTGTTGTACACATGGACACATGGATATACGTACCATTACCCCCTCCCGAAAAACGCTACATGGAACATTCCCCTCCAGAAAAAGCATACAGTAAAAAAGGTCATCAGATATAAAAGACGTAGCGAATTGACTACCGGAAGTGGGTGGTGTGTTTGGGCAAATTTACGGAGAAGGATTTAGAGAAAGGTCGTCAGGAAAAAAATTCGGGACAAGAAATGTCGCTGTCTGGCCTCAGCGGTTGCAGTGCGCCTAAAACGGCAGCCACCTCCCACCCTCCTCCCCCCAGAAACCGGACCCCCTCAAGGCAGGGAACTAGATTGAAAACTGCCTGCTCAGCACAAAAATCGTTTTCACCACAAACCATAGGATATGGTCTACAATAAATCCGTCTGTGCCATTCAAATGTGGAGTGCAACACTCTATGTATAGGCTACTATTTGTATAGCCTACTGTAACATACATACAGAGGGTATACGCAAGGTGCCCCAGACGCTATTCAGCCAATCTACAATGTCTTTGTGACCTAGTGTGGTGATGAGTTTTTCACAACCTATCATGGTCTTTTCTTTCGTAATGAAGCCCACAAAGCCAGCGTTGAATTTCAGTAAGGGCGCTCTAATTTAGACTTAGGCCATGGTTGGTCCATAAGACAAGTGTCGATCAGAGTTCCCTTAATCTTGAGACATCCATCCAATACGGTCAATTGACATTTTATTGATAAAGCTAAGCGAACCGAGGAGCTCAAAATACAAAACAATCATGTGTTTCCTATGCTATTTAAAATGAGAGACAACTATTTTTAGAGCAGTCTACGTACAAGTCCTGTCGTGTCTCCATAACACACACGCACGCACGCACGCACTCACAGACACACAGAAAGAACGCACGCACGCACATGGCAGTATGATTACAATCAGAAACGAACGGATGATAACAATTGTTATTACAGGAGTCGAATTTGACTGCTGGTAGCCATGCAGGGCGCACGTCGCGTCCTTCTTTCTGGTCGACCGTGGGAGGATGGAGCGGATCCACAGGGCTGCCCCGCGACTCATTGGCTGACTCACCAAGTCCGATAACTTATCCCAGTAGCCTGTTATAATCATGCACGAGGTCTTGTACTGGTTTCCTTTCCCACTGCATGCGCATCTCATTCAGGATTGCATCTTTGGTGTGCCGATGCTTGTCAAGCTGGGCACCCTCTTATCTGCGTGAGCTTTGCCTCCCAGTTTCTACGTACTTGCATATAGGCCGCCGCGCACTGCGCTCAGCTAGCTGTCCATGGAGACTTAATGATTCCTTTCATTCGCTCTGCGACAATGCAGAGCCTGTGGTTGGTCCAACAACCTCGAACGGGCTTCTCTTGACTATGCGACACTCCCAAACTGTTCTCAATTTCACAAACGTTTGAAGAATGTTTTTTCGCTTTTCGCTTGTTCTCGGCCGGGAGCGCCTGAGTAGGTATCTTGAAGTGGCGCTATATAAAATCTGATTGATTGATTGACTGACTGACTGATTGATTGATTATGCTTGTAACTTGAAGTTCCTTACGTGTAGGCCTATGTTCAACCCCTCCAGAATATTTTCAATGGGAAACAAGGGTTCAGTGTGTGGACGCGCATGGATTGCAGAAGAGATCAGACGTCGGTTTAATCGAATCTATATTAGACTAATAATAGGTCTATACATGCAATCTTGTGGACACGCCAATTGATCGATCAACTCATCCGTGCTGTGGCAAGCAATCAGACATGATGATTATCATGGGCGTTGTGCTAGATCTCCTCTTGGCCTCCCAGACCCTCTGACGTCGATCGCCGCATGTGTTCACTGTTCAGCCTTGCAATGTCAAACGCCTTTTGTTAATTGTTCATGGTTGGCACAGCTTCAGGAGGGCCAGCATGAAAAACGAGACAATGACCTGTGGTAATATACTAGGCGCGTGACAAACGCGTGCGCCTCAGCTCCAGAGCAGATGACGTGTGTGGCCTTCGATGCGTGCCATCTACAAGTAAACAGCACGGCTCTTTTTAACGCATGGTTAATGTTGTTAAAAACAATAGGCTTAATTGGCACACCGTAGCCTATAATTACTGGTGTGGGCGAGCATGGCGTGCTGAAGTCAAAAAGCAGGCAGCACGCACAGCTAGAACTTTGAATTAAGTTGTCTTGCGAAGACGTTTTTTGCCTCGTGGGCAGATTTTTAAATTAATTTGTGCAAGCCACAATGTATGACTATCAGCATTAAAAAATGAGCCATTTTTTAAAATTCAGATGACATTTTAAATGACTACCAGTAGGCCTACAGTATGCAACTGCGCAACTGCAACTGCAACTGCTACTACTACTACTACTACTACTAATAGTAATAGTAGTAATAATAATAATAATAATAATAATAATAATAACAATAATAATTGGGCCTAATACCTGCATGGGCTTGTGAGCAAAATAGGATGAAAAATAATCCTAATCCGCAAAACAGAGAAAGTTTTGGATCTTCTCGTCAAAACCTGGCTACTTGTGGAGGCTGCTTAAAGTGTGGCAGGACAATCATAGACAGGCACTTATTTTCAAATCTCTATGCCATCCTGCCACTTATTCGGCTAGCAATTGCACTTCTTTTTTACACTTTAAGCACTTTAAGGGGAAGAGTGTACAAAAGAGACTGGAGAGTGGAGACTATCTATCCCTTATCGTCCATAATTATAATGGCGCCTTCTCAGCAAATGACCATTGACCAGTCGAACTTGGGCCTTCAAGACTTCAACTTTAACATGCTTCAGTTGCAACACTGCGTCCCATAATCAACTAATTTGATAACGGACTGTAAGTCTATTGTTGAGTCTATTTTTAAGTAAGTTTCAAGGGTTGCTGATCACAAATTTATGAAATCGAATCAATGGCCGCCTTGTATGAAGTCAAGAAGCGTTACGAAATGCTCTGGTGGTTATAGACCTACCTATAGCTGTACCATGCATGGTCCCTCAATTGCCATCAACGGCATATAATGCTCAAGCCCAATGAGCGTCACTTTCTCGTAGGCTAATGCTGTACAATATCAACTAATCGTTATCTCCAAATTTCTAAAGCGCTACTCAAAAGCGGGGCACCAGTTTACTCACGAGCGCTGCGTTGAGTCAAAAGGGTTGTCTGTAAGAGTAGTCCATGGTGGTCCGTGTCGAGTTACCATAAGATCAGAGGAGTGGAACAGCTATACTAAGGCGGGTGTCGTCTGGACCGGAGATTGGAGGATCAGGTGAGACAAGGTAAGAGTTCTTGAAAAGGTGTGACTTCAGTTTCGAATAAAAAGCCCGAGGTCTGATGGATAGAGGAGCCTGAGGAAGGTGATGGTATGTGATTAGTAGTGATGATGGAGGAACTGAAAAAGACCGGAATTCAGGAGGCAGATCATTCCAAAGGCGTGGCGCTGAGTTGGATATATCTCGGTTGGAGAACTTGAGTTGACTTGTGACTGGCGGTCGTGAGAGAGTAAGACAAACCAATATCAGTTATGTCATAAAAAAAGAAATAATTATGATAAAAAGAGGAGAAATTCTAAAGTGTCATCGTGTATTCATAATGCTGATGTTACTTGGCCAAAACTTTCTGCATAGGTATCACAATTATTTTAACCCTTCCCGACAAAGACTCAATGAATTTATCCCAAGATAAGAATGTTATATGGAACAATGTACCAACAAACTACTCAACCATAGGTAGCCATACTGTCAAATTGTTCCTGCGCATCTGGTGCTTTGCCTGCTGCTGCATTTCGGAAGTACACAAATGATATTATGGGCCACTATACTAGAAGTGACAGAACCATGGAAAAATTCTGACAACCAAAGACTATATATCGCTACAACTGGAAAACTACGCAGAAGACGACTGACTGTGTGAAGGATGCTATGGGCCCAATGTCACTCATGTACGATCAAATTTGATTATTTGTGAGCCACTGCTGAGATTCTGATCAGTGGCTAACTGTGGCATTTCTTATTGTGGCAAGCAGGGAATCCTAGAAGGTATGGAAACGGACTAAGCTTATGCATAGTCTACAATGAGATTTCATTCAAGATCTGAAGGCCAGTACAGACTCTGCACAGTGAACGTTTTCCAGAAAGAGTTATGCAGTTATTGTGTCAGTCTAGTAGTAGTAGCAGCAGCAGTAGCTTCAGTTTAACAACACCTTGTGATAACAACGACCATCAGTATCACCCTCCTCATTTACTCAGGCTTGGGCCTGGCACTATCATATTGCAAGCAGTGGGGGAGCTAAGTATTAATACATCAACGGTCAGCCAAATTGTAATCCTAGTAAAAGTGCAGTAGGCCTATCACGATCAATTGCAAACGACAGAAACAAGGTTTTGCTAATAGCTGCCAACCCAGGACTATAATTAAGAACAGAATTAGGAGTAATAGTAACTTTTATTTGGCACACACACTTAAGTAACACTTACAGACAATTACAGAGAGTTTTTAAACATCTAAGTTTAAATGAGATACATGCACATACAAACGTCAAAACACAATAATAATAATAAAAACAATAATAATAATAATAATGTCCGATTGGTTTGACGTATCTATAGCGCAAAACAATGATCTGAATTTTAAATAAAAGTAGAAGGAAACAACTTGAAACTCACTGAATTATATTAGTGTATATAGCAAGGTCCATTGTTTATAAGACGATAGGTACAACTACTGACAATTTCATCATCAGTATCAGCTCAATTTTGCAATTTGTAATGTGATAGCACGTTTTTATACAAACATTTCATTATCATGATTCACAACATAAGGTACATATATTATAATGGAAATCTATTAGAGATGCTCACGTCAGGCAGTGGTAGATGTGTCAGTGTATTTGGTCAAAGTAAGGCTTTGGCATCCAAGATCTGGGTCACACATGGGTAAACATTGGTAGAATTTTGAACCAATGGCATCACCATATTGGAATAGCAGTCAAACTGGTGGTGATGATAAGAAATATTGGTGAGCGAAAAATGGAGGGAGGGAGGGAGGGAGGGAGGGAGAGACAGAGGCACAGAGGAATTGATAAGTTGACAAAGATAAACGCATTAAACGGAATATCTGTGAACAAAAGTGTACATGACGTCAGCAACAAAATCACAATTATTATTGTTATACGAATGCTTACAGCGCACACGTCCGTATAGCTAGACTAAAAATTCGCTAAAACGCCCCAAATGCTGAATGGTAAATGCAAAAATACACAGGTTATAAAACAGCTGTTATTGCACCAACCGCAACAGACTGGAGCTGGATGGCCAGATACAAAATGGTGGCCAAACCAGCTGCAACTTCTCCCATCTGCCAGGAATTACCTGTGCATGCTTTCTTGGGCCCGGTAATAACGCAAACGCAAGCTACCATGTCCCCCCAAAATGAAGGGGAGGCTCTTATTCTTCACTGTTTAGCCCTTGCCCTGATTGTAGAAACACATCTCAACATTGCTAGACATGCAGTAATTGCAGGACCTACTTCCGTGCTTATGCCAACTGCACTGCTCGGTCATAGACTACGTCATATGTGTGTGCAAAGAACTTCCAACAGATTTGCTGCATGGAATCTCCTCAGGAGACACGAACCCACAACCGTTTGATTGCAGATCCAGCATGTCAATATAATAGATAAGGTTACATTCAATTAAATTCAGACTGGTCGGGAACAATTTCAAGGAAAGCCGAACTTCTTAACGCTGCAGCCAAAACTCAACAGCCAGCCAAAACGGCCAACAAGCACCAATGTTACGCACTGAGAGGGCAGATATGATGAAAAACAATTCATTAAGGAACACTTAAAGCGGAAATTCTGCACGTGCATGCAACGAAGCTGTTATGATCTTCCTTCAAAGAGCAAAAAACTAACATGTATTTTGATTCGAAATGGAGACCAACATCAGCGAAAGGCAACAGCTCAACCACAAGAAACTATAATTGCAGTACTTAGCTAATCTCTGATTCGCATGCTTCTAGCTGGTGACAAAGCTAAAACAAGAAATAACGTAAAATCCCTTGCCCTCACAGACTAGATCAGAGGTTCTCAAAGCTTCGCAGCCAATATGATCACTTTACTAGGCACAAACTCATGGCTGATGATTCAAGTCCTACAGCTTAAACGGTCAACTCAACAATCTTCGGCAGATGCTGTTGGTAAATTGAGCAGGATGTGCTGGATGCCTTGCAAGGCTGCAGTCAGTTAAATTCGACTCCTGTAATAACTCGTGGTGGTGGTATTTGCAGTTTAACGTCACTGTGTGGTAACGAAGACCATTAGCGACACCCTCCTCCTTTATCCAGGCTTGGGACTGGCACAATAACTCGTGATCATCTGTTCGGTACTGATTGTAATCATACAGCGTCGTGTCAGTTTGAAAAATTAAATTTTATTACAAGGATCATCAACAATCTTTTATCAGCATAAACAAGGTAGAAGTAACTTTCATTTTGAGATAAATAGTGATGTCTAAACCGCAGCAATAATAAAGACAAAGGCTAGACCACTATAATTCACCAACAAACTGTGACAGCATCGTGCTAATTTGTAAGTAGGAAGGCCATTGCAAATATCAACGTGCGCCTTGCTGTTGACCAACACTTTCGGACATCGATCGAGAACTACTGGTCTAAACTACAGTTAACAGACCGCAAGTATTCTCCAGAGTGACAAAGTAAAAGCATTATTGTTCAGCAAGCTCAGAACACAAAGAACAGTCAAAAACAAGACAAGTCAAAACAGCCTCTGAGATTAGCAGACACCCTGGGAAATATCAATTGCCTCCTCCCTCAAAGCTCTTTTAAAAATCCTGATTTTTACATAACAATTTTTGCCACTTTAAGTTCCTTTTTAGTCCCATCCACCCAACAAAATTTTCTCCACACAAAACATAACGTCAACTTAACAGCAAAAACACTGTGCCAAAAAAGCTACAACAAACTATCCTGAATCCCGAAACGACATCATTACCAGAATTTGGCTTTCTTTTCAGATAATAACAGATAAAAGTCCAAAAAGAAACCAACACAAGATATTTGCCACATTTTCAATCTGGATGAGAGATCTGGTTAGAAATTCAGAAAACGAATAGAAACTGCCAACTCCAATGCATGAACTAACAGGCTTGTCAAATTTTAACAATACGCGAAACCCGGCAATACTCAACACTTTATTGAGAAGAGAGCACCAGAAGCTACTAAGGAATCAACGCAGCTCATCTACGAAAGAGTTAAATGAGCACCAGTCAAATCAGCAATAGTCTACTGACCAGATACACAAAATCGATTTTTTTTCATAAATTGGCAAATCTGATAGAATTACTGGTATTACGAAGACGACAGACTATGAAATGCAGGAATCCACAAGAAACTCGTTTGAATAGGATACTAAATACAGACGAATGGTACACACACAAAAAGAAGATACACGATACATAGACGAAATATGACGCACAGAAAAAGGTGGAAGACATCGTAAATGACAACCAAAAAATCATCAGTTGACATGGCAACCGATGATGGCCTAGCAACCGCTAAAACATAAAATCATTTGTTGACACGGCAACCGATGGCCTAGCAACCGATAAACATAAAATCATCAGTTGACATGGCAACCGATGATGGTCTAGCAACCGATGAAACATAAAATCATCTGTTGACATGGAAACCAATGATGGCCTAGCAACCGATGGCCTAGCAACCGATAAAACACAAAACCATTCGTTGACATGTAACCGATGGCCTAGCATTGAGTCACCCTTCTTCCTCAAATTCACCATTCACTGAAGTATAAAATAATTCGAATCCAGCTACAGTATATTATTATTTTGCGCAAAATACATTATGTAGAGGCAGTAACAAGAGTTCCAGGAGGAGTTCACTGGAAGAATTAACACAAGACTAGCTCACATGTATTATTCTACTCACTGTCTAACTGAAGTCCGTGTCACTACGCTCGCAACATTTGCTTACTATCAGACCATTAACAAATACAAATCAAACTTTTGTGTGAATTAACGCATCACAGAGATATGTACAAGACAATCAAGCAATTCTATCCATACCAAGATTTCTGCATTGAAGATAGATAGAGCATAGATAAATCTAAAACATAATTTGTCTCTTAATTAAATAACATCGTACAGATCGTTTCAACATCTACGTGCATTTTGGACACACAATAAGCAGATAACATAAGCAGTTAGCTCATCTAATATTTACGTAATACTATATAATAACATTACATCATATATATGCAGATACAGTTCAGGTGTAAAAAATTGTTTCTATAGTAACAGTCAACTCTTGGCACGATTACCAGTAAAATTGCTTTATTTTATCGCTGCACTGATTAAAATTTGTTTATTTGATTATTCTACAAAATTTAAGTTGGATTAATATATTAAATTCCATTAATTTAGCATCTGCTACGTAAAGCACCTGAAACACTGAAGAAAAATGTAGTCACTACTTGCTGCTTTTTTCTATAAAAAAATTTCAAACGAATGGTTTCACTGAAAAGCTAATTTTGCTGACATCATATAGATTGCAAAACTAATGCTTAGTTTTCCACTCAAAAGTTGCACATTATCATTATAATAATCATTATAATTATTAATATTATTATTAACCATATTGTTTACTCTTGGGTCATTCGACAACTTGAAACAAATAAAGAAAAGATTTGATCAATTAAAATGTTTATTAGTACATAAATTGTCAAAATCCACAGCCCACGTTTATTTATTAACTTATTTAGAAGTAAATTCATTGCCAAGTAACAATGAACAAAATAAAAATGGACTTCATCTTTGAAAACATCTGTCAAATTCACAAAATATTAACTAGATGTACATGTGTTATGTGGAAGTGCATGTGTGATAAACTTGCCGTTTCAGTTTGGCTTATCCATTGATGCCTGGCTTATTGTTCTTAGACCTATCCGATTTTTACGTTTCTTTTTCAAGAGACTGATATTTTGACATTAGCATTCACTAACACATGGCTTGCATCTTAATTACAGATCAAAATTACTTGATTGATTTAGACCTAATGTGGAAATTCATGTTGCTAGATCTATTGAATCAAATCTAAAACTGCCAGCAAGCTTCACCTAAGTTTAATCAAATCAAAAATCATTCTTCATCATGATAAATGTCAATCTTCAGATGAGATGTCAGAGTATCGTCAGTTTTGGAGTAAGATTATCGGTGAATCTTACCACATAAGGCAGATAAGAAAAGCAAGGCTTAACAAAGAGTAACGACACCCTTGCAGTCTACACAAATCAAAGCAGTTCCGACAAAGAAACTAAAAAATAACGCAACATAACTACTCTCAGGCATTTAAATAAATCGATTTTTGCCTCCTGTGAGAAATCAACCTGGGTTCATAAATTTATCTTGCAATGCAAGACAAAGCAATGCGCAGACAATGCTATCGCATCCTCATTGCATTCCTTGAAACGTATCAAACACTGGCGGAAAGATGATGACGAGGCAATCAAATTCTGTCGCCTTTCTGGCAACCGAACGAAGAAAACCCACGAAGCATCTTCGCCAGACGCATTCCGGTCCTGAATCTGTCCACATCCCAGAGAAAAGAACAGTTTGATGAGCAGATCTACTTGTTAGCATAGGTGGGGTTCTTGTACGTCGATGTTGCCTGCTTGTAGATCGGATTTTCACCCTAGCAAATACAGCATTCAGGTTAGTTTCAATATGAGAATATCACATGCCTATAGATGCATAAACCACAAATAACGTTAATAATTATGTTCATTCCAATAATTGTATTATGCTAATTCAGGAAGTAAATCAGATTGAAATATTTCTATTATTTATTTCTTCTGTAAACTAGTGTGCTTGCTGGTAGTCTACTAAAGAATATTCTTACAGCGTTTACTTACTTAGTAGAATCAATAAGTAACTTATAGCAGTATGCACTATGAAATATCCATTTCAGTCTAATTATATGGCTTTCCCAAACAGCAAGTTATCAAAATACTCTAAAGCTACCAAACTCGTCAAAGTGAATATTTAGAGAAATAAATGACGATATCAAAAATTGTACTTAACATTTCCATTCCACTTTAGCAAAGCAGTCAATCATTAGAATTCCAAAGTTACACAAACCACTTGGCGCAGACAAAGTAACGAATGACAAATCTAGCAGAACTTTACAACTTGAACGTGTCATGTAAAATCTCAAACAAGACAAGGCCTGGAATGATTATGCAGAAAGATATCTAGAGCTGCATTTACGAAATGCAGTCCACAAGCAGTGACAACTCTGCTATTCTCAGCACATCTAGAAGCTGCTGAAATTTCTCTTCTTAATTAACCATACCATAGCTTAGGTTAACTAAGTGACATATACACCCATAATACTACGCTGTAGTGCATACAACTCCACATGAATCCACAGAGAATAAACTAATAAAACACGCTAAAAACAATACACAATAAAAATTATGTACAACAAAAATAATGCATAATAAATATAATGCCTAACAAAACATACTAAAACAATACACAATAAAAACAATATACAACAAAAAATGCATAATAATAATAAAAATAGGAAAAGACAAAAAATACACAACATAAATAAAACATAATAGAAATAGTGCATCATAAAACAAATGCATAACAACAACAACAACAACAACATATACAGACAATAAAATAGCATCAAAACAATGCATAATAACAACAATAGATAATAAAGAACGGTGCAATCACCATATCCCAGCGCGCATTCTCGCGCTCCTTCTCGAAGCGCGCATATTCACGTCTGTCATGAATAGTAACGACGAGCTTCCAGATCAAGAGAAGCAGAAGGCCGATCAAAATGATTCCTCCGATCACACCGAGGACGATCGCCAGAATGTTGACAGGAGTGGGACATTCTGCAATTGCAAATATATACAATTCAATGATGCATGGAAATTAGGGTGGTCGTTAAAAATGAAAGTTGGAATTGAATGTTCTCCAAGGCGCCATTTGGTTCCATTCTCCTCAGAAACATCACACAAAAAGTTGTAAGACAAAATATTGATATTTAGGACTAGCACAACGCCATCAAAGTTTTACCCTTATAATAGCAAGACTTCTAATGCTGAAAAGTAGCTATATGGTTGTAATCAACCAGGAATCTTCAAACCAGGAATCAATTCAACTACTTGTCGTTGGTCCACACTTAGACATAATGATGCCACTGTTATCGTAATCATAACCATCAATTTATATAGCGCCACTCCAAGAGAAATTCCTCAAAGGCAAGAAAACCTGTATAACACACCGCATCGCAGATAACATCTATCATATCTTATGTCTTTACAAATACTACCTGTTTTACCGTGTTGTCTTGATTGATAATAATAATAGCTTATTTTTTCTTATACTGTAATGGAACAGTAATAGTATAAAATAGGGATAGCCTAAATATACAAGTTTTGTGGTTTCATCTATGTCCTACGTAATTAATTTATTCTGCAAAATCACCAATATTCTTAATGAGGTCTGATTTCTCAGAAATATTTCTTTTTCTACCGTCATTGTTTATGGGCACAAGGAAATGGTGTAATTGAAAAGTAGCAACCCATTTTAGATGCGAATTGTTATCTCAGATTTAGGCAAATATGTTTTCAAGGCTAATATGTTTTCAGCATTATTACCCTATCTCACAATTCAAATTGCATTTGGTCTTTGCATGGGTTTGAGCTATGGTGTAGTTTTCACAATACACCGCCCTCAACGTGAAATCTCTGGCATGTTGCCCAAAGAAGGTGTTCATCTGCCACTAAGAGTGTAGCAATGGGTGTTGTCCTGAGGGTGCTATACCGATACCTATTCTCTTGGATTGGATGGTCGTCTGAGATGTCCTGGTGGCTACTGTAATTTCAGCTGGATCCATTCCTGAGCAAGATGTAGAGATTTTGAGTTGCTCATAGCTTACGTGTTTGACACCATCGCCTTTCATACTAATTTATAATTGGTAGTTTTGCAATAGCTAATAAAGGCAGTGTAATTTGTGTCCACTCTGTGCAGGACTTTCTGTGTCAATTGTTTGACTCTGTGTTCGTTCTTTCAACTCTAAAAGTATTCTTTTAATGGGATAAATTCTATATTATGAAATAGACAACAATGTGAGTAGGTTTCACAAGGCACTCAATTATGATGCTCTCTTTAGAAGTTGTTTAAAAACTGCTATTTGACTCCCATGTGGTAATAAGTAATTTCATAGATCTATAACAATTATGATCATAATTTAAACATCTATTTTAATTAATTTGTTTTACAGCAGCTCTTGATAAATTTTATCTGTGATCGATGCGCTGTGTCATTCTGCTCTGATTGTTGCAATAACCGAAAATATCATCAGTATTTTCCTCTAGTTCAAAATTTGTGTAAAAGTTAAGCATGTAATGACGAGCCTCTAGTGTAACAAAGGATTGCTGTAGATAGAAATCAGGCCTATCAAAAGAATATAGCAATGTATTGGCTTACTAGTATAGGAACTATAGGTTTATGGTCATCGATCTCAGGGGCTCACGCGTCAAATACTATTGAGATGGTCAAATGTTCATAAACATATATATTAAACCATTATCATCACTGTAGAAGTCAGGCATACTTGTCAGTTGTACTTGAGTAAACGAATGTAGTCTTTCTGTTAAAACTAGTCATAGGTCCAAAAATGTGACTAAATTATCCTTATACTCAAAAAGACGATGATATTTCGTAAAATTCAAAACTTCAAACACGTTGTGCTAGTCCTAATTATTTTTCAATCGACATAATTTTTGGGCTACATCAGTCTTTTACCAAGTGGCACCAAATGGTGGGTTGGAGAAAGAATGAAACTGAAGTTGAAAATTTGCCATTACAGATGCGACCACCCTAATGGAAATTATATAACTCGGCTAAACACATTTATAGAGATTTTTTACTCGTTACATTCATTATTTCGGCCATAAAAATTACAGATAACAGAGTGGAATTGTTTCCATGATTCCGGTTTAAAATGCACACTGACCACCTTTGTTTAAGAGTATAAATATATTATACACAGTTACACACACATACAAATCTATGCATATATATATATATCAGATACACATAATACATATATACAGATTATTTATTGGCACATTGTAATCCATTCCAGATCTACATATATATATATATATATATATATATATATATATATATAATTAGCTTAAATAATAAAAATAAATAGAAAATTTAATAATCTAAATCTTAGTTTTGTCAACCTATACTTTTGTTTACTAGTATATAAAGTAACATACATAACATATATTGTAATCCATTCAAGATACACATACATAAAAAAGTCAATAGAAACAATGAACGACGAGCCACCTTTTGTTGCCTGAGCTTTGACACTATTCGAGTTGTAATGATATTCGTAGGTTGCATCACAGTCGTCGTCGTCACGGAACTTGCAAGTCTTCCAGTTGTCTGGATCCTCTGTTCAACAAAAGACGAAATGAATCCACATGTAGTGTAACGTAATCATCAACTTACGCAGCCACAATAGCCAATCCATAAAAAAGTGTGACAAGAGCAAGTGCTATATAAATTCTAATTCACTGATTGAGTACATAAACAGCAGATCCTCTGATAACCTCAAACCATTACCACCTCCAAGGGTAAGAACAGCCTTTTCCAATCACGACCACTGACTTTTCTGGAGTTCTAGTTCACCAGTTTCTTCTAAGGTGTGTCCAGTGACAAAATTTAAAAACATTTATTCGTTCATCACAGAAATTGATATAGCGCCCGTTCAAGGCTACTACTCAGGAGCGCTCCGGACCCAACCTCGGCTGAAAAGGACGGTTTTAAGACTGCAATAAAATGCATCTGAGCATACCCGAGGCACAAAGCATATAGACAGTGGAAGCCGATTCCATATCATGGGGCCAATAACAGAGAAAGTACGGCAATGTCTAAGAGTAGTTCGTGCTTGAGGAATGAGGAGCTCAAAACCAATACGCTGACAGTGTGCCACTAACAATGAGAGAAGTACAGATTCTTCTCAAACATCTGCCAATTACATATAGTGACAGCACAGACCTGTCACTCTCTGAATGGCGCTGTAGAAATTATCAATTACTTACATGTGAGAAAACCAAATCGAGACGGTGTTACTTATTCACTGACAACAGCAGAACATTTCATACTGGATTAGTCATTTTGTAATGTAATGTAATGAAATGTAATTATTGCCCAGGGGCCACTCCACCCTGTTCCTTAAGAATCTAAAAAAACTGTCCTATTCATCCACAGTTGGGCCGGGAGCACTTCTGAGCAGCCTACCTTGAAGAGGCGCTATACAAAACTTCCTAAAGAACAATAGTAATAATAGAATGTCCTTGTGAAACAATTCTGAGTTGCAGACCATTGTGTCCCAGTTCGAGGACAACTTCGACGTGCGTGCAGTTGGCCTCACAATCTTCCTTCGATATCGTCTTGTAGTTCTCGTACGCTTTGCACTGAACACACGGCCTCTTCTGCTCGCACTCTCCTGGGCATGTCTACGGCAAAATCAAAACTCCAAATCAAGCGCCGCATCATCAAGCGCAGGTGCTGTTTAACAAAACTTAAAGACAAGCAACAATTACCTGAACTTACAAGAGTCAATACTTCAGAATACTGTTTCAATAAAACCATCCTAGGGTGCTCAATATGTACGTATGTGCACTTGTCATAGCGCCCCTTCAAGAATTCTACTCAGAAGCGCTCCCGACTACAGCGCGGACGCTGAATCGGAGTGTCACACCGAAGCGCTGAGCAATTGCAAGCGTAGGAATTGCCGAAGGTCCCTACGCGGCCGATAGAGGTGGATTCGAACCTGCAACCCTCCGGCTGCAAGGCAGCAAACATATCCACTACACCAAATCAAAACCAACACTGACTGTACACTGTTGGTGAGAGGATTAGACGGCGATGGAGAGGACTGACAACCCAACCTCATCATAAGCCAAGGCTAAGAAAACGAAGTCGCTAACACTTCGTCGTACTGCCACAGGGATAGCTTAAGAAGGGAATGACGACTCTCTCTCTCTCTCTCTCTCTCTGTCTCTCTCTCTATCTGTCTCTCTGTCTCTGTCTCTCTCTCTCCCCTCTCTCATTCTTCTTCAATAAACTGAAGAATATGCAAGAGATCAGTGCAATAGTATGAAGTTCGATGACATCACTTTATTACAGCACGCAACAAAGAACCAGTCAACCCATTGCTACCGATTGTTAAATATCGTGAAACTGTGTTGCATGTAGTATGCACTTAAAGAGATTAAGATGTTCAATCTGCCGCTGCTTCTACTCAAGTGCACCACTCCAAAGTCTGTAGATGGTTAACTGCATAGGGACCTTAAGCAAGTCCTTCACTCGCAAATGCTCTGCAAAATCAATTGACACTTCGTCATAAGAGAGAAGCGCTCAATAAAAGCGCAATAACAATATAATAAAAGCGCAATAACAATATAATAAAGCGCAATAACAATACAATAAAAGCGAAATATCTTGCAGAGGTGCAGAATGAATGCTTTTTTAAAATGAAACTATGTTTATTATACTTGAACTCATATAAATATTATATCTCAAACAAGCAATCATTAAGTACAAATGGAGTCCTACAAGAAAGGAACAGCTTAAACAGGGTTGGAACCCGATTTCCAGTATGCAACTGCTAACATTTACAGGTCTCAATTGTTTAGATGTAAGCATACAAATGATTAAATTAAATCATTAAATTAAATCATTAAATTAAATCAGATTTGAATGAATGACTGGAAGTATGATTGCTAAGTTACTCACTGGACATTCCTCACACGTCGATCCCTTGTAAGTGACATCCTTGTTACAATCGCATACTCCGCATTTGCATTCGCCTTTGTTGTTGCAGACCGACTGAAATTTCACAGTCAAACAGAATTCATTCAGCAAAATTCAGGCTGTGGAAATATAAATGCACTTGGAAATGCGGCAAGAGAAGATATAGACTACCTGGAAAAGAAAATCCATTCAGTGAAACTCGCCGAAATCTTAACTCGCTTGGAAACGCTGTTACGAAAGATAGGCGATTGCCTGGAAAAGCAAATTATCCGAGATATGGTCCCAGGATCGCGAGCTCGAGGAAGACCGAACTTGACAGAGACAAAGGGTGAACTTCTTGTCCACCATGCACATAATCTACCAGGCGGTGACAGAGATGACACGCTGTCTTTATTGCTTGCACTGTGGCCTGGAATGGGCCGACTCCATACCTGCACCCGCTGCCAAGAATCCTGTCTGACACATTCTATCGCAATCTTAAAACTGTCCTCTAACCGAGGTTGGGTTGGAGCACTGCTGAGTAGTAACCTTGAATTGAAGGAGGGCTAAATAAATCCTTGTAATGAATAAACGAATGAATAACGCTGCGGACCAATTATTCACAGATCGAACACAATTGATCGTAGTGCAGCCGATCTTCAGACTGAGGATGGTTGAAGAGAAGAGCCACAATTAACATCATATTAAGATTTTTTTTAAATCAATTAGCAATTATGGAATAGGTAAGACTTGGTAATAATTGCTGTAATTTAAGAGGACTTAACATTTCAATACTTACATTATCCTTGGCCAAGCAGGTTGCCTGACTCACAGGGCATTCGCACGCAGTACCATTCCAGACATCCTTTACGCACTCGCACTTTCCGCACTTACAAGAACCTCTTGTAGGTCCTGCAATCGAAAATCAACAAATGTGAGCCTTGATTAGTCAAACTTGAGCAATAATCCAGCAATGAGTAATCGTAGCAAGTAATCGCAACAAGTAATCATAGCACTACTGAAAGGTACTTATAGGCATCTATACAAGTGTCTTGAAGCTTGACACATACATACCCAGAGTTTAATATATACAACTGACACATTGCTGCTTGAAGACCTTTCCCTTTCATGGGCCCGTCACGCTGAGAGCGCTTCTAAATAGCACTGCTGTGAGAAGCGCTTGACAAACGTTCATATTAGACTAGATTAGATAGATTGCTTCTGGGGTTCATGCGAAAAGGTTATCTGCGAAAATGGAAGTAGAGATTCCCAACTACAGGCTAGGGGAGGAGCTATGCACAAAATGGAAGGACTTCTCCATCTCATACTATGGTATGTATACAGTGATTTCAGACCAACCTTTGCCTTAACCACCAACTTCAGTCCAACAGAAGATAGTCTGAACTGCATTTTGAATCGAAACAGAGTCCATTGCATCAAAATACCGTACATCAAAGCTGCTCCCCACCCCCACAAGATTATCTGGCTATCCAGAGCTGTATCCAAGTACTCCACTGGAAATGTGGAGTCCATATGACCAGGCGCGGTTATGCTAAATGCAAACATAAGCGGAAAAGAGAAGAGGCAGAGGTTCAAAGAAGGGCATTCAAAATATGTGATATATATGGCAAGTCTACACTCTTGATGAATGGCCTGGTCTCAGATGGCATAAATTAGTCATACCAAAAAGCAACTCCCATATTACACAAAATCATCATCGCAATCAAGTCACTTTACAAAGTCACACTGCATTATGCCAAATGTATTTATTTATTTTATTTACTAATGTGCCCCTTCAAGCTCCTTTCTCTGAAGCGCTCCCGACTACAGTGCGGACACTGTATCGAAGTTTCACGCCGAAGCGTACGAGCAATTGCGTGTGAAGGACTTGCCCAACATCCTTACGCAGCATCAGCCTGTGGTGGATTCGAACCAGGAACCTCCAGCTCCAAGGCACCGAACCCACCACTACAACACCGCGCACCACAACGTACATCGTAATCCAGTCACATCACACAAAATTTACGCCACAATTTAGTTGCACTATGTTATGCTAAACCTACATTGCAATTCATTCACATCACACAAAAATTTACAATGCAATTTAGTTACACAATGTTATGCTAAACCTACATTGTAATTCATTAACATCACGCAAAATTTACACCACAATTTAGTTACACTACGTTATGCTAAACCTACATTGTAATTCATTAACATCATGCAAAATTTACACCACAATTTTGCTGTACTATGTTATGCTAAACCTACATTGCAATTCATTCACATTACACAAAAATTTACAATGCAATTTAGTTACACAATGTTACGCTAAACCTACATTGTAATTCATTAACATCACGCAAAATTTACAATGCAATTTACTCGACAACAACAACAACAACGACAACAACAACAACAGACCTCCACACAGATCATCATGAGAGTAGTCGCAGTTGAAGTTGTTGCATTCGCAGTATGGACCGCTGTAGCGTCGAGACGTGTTGCTGCTACTGATTGCCTGACAGTCGCACTTGCCACACAAGCACTGGCCACGTCCCTCACACACCTTACTTGTGTTCGTCCTGAAGAATCATACAATGCTTAGGTAAGACACTACATTTATTATCAATTAAATCCTACAGGATAATAATAATCAATGGCAGCAGTTAATTATATATACCTTTATTAGTCATTTAATCTCATATGGGAGTACAAATATGTTAAATTACATACACTAAGAGCAAATTGATGATTATGTAATAACAGACAATCACGGATTTAACAATGGTAGAAACATCATGTTAATTTATATTAAACATCACTGATCACCAATAGCATTTACCATAGCCGTAACCTCAAAATATTTATAGCGTCAAGGAACAGACAGAAAAAGCGAGAAAAGGCGGTGGTGTGGCGTGGCTATTTAGTGTACTCAAGAATCTACAAACCAATCATCTTGACCAACTCAAGAATTGCCAACCGAAATATTCTACATCACAAACTGCACAGGCATCAATGGCTCCCTATATCACAAGCATCAATGACTCCCAATATTACAGGCATTAGAGACGGGCAAGAGTATAGGCCTAGACATTTATGACTTCTACCAGCATAAGCAATAAGTGAAGCATAGGTTTAAGTGACTAATAATAGCATAGGCTGATGCTTAGAGAATATACATCAATGAATTCAAACACGACAAGAATTAATGACTTCTAACACCATAAGCATTAATGACTGCTAAGAGCATTAATGACTTCTAACACCATAATAAGCATTAATGACTGCCAAGAGCATTAATGACTTAGAACTAACACCATAAACACTAATGACTGCCAAGAGCATTAATGACTTCAAACACCATAAGCATTAATGACTGCCAAGAGCATTAATGACTTCTAACACCATAATAAGCATTAATGACTCCCAAGAGCATTACTGACTTCTAACACCATAAATAAGCATTAATGACTGCCAAGAGCATTAATGACTTCTAACACCATAAGCAATAATGACTGCCAAGAGCATTACCATAATGACTTCTAACACCATAAGCATTAATGACTGCCAAGAGCATTAATGACTTCTAGCACCATAAGCTTTAATGACTGCCAAGAGCACTAAAAGACTTCTAACAACATAAGCATTAACGACAGCCAAGAGCATTAATGACTTCAAACACCATAAGCATTAATGACTGCCAAGAGCATTAATGACTTCAAACACCATAAGCATTAATGACCGCAAAGAGCATTAATGACTTCTAACACCATAAGCATTAATGACCGCAAAGAGCACTAATGACTTCTAACACCATAAGCATTAATGACCGCAAAGAGCATTAATGACCGCAAAGAACTTATGTATCACTGCTAACACCCGGGACATTACATTTTGCATTGCGCATCGTAGTCTGCACTTCCCAGTTGACTGCCATCACACTCGCAGTGTCGTCCGTAACGTCCTGGGTTACAGCTGCACGCCCCACACTCGTACGTTCCACTTGAGTTGCATTTGTCGCTGTTGATTTCCTAAACGTCAAATCGAATGCATATTGAACAATACAATAAAACACAATTAAACAGCTCAGGCATATAACGAAATACATTCGACATTTCAACAAGGGATTTTAACATTTAATTTCCAGCATAGATGTAAAAAACGATGAAAAGAAAATAAAAAACGGTAAAAAACGTCGGTTTTTTCGAAATAATAAAAAACGACAAAAAAACGATAAAAAACGGACACGGAAAATAATTTGCCTTTGTTACATCTGAAATTTCATTTTCAGCTTACAAACCTTAATTGCTTATGCAATTTTATTAAGAAACTGCAAATAACACAACTTTATTATTAGGAAAAAAAATAATTGGTATAAGTTACATTAATCTATCACAGTTATTTTTTACTTATAACTTTCGTTTAATAAGAAATTCGGACAAATTAAAGGTATTGAAATCTTTGCAAATTTAAATTGTAGACATAAGTCTACATTATAAGTTTATGCTGATCGACATAACACAATTAAAATCTTACCAGAAGCAAAAACCACAGATGTTTACTAAATTATATATTGTACATTATTTTGTGCTTAAAATTGCTACGTATAAATATTAATAGTTATGCCCAAGAATTTTATATCAAAATAACTCTTAGAAATTTCATTTCTTGTAGGGATCTACTACATGTATTTCTCAAAATTATGACTTAAACAATTACATAAAGACCCTATAGTTAGCTGCATCCTTGAGAGTACGGTGAAAACGTATGGAATATCAGAAAAAAATTAAATTAAGGGAAATAATATTAGACAGTAAATAATTAAATAAAGTTACATAAAAATCGAAAAAAACGATAAAAAACAATGGGAAAAATTAAAAACGAAAAAACGACGGTTTTTTGGGAGAGAATAAAAAACGAAAAAAACGTTTTTTACAACTATGATTTCCAGTATTCGTACACAGGCAAAATCTCATCTATCAACTCTGGATGTGAATTCATTGATAGGATCTGCCACCTTCATGCCCAGAAGCCCATAACTGCAGTCTATTCTATAAATTATGCCAGCTTTTCCTGCTAAATATGATAAGCTTTCTATTGTTAGTGACTATACAGCTGCTAACAAAGTGCCTAAAATCAGTTTCTCTTTGCAGCAGCATTGTATAAATTGAAAAATTAAAGTCAATTATATGTCACGCTGGTTTAGCTCCTGGTTCCCGCACAACAATTAACCAATACAATCCTCCGTTATATAACAGATGCTAAACCAATCAACGGCTGCCTCAAGTACGATGCATTCTGCGCAAAGAAACCAAAAGATGCATAGCGAACGAAAAGTCGTAATGAACTGCAGCTGGTAGTAATCCAGGCTAAACTCCATTTGCGCAACCATGCAGAATTGAGTCTTTTCCATGGTGGACCCAGCGGCCTGGAATGGGTTCTCACAGGATCTGTGCCTGCTTACTAGGACTATTGCTGAAGCATTTTCTCCAACTCAAAACTGTACTTTTTGTCATGCTAGAGTCAGGATCACTTTCGAGTAGAAGAGGCGCTTTAGAAATTAATGAATGAACAAGTGATAACATAAAGAAGTCTGCAGATGGAAATGTGGTATATGAAGTGGCAGTTAACTGTGTGCGTGTTAAAGTACACGAGCTGACAACACAGAGTACTTGTGCTGACAACACAGAGTACTTGTGTCAACAACACATAGTAATTGGGTTGATAACACAGAGTACTTGTGCTGACGACACAGAGTACTTGCGCCGACAACACAGAATACTTGTGTCGACAACACAGAGTACTTGTGCTGACGACACAGAGTACTTGCGCCGACAACACATAGTAATTGGGTTGATAACAGAGTACTTGTGTTGAAAACACATAGTACTTGTGCTGACAACACAGATTACTTGTGTTGATAACACAGAGTACTTGTGTCGACAACACAGAGTACTTGCACACATGTTGATAACACAGAGTACTTGTGTCGACAACACAGAGTACTTGTGTTTGTGAAGAACTGAATTCATTAAATGAAGATCGAGTGGCAGCTTTCGTACTTCAAACTGTGGCTTCTCGCAATCACACTCGCACAGCAGTTCCAGATTGACTACCAGTTCCTCCGTCAATCCGACGGGATAGATCCGGAAGGATTTGTTCCACTGAGATCGATCGCGTGGACAAGTATTCACCATGACAGACACCTCAAACGTCACCTGAAGATGCATGCAAGTAATAATTAAAACATAAATAATACAAACAATGCATAATAACAATGCATAATAACAATTCAAGTTGCAACACTGCAGAATAGCAATGCATAAAACAATGCCTAATAACAATGTATAATAACAATGCATAATAATGATGTACAATAACAATGTATAATAACAATGCCTAATAACAATGTATAATAACAATGCCTAATAACAATGCATGATAACAATGCATAATAACAATGCAGAATAACAATGCATAATAACATATGCATAATAACAATGCACAATAACAATGCATAACAGCAATGCAGAATAACAATGCATAATAACAATGCACAATAACAATACATAATAACAATGCAAATAACACCAATAAAACAGACAAGTTCTTTCTCTTAGTGATGTTTTACGAATATCAGATCACAATTAGTGACGTTATGTGATCGGAGAAAGACTGGTTTCCAATTCCTGATGAAATCAAGAAACTTTGACTTAGAAGTTAATCAGTTATAACTTGATTACATCTTTGACTTGATAATTGTAGTTCGACATTTATCGAGATCTTCAGAGCCATTTAAATCTCAAATATATAAATTCTTCAGTCTTATAAATAGACTAAAACCGAATGGAGACCTAAGGAAAACGTCACAGACAAGACACACTCACATTCTGCGCAATTCCTATCTTCTCGCACTTTGCCACGTCCCGCTCCTCGCTTCTAATAACAACAAATGTCAGACCAGAACATTAGCCAATGTTCGAAAATGTCCAAGTAAATGATTTAACAGATATGCGCAAGCTAGAACATTAGAAACAAAAAACGTTTAAGATTTTTGAGCACCTATTGTCTTACATAAGAAGCTTTCATTTCACCTTTGTATCTAGGCACATGACTTATCGATAGCATTTTACTTTACAAAAAGCACTTTCTCACATACGACATACTGTTTGTGGAACATATTAACGGACTGGTTAGACCACTTGTGATGTGGAGAGGAGAAGTTTGAACCTCTTCTCCTGAGCCAGTCACTGTGTAGTGTAGTGACCATTGGTGCCTTGTTAATAGACAGTGGCCCCGTAATAGATGCAAAATAATATCACTTTATATCGCACCGTTACATGTCATCTACCCAGATGAACTCTAAGCAAATATAACAGCCTCTAAGACAATCTCCAGATTCTATTTCGTTTCTGTCTTCATCTTCGCAAGACTTCGTCTAGTTTTGAACTTCATTCTCTCTGGTTTCTGCATGTCTTCAGAAATACATGTCGGAAAAAACCTCCTGCTTGTAGAGATTAGACTGATGTGTTTGGTCATAAGGTACTCAATAGGTGCATGACAATAATCTTACGTAAGGGGGTTCATCGACTTACAAGTTGGGCCATAAAAATACCCCTACGCTTTTTGCCAATATCTTGGCCAGAAATAAGAATTTATTTCTAAATCAAATTTTACATGCTTATTATGTTTTTGAATCGTAAAAAAACGGTGAGTGGTCTCACTAAAGGTGATATAACTTTTGTTCTATTTGAAATATCTTGATGAAATCTGACCATCATGTGTAAATGTAAATTCCGTTTAAGCATGTAAAATTTGATTTAGAAAAATAAATTCTTATTTCGCATTGGAGTCAATATGGGAAGATTTACCTGTGGAACACACCAACGAGGTCATAAAGAACTTTAGAGAGAGAGAGAGACATATCACACACTTGTGTGGGCACTGGTGATGAACAAATTCAAAACAAGTTGTGAAGTGCTGCCAAGTTCATTTGATAACAATTGTCTGAGATGTGACTTAATAAAACCGTTTCTGTTGCTTTTTATTGTGTTATGTTTTTAAAGGTAAAAAACAGTGGGTGGTGGGCTCACCAAAAGTGTTATAACTTTTGTTCTGTTTGAGATATTTTGGTGAAATTTGGCCGTTGTATGTAAATATGAATGGCCTTTTAGACTGTAAAATTTGATTTAGAAATTCCTACTTCTGGCCAAGATATTGTCGAAAACCCATAGGTGTATTATTTTATGGCCCACCCTGTACACAAAGGAATACTATAAGGAATAATAGACTTACCCAAGGCACTTTGTCTTAAACTTCACAATGACATCCTCTGCATTCAAGGTCTTCAGCTCAATACTGCTGCTGATTTTCTACAGTTTAATCAAACACAATTCATCATATGAAGCAGGTAACCTAATGTCATACCCAGGGCTGTAATCAAGGGTATACGCGGGTATACGGCGTATACTTACCTCCGGGAAAAACGGCATCGTACACTCACCGCCGAAAACCAGGGTATACGCGGGTATACAGCATATACTCACCATACAAAGAGTGTACGGGTATACGCACGAAAAAGGCAAAGGATATTTAGGTGTATTTTTCATGTAATTCGGAGTGAAAGACCAAAAAAGGGTCATCAGATTTTTCAGACAGGAAAATGGGGAAATTTCAGATTTTTTGATGGGAAAATGGGGGGAAAAAAATTTTGGCACCCAAAAAAGTCGATTTTTCTCCCGGTCAGCATGTACTCACCTCAAAATTTGCCAGTACAGCCCTGGTCATTCCTCATTGAGGTCTGAGTTCGTGATTGTGGCCTGCTCTTTGACCTGAATACCACCTGCTGTTGACCTGAATATAGCCTGGTTTTTGTAGTAATCTTGAAGGGGCGATATATAACAAATGCTCACATATACATTTAAATTATTAATTTCACGATTTGAATTTTAATTAGAAGTAATTCTGAACATACGTCATAGTTGTCCTTGACAAGCTCAACGATGTTTGAGCTGTCATTGGCCAACTCTCCCACAGTCGATCCTTCGATAAAGGCACTCAGATTGCGATAGACGTTTATCTGGTTCTCGGTCACAGCAAAGATAACGTTCACCTTCATCGCGGCAACCTTATGAGCCAACTGACTGATTGATGGGTAATCCTAAGAACACAGAGAAGGTTAACACATAAATACATCACATAATCGCTGAATAATCCTAAGAACGGTAAGAAAAATCAATTCATAAATCTACGACGTGACTGACGCATAATCCTGAGAACACAACACAAGACCAAATACAAACACGATGATAGATCAACTTGCAATTCTACCACACAATTACTGAATAATCCTAAGAACGGTAAGAAATATCAACTCGTAAGAACACCAAGAAAGATCAGTTCATAAATCTACCACGTGACTGACGCATAATCCAAAGAACACAACGCAAGAACAAATTTTTACAATTACTATTATTAAGCATTGAATATTTAGCATTAGCTAATCGAATAAGTCAACATCAAAAACATTTTATGTCACATTAGTTTCATTTGATCAAAACCAGAATTGCAGTCCACCAGACTTTATCATCCTTGGTCTGGTTTAGATGCCCCTGTAATGGCAAGGCAGGTCTATGGTGCCACATAAATTGTCGTAATTATTTTTATTGTAATCATGAAATTGCGTTCCACTGACAACTGGAAACTAGGATGTCGTCAATACCTGGTTGAGACTCTCGGTATATTCGCCACCAGCGTCGAGGTGACAATGTCCGTCATTTGGAGTCACTATTCCACCCAACTGCAACCACAAAGCATCACAGAAATCATTTCACATCAAAATAACCAATAATATATCAAAATAATCAATAATTTCACATCAAAATAACCAATATTAATATATCAAAATAATCAATATCTATGGAATATTTACATAAATCTTAACTACCAAAAAAACAGACAGCCTGCAATAATTGAGCAGCCGACAAAGCACGTCTGTGGAAGATGTTGGTGGATAAAAAATAGACCAAATGCAAAATACCTTTCCGTCGCCTGCGTAGTGGAATCCAGCATCCGTGGAAAAGAGCAACATCTTTCTCGACTGTTCCCGCCAACGAATCTCCCTCTGCAAAACAAACCAAACAATACGAAACTTTCATCTAAAACAATTAAATTTGTCACGCACAGAACTTTTCTTGATTAATTAGCGAGGTTTCTTTAAAAGGAATTTCTATAACTGCATAACACCTTCTTTCCCTTTCCACCCTCCCAATCAGATGATAATGACCCTTTTGTTATTTTTAACTGCATATAAATGCTTCTACAACTGCACAAATCCATTTAGAACGGCACATTTTGTGTAGAACTGCACTTGCTGAAGAAGCTCTGTTGATTCTGCCAAAAAATAAATGGACGATCCGATCGATTAAAGAACAATAAATTGATCAATGGATTTATGAGTTGATCGATTAAAGAACAATAAATTGATCAATGGATTTATGAATTGATCGATTAAAGAACAATAAAATGATCAATGGATTTATGAATTGATCGATTAAAGACCAATAAAATGATCAATGGATTTATGAATTGATCGATTAAAGACCAATAAAATGATCAATGGATTTATAAATTGATCGATTAAAGAACAATAAAATGATCAATGGATTTATGAATTGATCGATTAAAGAACAATAAAATGATCAATGGATTTATGAATTGATCGATTAAAGAACAATAAAATGATCAATGGATTTATGAATTGATCGATTAAAGAACAAAAAAATGATCAATGGATTTATGAATTGGTAGAGTGAATTATGAATCAAATGATGTAAGGGAATGTTTACGAATAATGATTCATGAAAGGATTAACTGATTTAAGCCTCAGCTGAAGTTAAGGAGTATTGTGAATCATGATTAACAAATGAACTGAATGTTTAAAAATCACAATTTAATCAGCTGGCTTAAGAAACAATTGCTTTTATGTAGGGTTAAGATTTTAATGATTAATTAAGGTAAGATGGAGCACAACCAAGGATACAGTGAGAAAGAATGCGAACAATAACAATGTGAACAATAACAATGTGAAGCTCTTGAGTGGATAACTAAGCGATCATTTTGCATTCTAGGTAAATGTTGATGGAAAAATCCGAAGATGGCATGAAAAAATTAATTGTTTTCATAGCATTAAACAGCAAAAAATTGCTTTTTTATACGGAGAAAGCAGAAACTAACATAGTGACCACATTAACGACAGTTTTCATGCTTTACCTCACGTTGACCAAATTAATCGAATCCAATCCAATAATCGCGATTAAATTTATGCGCTTAATCGACTAAAATTAATTTAATCAGTACCAGCCATACTTGTAGAGAATGTTCACAAATTATAGTGTGTTCACGATTAACTAACTGAGGAATCATGAACTAATCAAATCACTAATCACTTATTTATACTGAGTAGTTATGTAACTCATTACCAGCAAATGCACAGTGGTTGACGATACCAAAATACTAGCTTGTCATCTCTGCAAGCTGGATTCAATTCCAAGTAAGTCATGAATGCAAAATCAACATATAATACGCAAACTGCCTGCAACCAGTGTGTGTGTGTGTGTGTCTCCATATAACCAACACAAAAGAAAATCTTGTTCCGCTTACCGTGCAAGCAATGGCCTGCATGATGGCGTCAAATCCTCCTTCAGGTGAATCTAAGTTTCCTGAGATCGGAGCACCTAATACTTCGTTCTGAAACAAGAAAATCAACAGAATAATCCACAGCACCAGCACGCTAATTAATTATTTAATCATGCATGGACTTCTGGGCTACACAAACCATTCTGCTCAATGCATCGTAGTATTATGGTTTCCACGGCCATTAACAGAACATGCCATGCTGGTTGACATGTCGAGATTAGAACCAAATATTGACTTTATATTAGCATCAACCCACTGTATGCATAATCTGGTCTACATGCTGTATAATAAGGCTTGTCACCAATGATGACTTCATGTTGGCTGGGAATGTTAAATTATTATTCAACTTGTCAAAGAGATGAAGCTTCTTTTGCTTGTCAAGTCATTCTAGCCTTGCCGGGCATAAAGTGAAGAATGCATTTCGGAATACCAAGCAGCCACAACAAATAAAGCGGATCATTCGTTCGTATAAAAAATTCATTGCCCTTCCTCATGGAACTACTTAGACATGCCCCCCCTGACTCCAGCACGACTAAAAAGAACCGGCAAAAGATGAGAAACGAATGCAGCAGGGAAAAATCCATTGGAAAATCCATTGGTTAAAGCCAATGGAAAACCCATTGGAAAGTCCATTGGTAAATCCTTTGGAAAATCCTTTGGAAAATCCATAGGTAAATCCATTAAAAAATCCATTGAAGAACTTGAAAGCCTCTTCGTACCCTGAACCTCGATGTATTTTCTGTCAGCGGCAGCTTGTTGAGAAATCCGTATGGAGCGGCACAGCCAGAGCATGGACTTTTCAACCTGGTAACAAAAGGTTTCATATGAGTCGCCATCAAAATCAGTTCTTATTCATGCGAGAATCATTGTCATCCACAATGCTGATGTTAAAAAATTATACATTGGAGTTTCAGTGCCAAATATGCTTATAAGAAAGCTAGGGAAAATCAAGGATAAAATTTATTTCCCTCCCATGTGGGGGACCGCCCGCATTTGGATGGTAATAATAACAACTAATATTTGCTGTATATTCAATGTTATTCATTTATTTCTCAATCTTGGTATGAGCACTTCTTATTGCGTCCCTTCAAGATTTATACTGAGAGGCGGTCCTGACTACAGCACGGATACTGAATCGCACACCAAAGCGCATGAGCAACTGCAAGTGAAGCACTTGCTCAGGGATCCTACGCAGCGGCTTGAAGTGGATTCGAACCCTCAACTTCCGGCTGCATGGCACCAAATATACCCTACACCACTGTGTCCACATTTGAGATAGATCACAATGACCTCCATGTCAAAGTCAGTAATCAAAAACACTGCTAGTGATGATGATGACGATGATGATAATGATGAGAGTGGTATTACTTAAGACAAAGATAAATGATGATATTTGTCTCCCCACCCCTATAGGTTTTTCACTCCAAACCAAAGTTTTACCTCTTCAAGAATCCCTACCCTTATATATCTAATCCTCCACAATCTGGACAGTCTTCCTCATCCTCAACGAAACCCACCTTAGCAACTGCCCTGGCCCCTCTTTCTGGTCTCTCTGGCAACCGGACTCAGACCGCCATTGGACCAATAGAGCTCTGACAACCCCTCTGATCTGACGCAGTGTGGGTGAATGAGCCTAACATAAGAGTTGCATTAGAGAAGTTTGGAGTTCACGATCATGATAAAGACAACTAAAATGAAGCGATTTGCACGGATAGTCGTCGCTGCGCTCACTTGTCTGGGACGGTGCTCACGTATGGCATTGTTTTCTTGTCGACAAAAGATCCGAATCCAAGTTGGAAATTCTGCGTAATGTTACTCATCTTGGACGCTGGAAAAAATTAACAACAACAAAACTAAGATCAGAGAGAATTGAGAATTCTGCTTTATCGTCAGTTAAACTCTCAACCATTAATCTGATCAATGACAGGTAACAATTATTATTCATTGGTCTTGGAATCACTTTTTTCCGCTGACATGTTCTTCTTAATCAGCTGGTGCCCGACGCACATTTTTTCGCTGTCTCAAAACAACTTTCATTTCTGTGGGTCTTTCACACTGGGAGCACCACTGACTGGTGTGCACTGTGAGAGGCGCTTTAGAAATTCATAGATATAAAGCTGCAGAGTCATGCATATAACTAAACAATGATACATCATGGCTTAAGCACCTCACAACTTTAGGCTTTGTAAGATGGCTACCTAGTAGGTCTAAAACAGTGGTTCCCAACCTTTTTTGACTGTCGGGACACTTTTTCTAAGTTGGAGGACAGGAGGGCCACTTTTTCTTAGTTGAAGGACATTAGGGGGTCACAAAGCTAAAATTTAATTAACTAAGGGCTATAAAATTGTTATAATTGAATCGCGGGTCACGGGTTGGGAACCGCTGGTCTAAAACAATGAGTTGAAAATATCTTATGAGCAATTTGTGCCGTAAAGTTCTAATTTATCAAGTGGCAAACTGTTCCGCATGAAGATGGCCCAGCACATGAGAAAGATCGAACTGAGTGAATCGCTGTGGGGAGCACAGGATCATGGATGTAAGATGGTAAAACCAAGCTGGAAAAACAGCGTTCATTCATTCATTCATTCATCCATCCATCCATCCATTCGTCCACTCTGACCATTTATTTAGCACCTCTTCTAGAGACGTACTCAGAGGTGCAAGTGTTCTTCCTTATTCTGACAGCGTCTTGCCTTAATCCTACATTTATACTCCAACTCTCGTAGATTTTCCCTTAGATTCATGGGTCCGCCAATTTTCAACTCACTTCCATTAAACATAAAAGAGGCACCTAATTTGTTAATATCCAAAAAATTCTGCGATCGCACTTAGCCGTTGAAAAATTAAGTTTATGAGTTTATGCTGGTCAATAATTGTCAGTATAAGCTTACCAAAGTTAAGTCTGTTAGTTAAGCTCTAGTTAAGAGTCAATCAACATAAATTTATTACATTTATCTTCATGAATTGCACAGTAAATGAACATGGTTTAACTCCTGATCAGCTGTCAGTATCTGTTTCATGGTAAATGGGATCCCTCCTTAGCGGGATTATTATCCCTTTTGGGGTCCCTTGTTACCTAGGTGCCAAATTGCTTTTGTGAAACTGGTTTTGCTGTGCCTATTCTGTTGTCGTTTTTGGCAAAGGTTTCAATAAAAGATTGATTGATTTCAAGCGGCTAACATTGTTTATTGGTATTAATCAATGTCAGCATTGTTGTTTCTGTGTTGGCCCTTTGCATTGGGTGATTGTAGGTTATTAATAGGCAGATTTTTGTTAATTTGTGCTCATGGATAAATACATGTAGATGAATGTTATATTTAAGTACTGATGAAAAGCAAGCTTTCACAAACCAAGCAGGTCCCCTAATTCGGCCAGCTTGACCTTGTCGTCCTCCATCGAATTGGACAGGTCCATTACGTAGTAGAGGTCGACAGGGTAGTTCTCTGCCTGACGAAACGACACGTGGAATTTATACGGCTCATCTACAACATAACAAACAGAAAATAATCCATGAAAAAGTCAGCAAAACTCTTTGTGGCCTCAGAGTCCAGAGAAGAAAGAGTTGGATGAGACCGCTGATTGGCTAGTGCAGTGGTTCCCAAACTTCAGTAAGCAGCGGACCGGCAATATAGCACAAATGCACAAGGTGATAGACAATGGCTCAGCAACCGGATATAGAATGCATCCAAACAACAGCTACACCCGTGATATTGTGCTCATGATATCACTGATAGTCTGATACTTCCTTACATTGTATTGTATTATACATTACAACTTGTACAGCACCCCTAACAGTGTAAGCTTCTCAGGAATGTTCTCAGCCTGGAAGAGCTCTGCAAGGGATTAGAAAAGCCTAAGCTATAAAGCGACATGCAATTCTGAGCACCAATTTAATGAAAATAATAACTACAGGACATGTTATGTCAAGTAAATTCCCAACAATTGATGAACATTTGAAAAGAGACATTAAGTTAAATCTACCTTAATAGATCTGTAGATGGCAAGATTTGGAATTACTGCATATATTCATTTAATAAAATTCTGATGGAGAAGGAATCGGATTTTTATAATACAGACAAGGCCAAGCATATTTCACATATTTTAAGCTTGCCAAATGTATAAAGAACAAGTTTAGCACCAAACTATTAAAAACCGCTTTTCGTTTATTAAGCTCATGAATGCTTCCTATTACAACTCAAATAATGATCACTGACAACACCAGTACTCGTGATATCCATTTAGAATTCACATATGCAAACTCACTCTGTAATTTGAAATTGGACTGTAAACATGCCAGTAAATGTTTAGTCAAACTTGATACATGTATGGGGAAGTTGACTGCCAATCAGATACGCAAACCATAGATGTAAAAAACGATGGAAACGGAATAAAAAACGGTAAAAAACGTCGTTTTTTTCGAAAAAATAAAACACGACAAAAAAACGATAAAAAACGGAAACGGTAAAATAATTTGACTTTGCTACATCTAAAACCGCATTTTAACCTTGAAAACATTTATTAGGAACCTACTACACGCAGGCTATCTCTTAAATTATGATGTTAAACGATGAAATAATGACTTTAGTTAGCTGAATTCTTGAGCGTTGGCGGAAAACATAAGGAATATCAGAAAAAATTAAAATTAAGGAAAATAATAACCGAAAGTAAGTGAATAAATAAAGGTAAAGAACAAATAAAAAACGATAAAAAACGATGGGAAAAATAAAAAACGAAAAAAACGACGTTTTTCGGGAGAGAATATAAAACGGAAAAAAACGTTTTTTACATCTATGACGCAAACAGAACACATTTTAAGCTGAAATACTGAAATTGCTCCAGCCTGGTCTTACAGTAAGCAACAGGCAAATTTTAATCAAATGCAATATCAGTGCTCAAGCCACAAACCACATTGAGCAGAGAGTTAAATTGATCAGTGGCGACAAGAAAAAACAACAATGGCTGCAAATCAAGGAGTAAAACAAATTAAGAAACTGTGCATAGAAATAAACTAGACGACTGGAAGAATGTTTGCACAAAGCTTTCTAAAATGCTTCAACCCTGCTTTAATGACCAGCTACATATATGTTTTCCATGCATTCTAGCACACGCTGGTCGTCAAAGGGTTACTTTTCATATAAAGAAAGCATATTCTTCATTACTCCACAGTCAAACACACAATGGGACTCATACAAACTAGAATAATTTTATTCGATTAATCTGATCTACGAGAGACAAAGTGTGAGAATAAAAACGCAGTTGCTGATTTTCCATCAGCATTTAAATTAAATGCAAAATGATCGCCTAATAATCCACTCATCAATGTTCACCACATAAAGATTTTCGTTAAAATCCACAGGGCTTCTAGTTTTATATAAATACATCGAAGTAATAATTGGTAATAAAAGATGCGATTTAAATGAGAAGCTGAGTGAAATGTCCGCAATGCTAGAAATATCCTAGAGTTTTGGTTCTCACTTGGTCTGAGCTTGATCTTGACCTCCTGAGGAGACAGCTGGATGGCGTCTTTACCCGATTCCGCATTCCTCGGAGGATAATTCTGAAACCAACAGCCACGAATTAACGACAACAGTCAACAGCATCAAGATTATTTAGCCATAAACTGATTGTCGTCTTCACAGATACTCTTGCATCCCAACCTTAATGTCTGATGAACTTCATTGGCTTCCTCTCTTCCTCTCCGTACTTGCAATTTAAGACCCTCTTCCTGATGCACAAGGCTCAGCAGGATCTTGCGTCGAAATGTCTGGCCGACGTTTTACTTCGGCCTCACTCAGCTTCTTCCCACCGTCCCCTTCGTTCATCCAACAGACTTGAACTCTTAGTTCCTCGCTCTATAACTGCTATGACTCAGTCTTGATCATTTGTTTCAATTAGATGCTCTTTTAGGAATATGCTTTCTCATTCTGTTCACTCGAAAATTTGTTCGTCTCTTCTGCTTTGTCTCTTCTCAAACCTGCTTCCTCTCGCAGCGCCTTGCACACTGCGAGTGCTTCTGAATGGCTAACCCTAACCCTCACCCTACTAGAGACGCTTTATAAATGCCTAAATACACTACAAAATGATAAATCCTTTCCATAGCATGCATCATGCTGAGGTAATGTCCAATCCTAAGATCAATTACGTCACAGATCTATATGAAAAGCAAACAAGTAAAAAATTATTTATGACAGACAAATCTTGTCTGTCAACAAAGAACAGCAAATATGACAGCACGGTCTGGCAAACAGGAGAAGAGAGATCCATGTTCTGCAGTGTTACCGACTTCACTCTCTTAACCTCCGTCCTTTCCTTCACCACAAAATCTTGTCACCAACAGGTCCAACAGTGTACATTTGGCGCAATCATTTACCATTTCACGGCCATGTTCGAAAGCAAGCACCAGTGGAACAGAACTCTGGAAACATTTATCTGCACGGTTGTGGATTTGAACCCATGACCTCTCAGTTAACAGCATGTGTCTAACTGCAGCTGCTAAAGTACCAGACAATTTGTGTGTCTGATTGTTCCTACCACAATTGCGCCAGGCTTAACTGCCCAGTCACTCAGTAACGAGTCAGTCAGGTTTTATCAGCCAGCCAACAAGCTCATTAGGTTTGACCAACAAGTTAGTCATTAAGTTTTTTTTAACCAGCCAGCAAGCCAGTCAGGTTTATTACTAACTATCATTAATAGTAAAAAAATAGTTACTCAGGTCACAAATTTTCGCATCAATGCTTTGGTTACAGTTCAACGCTTTAATGCAGCGGCCTTCCACAGCACTTTTCCTGCCAGAACTTGACAAGACTTAAGTAGCCAACCAAAAATTAGCAAATAAATATCTAAGAGCCCAAAAGATCATAGATGCACATGGCATCAGTGGCGGCGCCAGGGGGGGGCTGGAGGGGGCTAAGCCCCCCCTAAACGCGGCTCAGCCCCCCCAAAGCAAAATGCGGAAAATGTCTATAACGGCTTATTTCGTAATAAGAAAACTAGACAATGATCAATGGCATCGAAATCTACTTTGAGAATGAAGTTAGCGACTTCATTTCTTGGCCTCAGTCTATTAAAACGAGTGACAAGTTTGCACCTTTACCTTTTGACCATACAACCGGACAGGGTTGTCGAAATTGTCGAAGAAACAACATGGCTCTTAGACACCTCGTTTCAGATTGAAACCCTTTTATAAGTATGAGACGTATAGAAATTGTATAATAAAAGTGGTGCAAAGCTGTATTCTCTCTTGATTTTTTCGCATATTTCACAAATTTAATCATCGTCACAAAAGAATGTTTAGGATTTTCTCCCTCCTGCAATCAACTATATAATCATAGCGTAGATGCTTGCGCCAGTGGCGGTGTCAGAGGGCTAGGGGTTATAGCCTCTAAATGCGGCTCAGCCCCCACCCAAAGCAAAAAGCAGAAAATATCCATAGCGGCTTATTTCGTAATAAGAAAGCTAGGCAATGGTCAATGGCATCGAAATCAACTATATAATTTATTATATATAGTAGATCTATACATATTCTATAAATATATATATATATTAAGTTTTATAGGTCATTTCATTTATTGTATTGCAAATGCTACGCATTTAGTGAACCAGTTTTGCTGCATTTAGTAGCTGCCTACTGTAAACCGTTTCTTCTTTATCGAATGGAAGCTGTCAGTCCTACCAAAAGTGAGCTGGACTCTTTAAAGTGCACTTACAGCTCTGCAGTATGTGAAATTTTTAAAGTCTCCCATAGTAGTGTTGCATCTGTACTGCACATCATGCATGAAAATAATATTACAGACTGCTGAATATCCAGAAAATTGCGTTTTATCCAGAAATGCCTTTGACACAACAATGCATTTGTCAGATTTACGTCATGTTTCTCTTACACACCTCCAATGTGTGCGCTCTTGTTATTTTCGGTATAATAATTATTATTTTTTTGTTGTGTACCACCACTGTCTGGGAATGTAGGCCTACGTTTGATATAATGGTCAACTAAGAAGTCCTAGTGCTATTATAGCATATTATATGTAAAACATTTTTGTGCAGATAATTATAATTATAATTATAAAATAATTGTGCGTATATATCTAAGCATGCATATTTCTTTATTAAGGAAACTTTAACTGTTTTCTGTCATTAGTAATATGCAGGCAGATAATTATAATAGTGTCCTGTGAATGCTGTTGGACATCTTAATTGTGATTTATTTTTATTTGTGATTATTTAAATTGAATGCTCAGGGAAACGGCCTCTGTTGTCATAGACCCTGGTCAAATCGGATCCATCCATTATTGTGGTGCCTTTTTTATTGTAAAATTTCTGAGTATTAATACTGTGTTGGACACCTTTATTGTGATAACTTGGAACTCGAGTCCGTGTCCATGGCCGACTTTTTATACAATAATACTGAATTGCACACCATTTTATTGTAAAATTTCTGAATGTTAATCCTGTGTTGGACACCTTTTATTGTGACAACTTGGATCCCGAGACTGTGTCCATGGTTGACTTTTTATACGATAATACTGAATTGCACACCATTGTTTTGTGGAATTTCTGAATATTAATGCGGTGTTGGACACCTCTTTTTGTGATAACTTGGAACTCTAGTCAACGTGGTGTTTGAGTGCTTGCATATCAGTATATCAAAGACAATAGGGACTTTACATTACCTCACTGTCTGCACCACATAGCTACTCGGGCTGCTATGTGCACACGCACTGTATATAATGCATTGCCTTTCGGCTCAGATGACTGAAATTTCGGGGTATGGTACAGCGCTGGCAGGGCATAGACTTGACGCGGACGCGTTTGAGGACTTCCCATTCTCTTTTGCCACCTTAGTTGGACACCTTTGTTTATGATAATTCGGAACTTAATCTAGGTTTGCGGCCTGATACACTAAAAATCAAAAACCTCAACAATTGCTGACTTCGTTTAAATAACCCACTCAATCTCCAACTACATCTTGCAAAGGAATATTTATGTGGAGCGCGTTTGTGCCAGTGCACAATTTCTTGTATAACCCATCGCACGATTGCAATATGACCGCCCTGGGAAGAAAATGTTCTAGTTGCGTCTCTGGGAGGGAGGAAGGCTTGGGGCTTCAGCCCCCCCAAACCTGAAATCCTGGCGCCGCCACTGCATGGCATAAGCCAGCAACAAGTCAGTCAAGTTTGACCAGTCAGCCATCCAGCCAGCAAGTGAATCTCGCAATCCAAGACATAAACAGAAATAGAGGTAAACAAGTGTGACGACATACCACAGTGAAATTGCTGTCGCTGACTGGATTCATGATGAACGTGTTGTCACAGCCGTTTGGAACGAGGTTCTTGACAACATCGCAACGCTCCGGATGGTTGTACGTCTGCAGACAACAATTTATATAATCATTTATGAACTTGTAATTGAGTGCAACATGAAGAAGAGTAGTGTCCACTGTCCCTTGAGGGTAGGACGTTGTGTTAGCTACCTCATTTTCTTAGCCTCAGCATATGAGGGTCGGTGAAAAGTCCTCTCCTTCGCAATCTTAACTTCCCACTGACAGTGTACAGTCAATGTACTCATGTTACAAGAGTTGGCTAGGGAGTGTGAGTGTAGCACAGATCTCAACCCAAATTTCTGCCCTGGCTGGGATTTGACCCCAACCTCTCGATTGACAGCCCAGCCCTCTAACCGCTAGACTATCAAGCACCACTCGCCCCACCCCCTCAAGTGCACCTAATCTACATAATGCATGCATGTCAAAGATACTATGCATGATTAGTGTGTTCAGAAGAGAAACAAACTTCAACCGCGTCATAATATTAATGTTTTTGTAAAACAAGAAGTTCGTGAGATTTTCCAAACAAGACAAACAAGCAGAAATCACAGACTTCATAATCGGTGTAAACATTTCAAAGCATTCCAAAGAATGGCTTGTGCAAACGCGAGAGTGGCCAGACTTAATGAAAAAAGAGCGAGTAGGTCAACCTGTCTTCAATCAACAGGGAAAAAAATCAGCAACAGCAATTAAAATGCGGAATGAAACTTCCGAACCCAGACGGAATTTACCTCCAGATAACACGTCAGCAGCAGGCATCAAGATTATCAAGACTATTAAATTAACTTTCTTCAAAAAGCCGCTCAAAAATTCGTTTGCTTTTCATTGGCTTTCATGCACTATTGCATCTTGTCCTGTGGGCTGACTAAGCAGACCGCATAGATCTCAGATATATCCACATTCTGATGTGACCATTCATGCGATACAAAACTGATATAATAGTAATAATAGCAAACAATAATAATCACAATAAATTTAATATAACAATATCTATTAAATTTCTGTCTTCAATAGGACTTGACATTTATGCTTAAGTTTTTGCACATCAAAATGTAGCAATTGATTTCAATAAAGAATACTCCAATCCAGCGGTTCCCAACCCTTGGCCTGCGGCGCCAAAACTGGCCCGCCTGGCCTACAAAAATGGCCCGCAGTACCTCAATGAATTAAGAAAAATATATGTAAAAACTGACAATTTGGACATGATAGTATATATAATTCTTTTCTATTACAAATTATTTTATTTGGACCTTAATAAATCGCATCAAACATTCTTTTTGGATTCAATAATAAAAATTTTATATACCTTTAGTTAATTAGATTATAGCATTGTGGCCCCCTAATGTCCTTCAACTAAGAAAAAGTGGCCCTTGCGTCCTCCAACTTAGAAAAAGTGGCCCGACAGACAAAAAAGGTTCGGAATCACTGTTTCAATCTATTCTAGGTTCTAGTATGCCAATTTCATCAATGATCCATTCCAGGTATTCAATAACGAAAGATAAAAAATTCACTATGAGTCAGAGGTACAGACCCTCATCTAACCCTGAGAAGTAATTTTAGATAAAGTACTGACAACTTTAGCTTTCAGTCAGCCAGTCCTCTCCCTCACCGTCTAATCCTTCCACTATATGTGTACAGTCAGTGTACGCCTTCTATAGCTCACATTGCCTTGCCAGAAGGCAGATCTATGAGGGCAGCAATGTCAAAACATCTTTCTGCACGGGCGGGATCTGAACGTCCAACCTCTCGGCTGCCATTCCAGCGTGCTAACAACTACAGATAGCATCAAGCACTTCTGGACACTTGAGGATACACTACAGTGCTTCTTCCAAGTCATTTATAAGCTTTATTAATTTTAGTTCAGAAAATCATTTTCATTTTTGTTTTTTGTTAAGCTCATCATCAATTATTCATTAATTATAATTTTTGGATAATCACGTTCAGTTCTAGTTCAGTTACACTCATCGAATCACTTAAGTTCTAGTTTTTATGAACGATTGCAAAATCTTTTTCGTTCCCGTTTTAGTTTCATTTACAAATAAACACCAATTGGTGCCCACTGAGTTGAGTGTTTTTTCAGCAGCTTTGGGCAGGAAGTGTGGTGAATAACGGACAGAGCAAGGCCAGAATTAGCAAACTGAGCCATAAAATTAGTTGATGTTAAAAGAGCCACCCTACTCCCCGCCCTCACTCGCTTCTGAACATTTACTCAATTAGAGCTTGGCTTTGTTGTACCAACAGCCGATGCGTTGTGCACTAAAGTCAATAGTAACAATCACATAATATTAGTTTCTCCTTTATTCAACAATCCGGTTGACAGACCGCAGCCGGTTACAGACTACAGTTATCTTTAATTAACATCAATCTTAAATGTTCAGAACAGATCATAGATGTAAAAAACGATGAAAATTAAATAAAAAAACGGAAAAACATCGTTTTTTCAAAATAATAAAAAATGAAAAAAAAAACGATAACAAACGGAAATGGAAAATAATTTGACTTTGTTTCATCTGAAACTTCATTTTAAGCTTAAAAACCTTTCTTATGCAATTTTATCAAGAAGCTGCAAATTACACAACTTTATTATTAGGCCAAATTCCACAGTTATTTTTTCTTATAACTTTGGTTTAATAAGAAATTCAGACAAATTAAAGGTATTGAAATCTTTTCAAATTTAAATTGAAAGCATTAGTCCACATTACAACTTCATGAGCACTGATCGACATAACGCAATTAAAATCTAATCAGAAGCAAAAAACACAGATGTGTACTAAATTATACATTGTACATTTGCACTTAAAATTGTTACTTATAAATCTTAATTCTAGGCCCAATAATTTTAAATCAAAATAACTCTTACAAATTTCATTTCTTGTAGGGATCTACTACAAGTATTTCCCAAAATGAGGACTTAAACAATTACATAACTGAATCCTTGAAAGTACGGTGAAAACGTATGGAATATCAGAAAAAAATTAAATTAAGGAAAATAATAATCGACAGTAAATAATTAAATAAAGTTACATAAAAAAATAAAAAACGATAAAAACGATGCGAAAAAAACGTTTTTGGGAGAGAATAAAAAACGGGGAAAAACGTTTTTTACAACTATGGAACAGATAGCCTGCAATACAAGGGCGCTAATAGCAGACTACAAAGCACGTCTATCCTACGGGGTTTTCGGGAATCTAAGTCAGATCCGCTGATCTCCATGCCAGTGCGTTGTCTAATTCGCCACCCTCAATACCTTACTAGTAACAATCACATACATTACTAGTAACAATTACATACATTACATTCACTACTACTTAAAATTCAAGAAGGTATGTAAGGCTGTCTCTTACCTCCTGATGACACCATCCGCATGGTGGTCCAGCTGCCAAACAATCTCCACAGGTTTTCTGATCCACACAGTCGTTAGTCTTCTTCAATTCTGGAAGAAACGTCAAACCATATGAAATTAAAACTCAATATTAATTCGGTAACAAACTTCAATGAACGCAAAACACATAAATTGGACACAGTTAGTAAGTGCTCAGTGTACGAACTAGAAATGCAAATCATGAGTAAAAGTCAGTGCAAATGTCGGGCTTCATCAAGTGACTGTATTACTTTACTTCACTTCATTTTGTTGTAACTAGCTCTGTTGTGAAACACTTCAGTCCCTAACATTGTGTTGGCACTAATTTCATATATAGCAATTCTCAGCATTTTGAAAATTTTACAGCATTCATGGAAATACGAAAGACCATGGAATTCACAACTTCCACGACTTCGTAAACTTCTACAGGTCATTATGTGGGTGGTGTAGTGGTAAGTGTCGGCGCCTTGGAGCCAGAAGGTTGTGGGCTCAAATCCGCCTTCAGCCAATGCGTAGGAACCCTGAGCAAGTCCATCACTCGCAATTGTTCCTGCGCCTCGCCGTGAAACTCAGATTCAGTGTCTGCGCTGCAGTAGGGAGCGCCTCTGTGTAGAAATTCTTGAAGGGGTGCTATAACAAGTCCACATAGATATATAGTTATATACATTACTATAAGATTGGATTCATTTGCACAACAACATTGAAAGGATGATTTGAGCTCTCAATTGCGTCAGATCAAAACTGCTTTGTGCTGAACCATCTCACAGTTCTTAATTTTTAATTAATGTCTAATTACTGCCAGTCACAAACGTCACATAAAGTGTCAAACATCACATTCCCTTCTGGATGCAAAGCTCGGCAACTTACTGACACATGAAATAAGATTATGAATGATTGAAGAATAACGAATGAATGAAGGAATAAATTAAGTTCAACTGAATTAAAGAATTGAAGACTGAGCAGTGAATTAATTAAACTATAATAAAAGCAAGAAAAATACAAAGATGACCCCTATTATGGATCTTGTATCCTTTAAAACTGACAACACCTTGTATCAAGTTCCGTGATTAGGGTCTAGTCTAGAATGCACTCGAATTAGTCATCATATCTAAGTTGCATATCTATGACACTTATGACAGCTTAATATACGTGCAAGTAAACAAATTGATTGATGGATTTATGATTGAGAACAATGAGGAATAAATGAATGAATGAATAACTATCAAGTATAACAACAACAAAAGATGAATGAATGAACAAATGAATGAATGGAAAAAACAAAGGATGAATTAATGGAAAAATGAATGAATGAGTGCAACAAAGAAAACAACTTAAGACAAATTAACGGACAAATGAATGAATAAACAAATGAGTGAATCATCTATAGAACGAATAAATGTAAGAAAGAAATCAAGAATGCATGAACGAACGAACAAATGAATGAACAAATGAACGAATGAACAGAAGCGGCATTGATGCAGAACAGAAAGGGAAGAGAGTCTAATTGCCAGCAAAGTGCTTCGGCTTAAGGGCTGAAACGACGGTTAAAAGGAACGCATGGCTCTGAGTCGGCCAAACACTTAAAGCGGATGAGTAAATACCTTGAGGCGCCTGGGCGGCCATTCCACAGACCAACCACAGCAGGCAGAAAAGTCGGCAGAGTTCCAGTCTGGTATCCATGGCGACTGCAAGTAAGAACACATTGATTGGATTTATCATACTCTGCTGCCAAACATCCACTCAGACAACTCATCTCACACATTCACCTTCCGCTGGAGATGACTCTGCTAGACACCTACATATCAGAGCAATTAATGCAAGACAACACAGATTTTCCTTGAAGCTACCATGACCTGGGATGGCATGCAATAATTTAGTCAGATTTTGCACAGAACTTCAAAATTTAAATGCAATGTTGACATATGGAACAAGCCAGTTTCCTTATTAATTGACCCCATAGTAAGTACGCTTAAACTAAGGACTAAGTCTGTCTGTTTTGGAGATTTCATCAATGGCAGCCTTGTTGGCAGAGAGGAATATGATTGCCATCCTGTTTACTATACACAATTTACACATAAACACACTTAATTGTAATTTTTCAGAAGTACCGTAGCTTAAAAACAGAATTTTTACACTTTTGCAGTATAATAAATCAAAATAATGTAGCTCTAACTTCTTAGAAGCTAACACAGCATAAGGAAATCTCCTGCACAAATTATACATTCATTGGCACGACCTTATCGCTCTTCAAGATAACATTGTTTTTTGCTTATTGCAAAAAGTAGAATGCCTGGCTGCTTGGCACAACCGCATAATCTCAACTCTAGCCCAATTTCTCACTACTCAGCCCAGGTTTTGCAGATCATTTAACATGCTTGCTTGTACTGCATAACGTTTCTCTATGAATAGGACCTCAACAGTGATTGGCTACAATGTTGTTGATCACATTACATATACATATATACAACCCTATATTAGACAGTTTATAGCCTTTCCGTATTTTTCACTTTCACTGTATTTTGCAATTGCTGGTTTTAGCTAGACATTTTAAACTTATTGAAATCTCGATAATAAAATCTAAAAATATCCACATCATAAATTTTATTATAGTAATTGAAGCAACAGCTGTGATATCATGATCCCAATACTTTCATCTGTATTATCATCAGCTATTAACATCCATCAGTTGTACTATCATCTCTACCAACAACAAAGTACCATGTCCGATTATCCATCATCCCTACAACCATCAACACCACTACCTCCAGCAAAAAACATCACCAGCAACATCATTCATCATCATGATCCAGCTTACCACACAACTATCACGGTCATCTCCACACCATCACCAAAACAATATCACAAATGCCACTACCATCATCACTGATAGGGTGCCCACTTTCCTATTCTTACATTTCACAACAACTGCGTAGTTCCAATTAAAGTCAAATTCGGATGGGAGCTGGGTTCATTGGGAAGAGCAGTGCACATAGACATTGCCTCAACTGAAATCTAGATGCAAGATTTTAGAACAAATTAAGTATTATACAAATTTGATAATTAACAAGAAATCAGCCAAAAATATGCAAGTCTAGAAGCAAAGACTTGATTAAAGCGATAGGTTATGGTCTCAACAATGCACGTTAAGACAATCTAAATTTTAAAAATAGTGTGAGGCGGATTTGAAAAATATTTTACGGCGCTGCATATTTGTTGACACATTTCCTGTTTTACTTTCGAACAATTGGAAAATCAAAATACCGTAGTGAACCCTGCCTATTCAATTATAGAAAAGTGCCCTCCAGGATGTTCATTGTCCTGTAAGGAAAGTAAACAAGGCGGGCCATTTTTTAACAATTCCGAGACGGTCTCGCAAGTAGAATCCGGGACAAGTGGCCACCCGGATCGCAGTCAAACCCACAATCACCTTCAATACCAGCATCAATTCACCCCACAGTACACTGATATGATACACTGTCACATAAACAACAATGTTGGATAATTCGAATCAAAAACTAAAAACGTTCTTTTAAAGCATGTATGTATGTATCTGCATCTATTTACACCTTTGCCAAGCATCTTAAAACTTTTCATTATTGCAAGAGTTGGGCTGTAGCACCTCCGAGTAGCTTTCATGGATGGGCACAGTTCAAGTACAGTTGAAGGAGCGCACTAAAACTGTAAAATCTATTATCTCAAAGGTAAAAGTTAAAAACAAATATAGAGCGAACCAAGTGGAACCAACAAATGGAAATGAATTAAAGAAAGACACTAATTTCTGTTGACGAAAATTAATACTGTACATATCAGATTTAAAAAATTTATTTGCTATAACTGTGTGGAAGTGGCATTCAGCAATGATTGTGTCTGCTATACAAACGGCAAAAAAACCTGGTGCATGCTGAAAAAGATAATTAATAACTATTATTCTGCTGTACAGCAACAGTGTAGATAGGGCTTACTGTGGGCAGTAGAAGTTTAAGTTTTGATAACAATCAAATTAAACAATGCATTTCATTGACTCGATTATCTGGATTACAGATAGTAATATACAACGCTCATATTTAGTAAACATTGAAAACTGTTCCTTTCCTGCAATTCTGTTCAGCAAATTAGTGTCTAAAATCATTAGGTTGTGTGATAATCGATTTCGGGGATTCAGTCAAAATTTCTTTAAGGGATTCGGGTTTCGGACAACCTCAATGGTCAATGGATGCCTAAGATAACAATCAAGAAAACCAAGCAGCCCTGACTAAAGTGTCGGTCATTTTCTCTTTCCTCTTTATTTCCTTTCCTATTTTTTAATTGTTAATCCAAAATTCACTCTTTTATTTTTCATGAACGGTCCTATTTTTCCGCCCCTCCAGAAGTGCCACCCTGGGTAACTCGACCCTCCCCTTAGCACGCCTCTGCTTACCTCACTAATTTACAGCCACACGAGCAAACATTTATCATAACCTTTGCGAAAAATTTTGATCGTACATAGAAAATTATGACAGCACAACCTGAAGTGGCGCCCACGGCGAAACTGTAGTTTCGGGGACCGTGTGTGTCGGTTAGGGTCAGGTCAGGCGTCGTGAGGGTCGTTTAGGATAAGGTTAAGCTTCGTGAGGGTCGGTTAGGGTTAGTGTCGTCATTAGATACTATACTAAGATATTGTGTATGCTTCGGTCCCCCATACTGCAGTTTCGCGGCGCCCACGAGAATGTTAGAGAAGTCCAAATTTTTACCGTAGACGAGACGTTTGGAGCTACACTTAATTAGAGTAGGGCATACTACGCTCGCTTATATAAAAACGTGTATAATAAACATTATATTTACATCCAAATATATTCGGTTAATAAGTTTAGTTAAGTTAAAGAAATGAATCTGGACGATGGCGAACACCTACATCCGGTACCCTGCCTTAGTCACAACAAAGTGGAATTCAAGGAATCCCACCGCTGATTAAAACCTCATCCTTACAAATATAAATTAAAAGCTACCTCGATTCGAAGTGTCCTTACCTCCTATAATTCAGATTCCTGAAAAAACGAAATTTTTCGACTTTTATTTGTTACAATCCTGGAAATGATTAAGTTTGAGTGATCCTCCGCATAATGAACGCTCACTCATTACTCAAGGATGAGGGCGAGGATAGAGACAATTGCACTACTTAGAGTAAGAATAGAACATTTTAAATATGGAATCTAATACGGTAAGTAAGTAGGCCTACGCTTTTATGCTCCACTCGCAAACGCACAATGGACATACAACAGGAAACATTGTTATAAGGCATCGAAGTATTAATTAGTAATTTAAGCTGTAAATTAAGTTAGATCCTGCACCATAGTGTGCCTTTGTAAACCCGTTTCAGTGGATGGAACACCACTAAAATCTCCCATAAGAAGAACTGGTAGCCAGAGAGGACCGAGACATTAAATGTAGATGGTCTTTTGGTAGTCTTTCCTCGTCTTTCTCTCGCCTCAAATCTTGACTTTCTCTCGATTGCACTGAGAATACTTCTAAAAGACTTTTGTGGGAAGCACTTAATAATTGGTCATACAATATAATACAATACAAAAGTAGTAGGTAGGGTAGCAAACTGTCAATAAAGAGGTCAAGTGGTCAAATCCCTGAGGAAAAATAGAGGTTTCGAGATTTTGGACAAACTTTCAAGGCGTCGGACAGCACAGTCAACTGAAAAAGCAAGCGGCAATGGCTAGGAACACGTACCCGTCTGATACACGGAGACTATGAAAACAATATAAATTTTATGGGACTGCCCTTCTTTCAATTCAAGCTTTGCACGATCAAGTTTAGCCCAACCCGATGTAGTTTGACAGCTCTTGAAGAAACTCCAAAGCAGCTTGCTCCCGAGTCTCGAACAAAAAACCAATACCTTCACTTGACTTTTGCTTAAGAAATAGGCGCTTGACTTATTTCTCGACTTTTTCATCGTGTGGTAAGCTGGTAGTGGTGGTACTTGTCGTAATGTCCAAAATTTAGCAGCACACAAATGGCATCAGACTAATAATTTATTTATTTTTTCCGCGACACTATGATCGATAATAAATTTTATGAAATCAGATTTCAAAGTTGTCACATAAGATGACAGTAATCAGGACTTAAGCAACATCCAAATTTTTTAGACTCAATCGGTTTTCCTGTAGTAGACCTACTCGTGCCTTTACTGCCTTTGTAAATACGGTACAGCAGTACTAGAGAACACCTTCCTGGCATAAAAGTCCATATTCTGTTAAATAGTTTATAGGATTTTATAGCAATTTTATTCAGCACTGTCATCAGAAAATTTATTGAACAATTCTGACATAATGCCTCACAGATATTAGGGAAACAGTCGACAACATCCTAGCATAATATATAAAAGGTCGTTGCTAGCAAAAATGGTCTTTGATAAAAGAATTAAGAACAAAGATACCAAGAAAACAGACATCTTATAACTAGCAATAGTTATATTACAGACTGTAGTCTGTGATATTACAGCAAAGACACCATGGAGACAGCCTTTGACAAGTGTGACATAGAGGCAGTGTGATATTAAACAGAAAAACCATGGAAACAGTCTCTGACATCATAGCCAGTCTGATAATTTATAACAACAAAGACAATATGTAAAGAGCCTATGACATCACAGCAACTGTAATATTTCAACAAAGACACCATGGTCAATGGCACATGGAAACAGTGTAACCATGCATGGCAACAGTTTGTATTCCATTTATTACAATTTCAATAAAACCATTCTAATAATGCACATGACAACAATAGATCGACAAAACTCCTCCTCATTCTGACAAGACATCAGGGATTAAAGTGTGGCTGGACGGTCATGGACGGCGTCCATGCACTTGTTTTAAAATCTGAACGCCGTCCAGCCACTTATTGGCGAGCACAGACTGGAAAGGTAAGGGGCGTCCAGGCACTTCTTTTGGAAAGGTAAGGGGCGTCCAGGCACTTATTTTTCCACACTTTAGACACTGCTAGACATCAAGACAACGGCATCAATGATCAGTTTATAACACATGATGATAATAGGCTTTGAATCTCTCAAGCATCAAAACATTATGGAACCGGCTTTTCGCATGCATTTGATCAAATCAAGTTAATTGTTTCTCAATTTATACTTGACTTAGGTTAGGTTACAAGTCAAATTTAATAGGTCATACAGGTTGACAGGATCTTCAAATTCTTTTTGTTTTAACCTTCTTTCATTGCAGTTTTCAAATATTTTACAAATAAACTATAATAAGTGCATACAATGTTTTATTAAATTAAAAATTCTATATTCTGATCACAGTTCAATGTGCTAATGTCTTGAACATATTTTGTTAAGTGTAAAAATTCCATATTTTTTTATTACAATTCAATATATTAATGGATTCATTTAATAATCTCTTGAGGAATATGAAATGTAAAAGACCCATTACGATAATAATTTGGCTTCCATGATTCGAACATGTATTCAATCTGTACAGTGTATAAAATTTAACATTTCAGCAGTAATTACTTCAGTCAGTGCAGGAAACAATGTTCATGATAAATTCAGCAGCATCACAGGAAAGATGAATATCTCAAGATTCAGAGCACATTCAGGCACACTACAGAAAGCAGATGTTCATAGCATGATTCGTTGTTTTAAGCTGTGCTCAGGTACGTTTCTTCAAATGCTCGCTTTTGCTGTTAACGAAAAACAAAATATACCAATTAATTCATTTGGCTTGTGAGTAGTTTTGTTGCAAATGGCATTACATAAATTTTACTAACAAAATACATTTTTTATTAATATCAATTGGTTTTACTAGCTGCACAGTTATTTGTAAAATCTTTAAATTTAAAAATAAATACAAAGTCACACCGAAATGTGAATCTGAAGCATGGATAGTTAGCCGCCAGAGGGAGGTGCAGTCAGAGATCCATTTGCTTGAAAGCCAAGGAGAAATAGTAAGTTCTGAGTCGCTTTTAAAGGGAAGAAGTGAATTTGAGCTACAAAGCGAGAGCGGAAGTCGATTCCATTCCATGGGTGCGAAGGCATGGACATGCATGCAAGCCCAGACTGTTCAGCATTGGGGCTCAGCTAACCGACTTGTATTTGATGAATGCATGCAATGAGGAGGAAAATCAGGAGTTAGTAGTGAGAGAGGGTAGGGAGGTATATTTGTGCTGAGCAATTTGTAGGTCAAGCAGGCCAATTTAAATTTAGATCACTTCATGTAGAATGTAACCAAGAAATCTGTTGCAGTTTTACCATAATCTCAGCGTGAAGTGATTTCAGGAATTCATAAATAATTAACCACATTAGGCACAGATATATTCGCAGAAGAATTTACGCAAAACTCTGCAGTCCAGTGCCAACACAGAGAATCCCACTTGCCTTATCGTCCGGGAGACACTGTCCAAATCCTTGCAGAAGTAGACTCTCTTGCTTTATAGCTTCCTGAAAGTCGAGAAACGAGACTCGATGATCGCCGTCGATATCCTTCAGCAAAACAAACAAGATTCAAGTTGTCAATACGATATCATTAGATAAGTCATAAACCCAACAAAGTTCTGATGATGATGATAATCAACGCAATGAAAATATTACTAAAAATATTATTTCTCTCTTCTTAACTTCCATCAGGTTTGTGTAGATGATGAGTCTTTACAACATTTATTTCTATCTCTTATACTGTTCAGATAAAAATCCCTTAGATTCATTTCAATTTTTATTTAAATTCATTATTTTGTTTATTTTTAAATATTAATGTAAAAAAATTTTTTACTTACATCTGAAACATTTTTTTATATTCCCTATTTATCTTTTTTTCATACATTAATTTATATTTATTTTTCATTTGTTTTTATTTTCATTTTATTTTTATAGATTCATTATTTATCTATTGATTCTTTATATAATATAACAGGGTTTACGGTGGTTCAGGAGACTCGTGATCTGTGTGAGAACCACCACTTTTACAATGTTTTAAAAACCTATTTGCCCTAGCTTGGCCTTGAAGTTTATAAGTGTCTCCACCGACACTGTCTCTTCGCTCAGCTCGTTCCAGGCCTTCTCTGTTCTGCTGCTAAAAAATCTTTGCTTGATGGCACCCTTGGATTTTCTGAATATTTTATCTAATTATCTAATATCTAATTATATTTCTTTTTTATTTATATTTGAACACAATCCTTAGTTCCTTACCAATTTCTTAAGCGCCAGTTCGACTAGGTCTTTGATTCCCTCATCCGGATCCTCGTCAACTGATTGCTTAACAACCGCTTTCTTCAGCAACCCGAACATCTCGTCTCTTGATATGTAACCATCGCTGTTGAAATCATAAACCTCGAAACAAACTGCAACAAAAGCAAATCCGCAATTGTCGTATTCATCTTCGATTTTACCTTAAATTATGAACCAAATCTAAATCAAACAAATTTTGATTAAATATCAAAAATAATATGCGACTCAATTTAAGCCAAATCAATATAAATCTGTTAAACTCAAATTCTAATCTCTAATCATATTTGAGTAGATTAAGAATATTGCAAGTTAATAAAAGTCATTTACCTTACTTCATTTAATCTGCTCTAATCATATTGTCATGTTATGAAATCTAATCTAGAAGAAATGCCTTGGATTATCTGTTCCTGGAATGGCGCAATAAAAATTAGAATTAAATCACAGTAACTTTATGCAATGTAATGTAGTACAATGTGATCTAGTCTCATACAGTTGCTTCAGTTTTATCCACTTTAATGTATCAAACAGATCTATCCGCACAATCTACTGTATAATTCTGAAATTCTGACGGTTCAACCATAAGAATCAAATGGTTGGGAGCGCCTCTGAGTAGGTTTCTTGAAGAGGCGCTATATAAATTCTCGAAATGAATGAATGAATGAATGTCTGTGCAAAATTACAAAAGGTTGATGACTGATGAAATTTGTAAAACATTAAGTAAAAATGGTGCCCCGTACATTGAAGCAGCTATTTCATAAATTCTTAGACGATGCGAAACTTCTGTTCTTAAATAGGTGGCTAACATTTCACATGTTTGTAAAACGTAGGAAGACAGCTAAAATCTTCATCTTTTACAAAGAAACTAAGAAACTAACACTTCATTTGAACATTAGCTTGTAAAGCATAGGTAGACCGCTGCTGCCCTCTGCATATCAACCAACATTAACATGCTCTTAAAACATAGGAGAATCTTCATCCATTACAAAGAAACTAACATTTCATTGGGTTCTTAAACCATATGAAAACTTCCGTTCTTTACTAGGAAACTAACATTTCGTATGTTCTTCTCGCGTTCCTCTGAGGAAAACCGAAAGCCCACGAACCCATTCCTCGAGATTGATATAGCTGTCGTTGTCCTTGTCAAATGCCTTGAACACTGAAACAAGAACAAACAGAATATTAAACTCTTTAATAATGAACACGCACGAATGATTGTTCCCAGGATCAGTTTCTGGCTCTTTCTGTGCAAGTCTCAAACCGTCCTCTTTAACAGTGCTGGGATCGGGAGGACTTCTGAGCAGTCACATTGATGGTGCAATATGAAAATCCCTGCAATGAATGAATGAATGAATGAATGAATGAGTGAATGAATGAGTGATTGAGTGAATGATGAATGATTGAGTGAATGAATGATGAATGAATGAGTAAGTGAATGAATTAATGAATTAGTTGGCAATTATGACAAAGTCAGTGAGAATTATAATCAGAATAATAACTGCAAATTTATATAGCACCACTATGACAGCAAACAGAATTGCACTAGCCTAAGTGATGATGTTTAACCATTTTTTTGCCAAACAATGCACACCTGATAAACATAAACAACAGGTCTCGTCCTACGTCTGTGAATCAACAGCTTTTCCTATTTTCCTATTCTATTCGCTTACCCCGGTCCATTATGAGGTCGTCTGTCATGTCAAACTGATTATGAAGTACGTCGCGAAACTTGACTCGATCCAATTTGTTTTTCATCTGCTGTTGCTTGAAAAGTGCAATGAGGCTCTCGACTTCAAATTTGTTGACTGTGAAAAAAAGCGTATTTCTCACATCTAACTCGATGCAGTATGTGAGAGAAAGCATCTTCAGAACTGATGCCATACATGTAAGATAATACATACGGTATGCATAGACACACAAATGCACACAGACACACAAACACACACAAACATTCACAAGTTTACCAACACAATAAATAGACTACATTTCAACAGCCAGTATACTGCACACAGTGTATACTGTACAGTACATGCATATACATTGTGTAACATTGTAATTTTAGCAATATATAGTTATCACTTAATTACATGCTACTTGAACCTGAGACTAAATTTAAGGGAAATTAAACTGTAACCTCTCAGTCAATCAGAGATCGTATTTTCTGATACGTCAAGGGCGATGTATGTGGCGATTTATCCGGGTAAACAGCAGGGTAACTTTGAACTGATTCGCATCGTTTCGATGTTTTTTTAGTCGCCATCCGTATAATGTCGACACCAAAGTCCCAGGCATAATCACCCAAAAGTTCGTCGAAATTTATATAACTTCAATCATAAAGATCTTCCTTAGAGCACATTTTATTTAGTCCAGGAGTTTTCTTTATCATTAAATTAATTCGTTTTTCGCTACGACAGTCGTCAACAAAACAAACTGGAATGGCCAGGCGAGACCACCCCACAAAAGCCCACAACCAAATTCGCTTTCAATTAGCAGTGGCGGCGCCAGGATTTTCGTTTTGGGGGGGCTGGATTTTCAGGGAAAAATTTTCCGCCTGCCGCCAAAATTTCTGACAACCTTTTTTTTTTTTAAGTCATCGACCAAAATCTTAAGAAAATTTTCCATTTCCGCTGCCAAAATTTCTGACGACTTTTTTTTTTTAGTCATCGACCAAAATCTTCAGCCTTGCGCTTCATTTTTGGGGGGGGCTAAAGGGGGTAAATCGTCCAAATATTTAATTTTTACATGGCGAAAAAAATAGATGGCCTTTTTTAGGGGGTTAGCCCCCCAGCCCCCCTTGCGCCGCTACTGTCAATTAGGCCTACGCAATTTTCGTCGGCTTTGTATTGTATCCCTTCAAGGTAATTGGGTAGTTTAGCGTCCCAAATTATTTTGACCATTTCTTTGCAATAATAATCGAAAGACTTATACAATAACACATATTTAATTGAGGAAATCATAAAATGTGTGCTTGAAAACCTCAAGGAAGTCCCAAACGAGGTAACTATCGCGTAGAAATGGAAGCTGGATGAGGATTTCTTATGGCTAAAATGATGAAAAGAACGCTTCAAAGATGGAAGCTGGATCAAACTTTTGTAATAGTAGTTGAAATAGAAGCTGGATACAAGTTTTCATCGATCTGAAATAGAAGCTGGATTCACGAATAGCACGATAAAGAAGTGGAAGCTGGATGAATGTTTTTATAGATCTAAAAAATAGAAGCTGGATTTATGAAAAGAACGATAAAGAAATGGAAGATGGATGAAGGTTCCAGTTTTGATAAAATAGAAGCTGGATTAACGAGAAATTCCAAGCCTCAGCAATAACCTGAATAATTTGGGACGCTAAACTACCCAATTACCCCCTTCAATATTAAGTGAAGAAAACTGCAGCTCAAACTATGGTGCTTTTAGCTAATCAGTTTCTCTGTGTTAGCAAGTTCATGAATGCATACAACTGTGCAAGTATGTTATTTTACTAAGAATATACTTTTGCAAGCTAACAACACGCATATAGTGCATAAAGTTATAAGCGCTGGTATATGACTTTCTGACATGAAGAATTCACGAAATTTACATTACATTTCAACCACTATACACAAAACTATAAAAGTCTGGGGCATCTCTAAATTTTAGCATACGTAACTTTCAGACAGTATACTTACAGTGAGTGGTTTTTACGAGTTCCTCCGTTAATTTCTGCTGCTGCTTTTTCATACTGACATTTTTATTCGCCCTATATTTCGACATATTTACCAGTTTATTAATATGTTGATATTTTACTTTTAAAAGATGTTTTTGGATGCTGTTGTTATAGTTGTTGATCACGGATCCAGCTTTGAATTCCTTCCGTTGCTAAGAAGTTGCTAAGTACCAGCACCGAGCAAATGTTGGAGCTAGATTCAACACTTCATGACGTAAATACGATGGCCACGCTGAATCACATTAACGATCTCTTACAAATTTTAACTCATATTTTTTTAAAATATATTCAACAATCCGGCTGACAGACTACATCCGGTTACAGCATAAAGTCATCTTAATTATTATCAATCTCTGCTCTTTTCCGTTCTATCTTCTTAAATCCTTCCTCTACATAAGGTCACTCCTTACGTAGGCCTACAATACTCGACCTAGGCCACATAATCTAACCCTTCTTAGAGTTGATTCTTCTGCCAAAATAGCTTTATTATGAGAATGCTACAAAACTTTGCATAAATGTTTTTAGTTCTTCTGTAACTAATGTACGTTTGCTGGTGGTATAATAAAGAATATTCTTACCTACCTACTTACTTAACTACTAACAAAACAGACAACCTGCAATGAAATGGTGCCAATATCAGCCTACGAAGCACGTCAGTCCTACAGAGGGCTTCGGGATTCGAACTTAGCTCCGCTGCTCTCCATGCCAGTGTGTTATCCAATGCGATACTGTGCCCCTTATTTTTTCTAACTTTTATGCCACTACGCTCTCAAGAGTCAAAGTACACTAATATTATTGTAGCCCTCTTCAAACCATAGGGCGATTATAAATATTATAACAAAGACCTTAATTGGAATTGATTCTTTACGTCTAACGGAATGCTGGCCCAGTTGGCATTCATGAATGCATCTTAGCCAGTGTCTAATCTAGTCCCCTTGGGGGGACGGGATTCTGGTTTCTGGAGGAGGGGAACCCTCCGTTTTGGGCGGTCGATCAGAGTCTCAGAAAAGCATTCCATTTTTGCTGGTGAAAAACTGAGGACTATTTTTAGTCTTTCGGTCAAAATCTCTGAAAAAAACACACTATTTTAGTCTCAGAAAAAACTGACAACTTTTTAGTCTTTCTTTCTGTTCTCCCTAAAAAATCCATAATTATGTCAACCATACCATTTTTATGTTTGTTTATGTATACTTGTATATAAGACCGGTCGATATTTCTGGGGATGGTGGAATTGTAACATAATTACTTTTTCTGGGGAAGCTGGCCCGGATTGACAAAAATAGTGTTGCTTGAACAGAAGCTGGATTGATACAGAGAATTCATGACTAAATAGGAGCTGGATTGACAAAAATAATTCTTGCTTAGTGATGAAAATTGTTTATAATGATAAATCGTTGAATTGATGATCACAATTTTGTGCACTCGCTGTTTTCTTAAATCGCTATTTTGAGATCGTGGTTTTGACGATCACTTTTTGTGATAGCTGTTTTTAACGCAAATCTCCTCCGAGACATATTCCTCCGACAAGGTTGGTTTATCTGTACAGCAGATATACTCAGCCATGCTGTCCATAACCATCATCTTGCAATTTAAAAAAAGTCTACATTCATCAGGTCAAGAACAGAACTCATACTGAGAGGAAAAATGCTTTTAGTTCAACAATCTGCCATTATGTTGGATTTTCACTCAGTTGGAGTTCATGTCTATACAGTCTATCAGCGGTGATAAAAAGCCTTCACCGTATTCAAACATTGTTCAGTAATGCGAAGGCAGTAAGCAGAAACCTCGTCATATACAAACCGTCGATAAATTTTATTAGCTTTTATCATAAGCAGCATTTAAAAATACACTTGTAGCTGTTAGTTCAAAGTTAAAATCTGCCATATGATAAAAAACAATAAAGCTGATTGACCAGGTAAGAAAATCGGTAACATCGTGTAGTCTGTGGAGTGGAAAGTGTATGGTGAACAAAAAAAGACAAGAATATCAAAAAGATCAAGTCTCTTGAGGGGTGATCTGTCTCAGAGTCAGCGCTAGCCATCAGGGTTTCCGTGCTAGCCATCGGGGTCTCCACGCTAGCCATCAGGATTTCCACACTAGCCAGCGGGGTTCACGAACCATCATCATCATCATACGCCGTACTTGTTTCGAGTCTGAGCAAGGAGATTCGAGCTAATTCCTTCGTTGGATCGCTCGCCAAGCAAGTCAAAGATGCCGCCAACATCTGCAAGAAATACAAAGCAATGTTAAAACAGCAGAGATGCCACTCTGAATTTCCAAAAGGTCTAAAAAAGGTTAGAAAAAGCTATACTGGCTTCATGTTGACAAATACGTAGAATTTGGGTGAGAAATATGTGGAATTTGTCTACACAGAGGCTCTTTCTCGTACGCTAGAATTACCTGATGATCTTTTTTAGTCTTTGAGTACAAATCTCACATTCATTTTCTAGCGTTTCATCTGTTTTTATGGAGTGAAAAAGACTGAAACATGTAAGTGATGCATCAGAAATTGCTATAGTAATACATGTTTGGCACGAAAAACCTATGTGACAAAAAAGCTAGATCCTGAGAAAAAAACCATCTACAAACCTAGACAAGACTGAAAAAACCGAGATCTAAGTGGAAAAGTATGTTCAGCTGATTCTTGGAAGTCGTTCAGCTTTAAACTTAAGACCAAATGTTTCAACTTGCAGAACCACTGTGATCTGGATTCTGGTTTCCATGATCTACTCTTCATCATCAACATGGTTTTACTACAGTACCATGATTTTATTACGCTGCTTGACTCGAGCAAAATTTAGACTTGATCATTGTATTGTCAACAGAACAATACAGTACAGTAGGCAGAACTTCGACAAGGTCTTTCACTGTAGTATGGGTCAAAATGTACAAATACATTTCATGGGACAGCGCCTAAATACATCCGCGACTACTGTTCTGAGACCTATTCCTCCGCTTCCGGGCTGCGACTCAGGTCGCTTTGAAAGGCCGACCTCCGTGTACGGAGGATGAGGACACGTTTCGGCGACCGCGCATTCTCGGTTGCTGGTCCCAGATGCTGGAACAGTCTTCCACCGGACATTAGATTGGCCGCCTCAGTGGACTCTTTTAAAACAAAGCTTAAAACTTATCTGTTTGCTAAGGCGTATCCCGCAGTTGGCCGTCTGTGAGGCGCCCTTGTAGATTCGACTACATGAATTCCGGATTCGATCACTTCTTATATACCTAGGTCAATTTTGGATAAAATTACTGCATCAAATCAGTATTCAGATACTCATTTTTTGGGTAATATTACTGGATCAAATCAGTATTCAGATACTCATTTTTTTGGGTAATATTACTGGATCAAATCAGTATTCAGTTACTCATTTTTTGGGTAATATTACTGGATCAACTCAGTATTCAGATACTCATTTTTGGGGGTAATATTACTGGATCAAATCAGTATTCAGTAACTCATTTTTGAGATAATATTACTTGGATCAAATCAGTATTCAGTTACTCATCTTTTTAGTCGGAATTAATCCTGGATCAATTCAGAATCCACGAGTAGCACGCACATGATCGCCACTTCTCACAACAAAACAAATGGAAATTCTCGACCAGAACTCACCTGACTTGTCAGAATCGGACAGGAACATCATCACCATGTCGAACCGTGGCACCTTGACCAGATGCTGAAGGTAGTCAAAAGCTCGTGTAGCTCGACCTGAGCATCAGAAAAATGCCAATGAACAGCTCAAAATATTATTCGTCAGCCCACACTGAAGTTTCTAGCATCATGCATTATTTGAAGAGTGTTGCTTAAATTTTGTATCCAGTTATACAGGGCTGTTTTTAAGGGGATTTTAGAACTGCACAACTTCTTTCCCTTCCCATCCTCCATGGTAAATTACTTCCAATCGGGGGACAATGACCTTTTTCGCTAGTTATCACTGTACATAAGTGCTTCTACAAGTGCACAAATACATCTAGAACTGCACATTTTGTGTACAGCTGCACGTTTAAAAAGCTCTGCAGCTATAGCTTCAGTTACAACTAGTTTTATATGCTAGATGTTATAGTTACTATTAGTTTTAGCGATTTCTCCATGCTTCTATGTTAGGTTTAACTTTAGCTCATAGAAACTGAAACTTCTTTGTCAAGTTTTAGTTTACATTTAGTTAAACATGAACACACAAGTTAGCTCAACGTAATTCTGATGAACTGTAACGTACCATTTTTAATAAAGCTCTTGGTACATCGGACCAAATTCAAGAGGAACTCTCCATCCAGACTGCTACTGATAACTGAAATCAGAGACAGCATGCACGAAAGATAATTCAGACCACAAATGACAACAGGAACTAAGCAGGAAAGTCGCTAAACAGATATGAAGCACGGGGTGTAGGTGTGTCATCATCCTGTGAGACTGTGGCACTGGTCAGAACAGATAAGTTAAATGATACAGTGTCTGATAGCATACTGGAAACGTGTTATAATACTCTTTTCAGAAGCCATATTCCCAAGCACAGGTCGTATTATAATGAGGCAATTTCAAAAGTTTTGATTCATACCTGCAACTGCGAATATCAGAATTCATCTTATTGAAACCTGCTATGCAAGGAGACAGTAGTGTACTTGGACCAATGTTGAATGTCTTGTATACAAGTCGGGACATCGTTGGAGAGAGGCTGCAGGCTTGCAAAGGATTCTTCAGATTCTGGAAATTTGTCTTCAAGACAAGTTTCTCCCAAGGCTTGAAAGCAGTACCTCTGCATTTCTAAGAGATGGCAGATTTACGATATTCATTCATTAGAAAGATTTATATAGCAACCCTTCAAGGGTATACTATTCAGAAGTGTACCTGACCCCCACCAGGACTAAAAGGGACAGTTCTGAGGCTACAATGTATCTGAGTGGACAAATGTTGTCGTATGTAGTTCCAAAACGAGAACTTTTTCCAGGCTGAGGGCCAAGCGCAGGAAGGTACAGATGTACATACCAAAGGTGCTAGGAGCATGCCGCACTCACTAAAGGGCGACCCCGACATCCAAGGTAGAATAGTTAAGTCAAAATAAACCTCACCCTTGGATAAGTCTTGAGGTTGAACTTGATCGAGTAGCGTTGCGTACGAGTTAATATCTTCCGAGAATTTTAGCGACTTCCATGCTTGAAGAAAAGCATATGGTGTCACTTTGGGTAGCTTCAAGGAGGAGGCAGACTTTGAGCCAAGACTAGGATCCTTCTTAGATTCAGCAGGACGCTTTGGAGGAGTAGGTGTATCTGCGACAGCAAAATGAATACGTATCTAGCCATTCAACTGTTTTTAAAAATTCATCCCCAAATATGATTCTCATTCAATATAATTACTCAACTCCTAGCGAAGAACGCTTTCCTGAAGCTGAGGGCCGTAATGATAAATTCAAAAGCAACAATTAAAACTTATTGAAAATTAGTAATTGTATTAAAAATTAATTATAGAATAAACATGATAAATACTTTGTGAAATTCTGGATGTTGTGTGCACATCATTTAAGTGATAAGCCAAGATATGAACTAACAGCTATGCAAGTAGGTCTGCGCTCTTGCTTTTTCTTCATTTTCACAACATGTGAAAAATATCACTAACTTAGGTGGGCCACTTAAAATCAGCTCACTTCTCTTGCAGCTCTATTAGTTTACCATTACAAACACTGCTAAAAGTGTGGAAAAAGAAGTGCCTGGACACCCCTTACCTTTCCAGTCAGTGCTGGCAAATAAGTGGCAGGACGGCGTTCAGATTTTAAAATAAGTGCATGGACGCCGTCCATGACCGTCCAGGCACACTTTAAGCCCTGATTACAATTACAGTCTAGAATTAAAAGAGGAGCAAGAAAATATCAACAAACTGATGATCTTATCATAACTATTTGATTTTATCTACACTTATTCTGATCTCTGTGTTAATTGAATTCTTCATCACTTGTATGTTGAATTATTAATACTGGTCAATCATGAATGATTTGCAAGTGTGGACGATTGTCCAAACCGCCTTAATAAATAAATTCCTTGCTTTACTTTCGACTATGACACAATTATGGGAGTTTTATTACATAAATTTTAAAGTTAAATTCACTTTCAAGTTAATAACTGTCTTGTTAATTTTACTCTGATTTCTTTTATTTTAAAGCTAATGTTCCTATAATAAATGCATGATGCGCAGTCATGAAGTGCAACAAAGAAATAAAACACTAAAAAACCTTTAACAGTTTCTCTGTCATCAGCAGGGGTTCGTGAATGAGGAGCATTGACTTTGGGCATTGATGATGATGATGGTCTGCCTCCTGACTCTTCTTCATCCTCAGACGAACTCTCAACCTCCTGTATCTTGATCCTCTGCCGCAGCTTTTGTTGTTCGCGAAGACATGCAAACTGAGCCTTCTTTTCTTGCTGCATAACAGACGAATAGGAGAAAACAAGACACATATGTATATATATGTATATATATATATATAAAAATTATATATTCATTCATTTCGAGAATTTATATAGTGCCTCTTCAAGAAACCTACTCAGAGGCGCTCCCAGCCCAGCCACAGCTAAAAAGTAGGATTTGAGATATTTAAAAAATGCAGGGGAATTTAGCCTAGGCATAAGTCGCAATATATAATATATGCAATGCATGTGTACAATGTTATTAAGGCTACCATATCACTAACATATTTTATCAAATTTATGTTAGCTTTGCAGGCTTTACAAGCTCATTACTGTCTTTTATTTCTCTGACATTGCTTCATGATACTGACCAATTCCTCTTTGCACTGCGTGACTTGCTGCAGTTCTTTCTTCGCCGCTGCATTGCTGGGGTCGAGTTTTAGTATTGTTTCCAAATCAATCAGGCTCTCTTCGTATTTCTCCTGCATCTGCAAAACGAAAGAATAGCAATTGAATACAATAAAAATAGGCAGGAAAAGAAAATTGATAGGGTTTTGGAGGTGACGTATCTAGCATTAATATCAACCACACATTGGCTGGAAAGTCGGTCCATAAGTTTGGCGGGTTTAGTGTATTGGTTAACACAATGGCAGAAAGAGATCACGGAAGAAGGATCGCTTTCCGTTACCCACCTAAAGGTTCACTCAACCTTCTATTCAGCAGATGGCATCAATTGGTAAACTGATCAGTAGGACGTGATGGACGCCTTGCAGACACAATTAAATTCAACTCCTGTAGTAGCTCTGTTATCAGCCGTTCATACCATGAATTGAAATCATGCTGCATTGCGTTAGTTTGAAATTAAATGAAAGTTATTATTAAATATTATTATTAAGTCAGTTGTGCATCTTTCTAGACTGACATCAACGGCAAGCCATCAGTTTTAACTTTGCCCAATGCCATTACCTTCGACTTCAAAACTATAGCAGGCATTTGGCATCACGGTGATATAAACTTTCAGCTTTTTCCAGGTTTCCTGTTACATTTATCTATTATACATATATGTATATATCAGTATCAAATTTCTTTCAACCTCTCACTCAATACAAAACATCCAACAAATACATGTAGAATTCAATGATAGTATGCAATACCTTGTAGGCCAGCGCTCTTCGGTACAGGGCCTTGACGTTGTGAAATTCTATCGATAAGGCTTGATTGCAGTCATTGAGAACTTCATCACACTGTATGAAATTAAAAGCAAAACACCTTGCAAAACAATTCGGTAAATATCAACAATCAATAAAACCTCAAACACTTACATAAATAAGACCAAAAATAAGTTAAACATTTTAAAAATTTCATCAAGGATCAGTTACAGCATCAAAATCAAAAATAATTTATTTCTAAGTAGTCACGTCTGACAAAAAATTTACTAACAAATAATATAATTAATGGCAAAATAATAATTAATTACAGAGCAAAAAAATTAAAATTCAATACTGTGAGTATCTATAAATATTGGCATCTGTAAACTCTGTTACAAATGCAAAGTCTACTGCTTGCCTGCCACAGTATTTGTCCAATGTACAGCGGCAAACTAAAATTCTTCACTGCCTATACATATACATCACCGCATTAACAATACTAATCTAATCTAATCTTATAAAACATTTGTAAAGCGCTCACAGCAGAGCTATTCAGAAACACTCTCAGCGTGACAGGTCCATGAAAAGAGAAATATCTTCAAGCAGCGAAAGGATACATGTGAATTTCCTAGAAGAATCCTGCCATGAACTTAGAAGGAAGATGATTCAAAATTAAAGGTGAAAAGAATATATACGACCGACCCTTGCAGGTCAACCTAACCCAGGGTGTTCTAGTGTTACCCAGGACAACCATCTGAGAATGATCTGTAAAGTATGATTCAAACCAATGAAAGGGTGCGCCACATAAGCTAAATGAAAGGTGTAGACGCCGCAGAAGGAGCTCATGATCTACCGTGTCAAATGCCGCAGAGGCATCAAAGCGGAGCAATAAGAGATAGCTGAGATCTATCAATTGCCATGTAAATATCCGAAAGAAGTGAAAGGAGAAGAGTTTCTGCCAGGTCAGACGTTGGGGTCATTGTATTGAAAGTAGGTCAGGTCGAGATACCTTTCCTAGCTTGAGATAGCAGAGAGCACGATTCGTGTAAGGCACGACTCGGTCGGAAAACAGTTCGATGCACTTCGTAAAGCAGTCGATCGCTTTCGTGTATTCACCCTGTCAACAACGAGAAACAGAAAACAGTCAAGTACCTATAATACCCCTTCAAGTATCACAGCATCGCTACCCTTCCTCATTCATTTCTGTCAGGTCCACACAGCTACAAAAAAGTTCAGAGCGTGTTTATACACCTCAGAAGCAATTATGTCACCTGATATCAATTAATAATAATAATAACTACTACAAACAATACCATAAGACATGGTAATCAATCAGTTATTCCTTTCTGTCGGGTGGCACTATAGAAGTCATCCAAACAGATAACTACATGGCACCAGTGGCATAGCCAGGAATTTATGATGAGAGGGTTTGGGGTTTTTTTTATTGGCCGGATGCCCTTTCTGACACTAAACCAACAGTATTACAGTAAATGAAAAGGGAATAAAGTAACAAAGGGAATAAAGCAAGAAAAACAATTGTTACTGCAAGCAATTGTTTTGTTTTTTCTTATTTAAGTTGATAAATAACCTTTAAAAAAACTTTTTCCTCGGTCAATTTTAACCCCTGAAATCCCCCTTGTCTACGCCACTGCATGGCACATTCATTCATTCGGACATTTATATAGCGCTCCTTCAAGAAAAAACTACTCAGAGGCGCTCCCGACTCCAGCGCGTACAAAAAGAATAGTTTTAAGTTTAGTAAGGAAGGATCCTGGCAGAGTCCCAGGGTGTAGGCGTTGCTCAAAAGGAAGGTCATTCCAGACCATTGGTCCAACCACAGAAAAGGCACAGGTCGCAAAGTTCACCTTGGCAAATAGCCTGTTGCCTTCGGTCTTGTGTTTCTCGAACACTGTCTCCTCATCTTTTCCGGAAGACGTTTCTGATGAAGCGACATCAACTGTAGGCGTAGTAGCCGTTGGCACCAGGCCAGCAAACGATGAAAACGACGCGATCTTTGGCAGCCTCTCCCGCCATTTCGGTCCATTCATCTGCTGAAGCATGGATGCACACCTGTGTAAAAAAATGCAATACCACCATCAATAAACAATTAAACATTGTCTTCAGATGTTCAAACCCATAACAGACTCGTGCATTGAAATCCACACACGTTTCCAAAAATACAATACCACCTTCAATAAACAATTAAACATTGTCTTCAGATGTTCAAACCCAGAACAGCCTCGTGCATTAAAATGCACACCTGTTTCAAAAAATGTGATACCACCATCAATAAACAATTAAACATTGTCTTCAGATGTTCAAACCCATAACAGACTCGTGCATTGAAATCCACACACGTTTCCAAAAATACAATACCACCTTCAATAAACAATTAAACATTGTCTTCAGATGTTCAAACCCAGAACAGCCTCGTGCATTAAAATGCACACCTGTTTCAAAAAATGCAATACCACCATCAATAAACACTGTCTTCCGATGCTAAAACTTAGTACTGTCTCATGCATTGCAATGTGCATCCAAAGCATATTTTGCACGTCTTAATTATTCAATACAGTTTGTATCTCAGTAAAACTGTAGCAAAGTCATTTATTTTGTATTTACAATTTAGTTAATTCAACATTCATAAATTAATATTCCTAATTTCCAATTATATAAAAATCTGACATCTTAAAATGACAAGAGTCTGATTTTATATTTGTGATCCAAGTTCTCAGAGCTGTACATTACAAATGGCATTATAATGTCATCAAAAGATCACTTACCCATTACCAATCAATCAAAAATGGCCTTATAAGCAATATTTAACGATCTGCTCAAGGCCATATTAGCCATGTATTAAAACTCCGATCGTTAAAGACAAATGTCAATCACGAACTAGTTCACAAATCAGATGATGATGACAAACAGATTGGTTCGCGTTACCTGTCACTTCCTTGTTGAGCCACCTCACTGTTTATACCAGCATTCATTGCCTGCTTATAATCGACAAAAGCTTCCTGGAACCTGAAAAACCAAGCGTAAAATGCACTCCAAATCCCATCAAATGAAAGGATATTGCTACTGGTGATAAAATAATGGATCTGATGTTACAGTACAATAACTGCAGTTGATATAAATTTCACCCTTACCAACGTTCACACAAATCCATGTGACACAAGTGAGGCTCAAACCTTTACACTCTGTATTACAGGCTGAGTGCTATCGATCGATCGATCTATCTATCTATCTATCTATCTATCTATCTATCTATCTATCTATCTATCTATCTATCTATCTATCTATCTATCTATCTATCTATCTATCTATCTATCTATCTATCTATCTAATCTATCCATCAAATTTGGATAGCACTCCTTCAAGATAACTATTCAGAGGCACTCCCGATCGAGGAACAGACAAAGAATAGATTGAGTAGATTATAAAAAAGGATAGACGATGTATTAGACGTGTACCGTAGAATGGATATAACGAATTGGCTTCATCAACTAATGTGGATAGGTTTCAACAATTAATCTACATAATATAGTGTGATAAATAAGGATGCCAGTGTGTATACATGTAACTCAATATTTACGCAGCTACTGTTGCAAATTTCCCAAAGGTTCTCAGACGCAAAAACCAAGCAAGCAATGATCAGTTCAAAATGTACGTATCTACCAGTAGTAAATGTAAAATTCAAAGGAAAAAGAAACGAAGAACTCAAAATTCAAAGGAAATTGAAACAATGGCAGATGAAGACTGTGTTGAACAATGGACAGAGAACATAAACATCACTCAGCAACGCATGGGGAGCAATGAACAATTGAACATGACAAATGACTTGGAACAATGGAGATAACTGAACATGACAAATGACTTGGAACAATGGAGATAACTGAACATGACAAATGACTAGAAACAATGGAGATAACTGAACATGACAAATGACTTGGAACAATGGAGATAACTGAACATGACAAATGACTAGAAACAATGGAGATAACTGAACATGACAAATGACTAGAAACAATGGAGATAACTGAACATGACAAATGACTAGGAACAATGGAGACCACTGAACATGACAAATGATTAGGAACAATGAACAATTGAACATGACAAATGACTAGGAACAATAGAGATCACTAATCCACACCCATCGCCGCCAAAAGTCTTGGATCAGGAACTGATAATGACGATGATAATGAATGTCAGGTGAATACAAATCTACAGTTCATACCTTTCGATCTGTTCATAAGCCATTGCTCTTCTAAGATACGGCTTTGGAGAGTATGGATAGTACTTGACGGCTTCATCGCAGTCTTCCACGCATCCACGACAGTCACCGATCTTTAATTTGCACGCAGCTCGATTGCTGTAGAGAACGGAGACGTTAAGAGCGTGCTTCTTCTTCTCATTGTCTAAATGAGAATCATGTGAATTAGTCATTACTGTTTAGAACCATGTGAATTAGACATTACTATTTAGAATCATGTGAATTAATCATTACTATTTAGAATCATGTGAAATAGTCATTACTATTTAGAATCATGTGAAATAGTCATTACTATTTAGAATCATGTGAATTAGTCATTACTATTTAGAATCATGTGAATTAGTCATTACTATTTAGAATAATGTGAATTAGTCATTACTATTTAGTATGCATTTATTAAGCCTCATAATCTAATAACCGAGCGTCAATTGAGCTATTGTGAGTAAATGACTTGCTCAAAGTTCCTACGCAGTAACTGCTTCAGTGAAGGTTAGAATATGAACACTCGTCTAATAGAACAAAACATCTATATAACAATCAATCAATCAATCTAGCTAATCTATCAATGTATCTAAGGAATTTATTTAAGATAACTATACAGAGATGCTCCCAACTCCGGCATGACCAAAGAGACTTGAGAAGTCAATATCTAGAGAGATTTCGACAAGTCAGACATCACAAAACTACCGGGTACTCAGGCACACTCCCAGGATGAGCACACCTCAAGGAAACCTGTGAGATAATTACTAATTAGAACTAAATAACACCGACATCCATGGCACAAGGTATCGATTGGCCGCTCACCGACACTAAGCTGTAATCAGACCAATATGAAAATGGACCTCAATCAAGAATAGTAAACAGATGACCGTTCAAAAGTAATAGATCAACTATTAAAGCGATGCTGCACCACAATTCAAAGCGAACAGATGTTCAAACGAGACCGAAGCAATTACCTCTGATCTTCTTGATGGCCAGATCGTACTTGTGTAGGGCATCTGCGTACTGACCAGTGCGGAACAGCTCGTTGCCAGCGTCCTTCAACGCCAGAACGTTTTTCTCCAGCGGTGGCGGAGGAGCGGAAGAAACATCGCTGTCTCCAGGAACCGATTCTGAACTTGGCGAAGATATCACTTCGGAGCTAACTGGCATCGGTGTCGAGCTCTCAGCAGAAGCAACCGTCTTTGAACCTGCATCCACAGCATCTTTCTCATCGACCCTCAAAGCATCTGGTTCACCCGCACCCCTCCCTGTAGCATCCTTTCCAGTGGATGGATTGTCCTTGCTCTGACTTTTCTTTGCCTTCTCCGATTGCTCTTTGATTTCCGTCTTGTGACTTTGTAAGTCCACTGACGTCTTCTCCGCTGCGGCTTCCTTATTCTCGCGTACCACGTCAGTTGCTGGATGTTCCACGCTTTCCGTATTGTTTTGTATTGTCATTTCTTCATTCGATGGAGTCTTCTCTGCACCGGATTCTTCCTCAACAACTTCTTCGATTTTCATGCGACGTCCGGTAACCTTCTGGTCAGCCAACAACTTTTCGACCTCCTTCAGAATGCTCTACAAAGAAAAACAATCCCACAGGTCTTACTGAGAACATTCTCCACAGGTCTTACGAAGAACATTCTAGCTATTCCCCGTCGCCTGACATCTTTAAATTTCACCATGAGCAGGATGACATCAATGAAAGCTCCTAATTCATGTAGAATACTCTTTCCTTTCTTTGGAAGATCACACGAAGCCCTGCAGGATTACATGTTGCAACGTGGTATACTCCCAACATGACATAACCATACCAATTGTTTTGTTTACCAGATGACACATCATGACACCATGGTATATTCACTGCACACCCATTCAGTGGTTCATGCATTCACTAAACAGCATAACTTACACGAAATACCATGTACAAAGAAGTCAGTAAGCAATGAGCAGTAAAATAGGGAATATGTTATTTGATGTGTAGTGTGCAGTAGAAATTCCATAAAAAGGTATGCCATCTGTATAGTATATGCTCAATGCAGCGTGGACCATGCAGCGTGGACCATGCAGCATGGACCATGCTGCGTGGACCATGCAGCGTGGACCATGCAGCGTGGACCATGCAACGTGGACCATGCAGCTTACTTACTTACGTACATCCCTACTTACTTACTTACCTGCTTACTTACTAACTTACACACTTTCCTACCCACTTGCTTTACCTACTTACTTACTTACTTATTTACTTACTTACTTTCATACTTACATACTTTTCCTACATACTTACTTACTTACTTGGACCATGCAACGTGGACCATGCAACGTGGACCATGCAGCGTGGACCATGCAACGTGGACCATGCAGCGTGGACCATGCAGCGTGGACCATGCAGTGAGGACCATACAGCGTGGACCTTGCAGCGTGGACCTTGCAGCGTGGACCATGCAACGTGGACTATGCATCGCGGACCATGCAGCTTACTTACTTACTTTCTTACTAACTTGATTACTTACTTACTTACTTACTTACTTGGACCATGCAACGTGGACCTTGCAGTGTAGACCATGCAGTGAGGACCATGCGGCGTGGACCATGCAACGTGGACTATGCATCGTGGACCATGCAGCTTATTTACTTACTTACTTACTTTCTTACTAACTTGATTACTTACTTACATACTTACTTACTTGGACCATGCAGCGTGGACCATGCAGGGTGGACCATGCAACGCGAACTATGCATCGTGGACCATGCAGCTTACTTACATACTTGCTTACTTACTTACTTCCTTACTAATTCACTTACTTACTTACTCACTTACCTACTTACTTACTTGCTTACTTACTTACCTACATGCCTGCTTACTTACATACCTACTTCCATACCTACTTAGTTACTTACTTTCTTACTTACTTACTTACTTTACTTACTTACTTGCTTGCTAACTTACATACCTACTTACTAACTTACTTACTTACATACTTACTTGCTTTACCTGCTTACCTACTTTCTAAGTTAGTTACTTACTTACTTGCATAATTACTTACTATCTTACTTTCTTACAAACTTACTTACTTACTTTACTCACTTACTTACTTTACCAACTTACCTACTTTCTTGCTTACTTACTTACTTACTAACTTTCTTACTATTTTACTTACTAACTTTCTTACTTCCTAACTTACTAATTCATTTACTTACTTACTTACTTACCTGCTTACTTACTGAGTTGCTTACTTACTTGCCTACTTACTTACATACCTACTTATTAACTTACTTACTTACCTACTTACTTTACTTACTTGCTTACTTACTATACTTACTTGCTTTCTTACATACATACCTACTTACTAACTTACCTACTTACTTACATACTTACTTGCTTTACCTACTTACTTACTTTCTAAGTTACTTACTTACTTGCATAATTTCTTACTTACTTACTTTCCTACAAACTTACTTACTTTACTCATTTACTTACTTTACCAACGTACCTACCTTCTTACTTACTTACTTTCTTACAAACTGACTGACTGACTGACTTACTGGCTTGCTTACTTACATACCTGCTTACTAACTTACTTACATACTTACTTGCTTACATACTTACTTGCTTTACCTACTTACCTATTTTCTAAGTTACTTACTTACTTTCTTACTTGCATAATTTCTTACTTACTTACTTTCTTACAAATTTACTTACCTACTTTACTCACTTACCTACTTTACCAACTTACCTACTTTCTTACTTACTTACTTTCTTACAAACTGACTTACTTACTTACTTGCTTACTTACATAACTGCTTACTAACTTACTTACTTTACCTACTTACCTATTTTCTAAGTTACTTACTTACTTGCATAATTTCTTACTTACTTACTTACTTACAAATTTACTTACTTACTCTACTCACTTACTTACTTTACCAACTTACCTACTTACTTACTTTCTTACAAACTGACTTACTTACTTTACTTACTTAATTACTTACTTGCTTACTTTACCTACTTACTAACTTACATACTTACCTACTTACTTACTAGGACCATGCAACGAGTATTTTAGTCTACTCCCTATGGAAAAGGAGATGAGCGCCTCCCTATGTTCTTCGTGGAACACAACAGACTTTCACCCATCACAGACGTAAATTTATCATTATAATTATGATTCACTCTTGACTAGTTATTTCCAAATGCATAGCAAAGTCCAGATAGCAATTTGTTTCAATACAGGATTTACATACCTCTACCATACCAGACTTAAATCCAGACTCAAGACTATCTATTTAAACAGTCATGTAATTGCTAGTAACTTTTGAACTATTGTACAGCGCCATTTCCTTTGGCCTCGGCTGAGCTACGGCTCTATATAAATCGTCTTATTATTATTATTATTATTATTATTATACCACATTTTCACTGTATTACGTAATTGATCAATACCATAGCATTCTTGTTGTTTGGTTCTTTGCTAAGCACAATTTCGAGATCTTTCTTAGCTTGCGGATATCGCGTCAGACCCTGAGAGGCAGACGCTCGACGTAGAATTGCTGCAATCCAACAATAAAATTGCTATATGTTCAGCAATATTGTATCTATACATTTATATAGCGCCTCTGTAAGAATAACTATCCAGAGGTGCTCTCAGCATGGAACTCCAGGGGAAAAGAAATGTCTTGTAGAATGAGAGACGTATAAATGAGGAAAATGAGTCATTAACTTACATGATGAGAATAACAAATTATAATATGACATGCATAATATCAATACATGGCATTCAATAACCATAAATGTCATGCAGTAAGAATTGCCAATCCATCATGAGCTTCCTCAATAAACTGAATTTCTTGATAAAAGATATCTAGATAAAAAAAATGGCTTAGCTGCTGAAGGGTTCTACAAGTCTCTCAAGTCCTTTTTCTTTGTTCGTGGTTGGGCTGGGAGCGCCTCTGAGTAGTTTCTTGAAGGGGCGCTATATAAATGCTCTGAATGAATGAATGAATGATGAATGGATTCCATTTTTACACTTTAACGACCAGAGTGTAATATTCAAAAGTGAAAATTCCAACGGCAATAACACAGTTGACTTTAGAAAGTTAGGAAGCTTTAGGAGGCAGTCACTGGTCTGCCAACCTTTGAGATTTTCTGGTTCCATGGCCAACACCGTGTTGCAGTCATCAAGCGCCTTGTTCCATTTCTTCAGCTTCAGATCTGTTTTCAACACATAGAAATCGATTCTTAACAAGTAAACATTTAACAAGTAAGACATTATCAAAGTTTAAAGAACTAAAGCACATTAAACCTAATTGTCATTGTCTACTTGTGCACACTTGAAATTAATTTTAATGAAATAGTAAGAGAATTTCTAGATAATATATATATATATATATATATATTGTAGCCATTAGCCCTCCGGATCTTCCGTACTCTCTCTCTCTATGACTGGGCACGTGGGTGTAGTAGGAGTGGCCCTGTCTATTTAAGGAACTGTAGCGTGGGTTACTCTCTCTCTCTTGTGGTGTATGCTGAGCGTGGTGGTCGTCTCCCGTCGAGACTGGTCGTGTGTGCTTTGCCTCGCGGTCATGCGAGTTAACCTGCTGGTTCATCTTCTACGTCGCCTTCTTCGCCCTGTTGGTGGTCTGGCTGTTCATCCGTCTTCCTTGGCTTCGTTAGCCGTGCTGTCGTGTGGGTTTGCCGTGCTTCGACCTCTGGTCTGGTCTTCTTCGTATCTTCTGGACGGTAACGTAGTTAATTCATTGTATAACTTGCTCTATTGAATAAATCGAAGTTTATTATATCATATCGGGCCTTATCTTTGATAGTCATCCTCGTAGACGGCCGTAGAACCCTTTACAATATATATTCATTTAATTCATGAAAAAAGAGCAGGATGGCACACCACAGTCTGGTACATAGTAACCTAAGAAAATAACATGGTAGCAAAAATCCACTGGGAGTTTTTAACCAGTAGGAAACAATAAGTACGACAGCCAGATATACCAACATATACGAGTGAATGAATGAATGCAAAAACGAAAATAACTTAATATATTCTCCACACAAGAAATGACTGAGCTGTTAGTACTTGGTCAGATGTTTAATAGGCACTTTATAAACTGCATCCATCCATCAATCTATCCGTCCATCCTCCTATCTCACATCCTTCCATCTATCTTACCACCCCACATCAATCCATTCATCTATCTATCCATCATTCCCTCCATCTATCTATCCTTCCATCCCACCCTCCCTCATTCTATCTATCTATCCATCCCACTATCCCTCCCTTCTTCCTCCCATCTATCCAACCACAGCCCTTCCGCTCACACAAACACACCAATGATACTGCGTACGTTGCCCACAAAAAAGTGGCCACAGTCAAACAAAGCAGATGATGATTTAAGTACATGTCCATTGTCCAAGGCTAGACATTGTATTTTGGTCCACATCTGTATTTGCATTCCACACAAGTAGAAATAGACTCACAGACAAGAGCCCTATTGTTATACGCAGCCGCGGTTGGCAGCAGGGAGATGCTTCGACAGTAGTAGGTGATCGCCTCATCAAAGTCTCCGGCTTTGAAAGCCTAAAAGCGAAAGCAAGCGACACTGTGGAACAAATAGTAGCATTAAAGCTAATGACTTATTTTTTGTTATTGGCTTAGATCACATATTGGGCAGAGATATCAAACTCATTTCCACTCTGGACAGACACTGAGTCTTAAAAATTTCTCAAATACTTTCTTTTAGTGCAAGATATTTGTTATTAACACATTCACCGCCTACACGCCATGTTAAATGACTGGCTGTACTACGAGTTAACTCGTAGTAGGCGGCCAATGTGTTAAAGTAGAAATCAAAATGAGCAGTAAGCAACAAGTAGCAGAAGTAACATCAATAGACAAATAAAGAAATTTATATGAGACACAACCACTTAAAAAATTCAAAATTATTTATTGTTCCCACAGTAAGAATACACACATAGTATTACACAAGTGTGTTGAGTATTAAGACATTACCCCATTATACCATAATTACAGTTACTCTACTAGAAATATTAACAGTAGTCAACAATTTGTGCTGGAATATAATCTAATAAATTATTATCTAGATTTTTAGTTCAGTAGCATTGTCAATGTAATGCGCTGTTCTCTTAGCCTGGGCAGGTTTATTTAATTATTTCTCACATTTGTTTTAGCGCCCCTTCAAGCTCTCTACTCAGAGGCGCTCCCAACTACAACGCGAACACTGCATTGGAGTTTCACGCCGAAGCGTGGTTGGGCAGTGTCTGCTGAAGGGCGGGCGGCTATATAAATGCTTTGAACAAGTTAATTAATGAATAAAGGCACCAATGACTGGTTTTTAATTGCAGCCCCATGTAAAACAATGCATAGAACAGACAATGTCCATTGTCCATACGCTCATGATTCCTAGATCAGCAGGTGTACGCTTGCATGTGGAATGTAACAAATATGCTTACTTATTAACCTAAGCCGAAGTCCAAGAGCTCCAACAAACTAAAGACAACAGATGGCACAATACAAAAGATGAAAACAAAGCATTTCTCCTTACTTCGTTGCCTTTATTTCGCTCGTAATTCGCTTTTGTCTCCTTCAGTTCTGCAGAGAGACCTGTTAGACAACGCAATGCAAAAGACAATCTGATCACCATATGTCACATTACGGATGAAGTTATTTTTATCAAGGTACAGACGACAAATAATAAAATTATGATTGACGATAATTATTGTGACTTTCTTGATTTTTTAACTCATGTCCAGCACCATTTTCTGTAACCCCATCTGCGCTACTACATTAAATAAATCATTATTAAAAGTTTTATAAGAGTGATGATGACAATGAAATTGATGATGATGATAATGATATTTGGTTGGATGTCTCACCAAAGTCATTGATGGATTCCGAAAGGTCAGACTTGACGTTGGTAGTCGCTTGTCCTTCTGCACTGCCATTCCTCTCCTCCACCTTGTTCAGTTCTGCGTCAACATCAAACCTATGCAGATTGGAACAGAAAAAAAGCAATTTACCTCTCCTTAGACCTTAGTCCCTCCACGTGCTGTGCGCACATTGGGCGATGCAGGTCTTCCATCCTTCTCTGTCTTGAGCAGCTCCAGCAGCCTCCTCCCACGTCAGTCCTCCGTCCATGAGGTCTTTTGAGATCATGTCCCTCCAGTTCTTTCTTGGTCTTCCCCTCTTCCTTTTCCACCTGCTTGTGGCCCAGACCATTGCCTGTTTCGGGATTCTGTCCTCTATTATTTACCTCTCACACCTCTGAAATCAGACACTGAGAATTCAATTGAGTCAAGCACTAAATACTGATAAATTTTCACGTCGTTCCTGTTTTGAATTTTAAAATTTTCGAAATTGGACGCCAAGAGGTAAGAGTTTGTTTACGGCTGTAGCTGCACGTGTGTCGTTCTGCGTAGTTCTCACCTGTCCCACTCTCTGTAATCGCGAGGTTTCACTCTCTTCTGACTGGATTTCTGAGCATTGTTCTCCTCTTCATTCTGCAATCAAACGCCAACGAAAACCAATTTAATATTAGAATGAAACATTCATTCAAAGTTAATGAAAAAGATATTCAGAAGTCATCGCAAGCTTTACTAAGTCAAATGATAAGATGCATACAGTCTTCAGTTTAAAACTCAGCTCACAATAAATAATTCATTATTATTAATGGTATTATTATTATTATTATTATTATTATTATTATTGTAATAATTATATGAAGACTCATAAAGCCCTAAATAATAAAAGCTGAAACAGAGCAAATGAGAAGCGAATGGATAAGTCATTAATTTTGCGGCCGTTAATTTCTTCCTAAAGCTGATGATAGAAGGTTCCACACTACATGGAGTTCAAACAGGTAGTGCATTCCAGATTGTTGGAACAGATTATGATTATGCATACGAAGAACTATGCAGCAAGTTGATATACTTAAAGAAACCACATAATATGAGCAGTATTTAGATGCACTGAAAGATTTCTTGTGGTCATGCTCTCTGTCACAGGCTCATGGCTTCTCTCGTCTACACAAAGACAAAATTGCAACTTCATCTCCAGAGTATTATTTAATTTTTTTTAAACAAATCCTATAACAAACTCACATTAAAATTATCTATTTCAATCAAAGTTAGTCATGCCTGATCTGTGTCTCATATGATCCAAACAGGTATATAAAACCTTCGTAACATTTGTTAAATGCAAATGACAGGCTGCGTTCTACCAGCATGAAGTTTTGAATAAACGAAAATTGAATTGAATTTCTGTACCACATTCAGCCATAGCTTTAGCTTTATCAGTTCAACTACTAACTTATTGTAACTAAGTTCACCTGATCGGGAGACAACTTAGAAGCATTTCGAACAGGAGGAAACTCGTCTAAGATTTTCTGTGAAGATTTGTTGAGGTTCTTCTCCTTTTCTTTCGACTCCTCAACCCAACACTAAAAAATAAAACAAAAACAAGAATGCTAAAGTCTACACAGCAATTTCTTATGTAATAATTCAGAACAGATCAACCAAATTCACCAGTTCTTCTAAAAATTTGTAGCTCAAACGAGAAGCAGAATAAAATCAGATAAAAAATCATCAAAACGTAACTGTTAATTAATATCACTGTTCAAAAATGCACATTTCACATCTATTATTTGGAGTCGTGAAGGAAAGATCGTTGGCTGAAATTAAAAGGGTCTGGAGATAAACTTAAACTATGTGAATTAGATTGTGGCATAGGATCTCAACAAAGTTAAATTATAGCCATCATACAGCATAGAGTTAAGGTCCATGGCTGAGCATAAATTAGAGAAAATCACATCATTTTAGCATGTATATGACTAATTTAACCAGAGTCGTGAAGTAGGATCTCATGGATCCATCTGTCCTGGACAGAACAGTGAGACATCACATCATCGGAAAAAGTCAAGCTCAACGAAGTTCCACTAAAGCGAAATAATCCAGAACAACCAGCTATAAATCGGGTTTTGACATATCAGTAATAAAGAGCGAGTGCATGTCTATCCAAAAATGATCATAAATCACTTTACGGCTCTAACCAGTGATACTCAAGCGAACCATGCATTGCAATGGAGTCAGTAATCGGCTGAATACCTCCATATACTCTTCCAACTCCTTCCGTTCCTCCTGATCCAGCTCTCCAGGTAGAAGCGGCTTTCCAGACTTCCTCAGCAACTTGCTATCAACAAAGAATGCAGTCTTTAAAGCTCATCTCGGGATGCAGCCTGGGGTATGATGCGTCAGCAAGGTCGTAGCCAGGATTTCATTTCGGGGACGTTTCTTCGGCGGAGATTTTCTGACAACCTTTTTTTAGTCGTCAAAATTTCTGACACCTTTTTTAGTCATCGAAAAGGGCGCTTTCTAACCATTTTCGCCTAATTTCGTGTTTTTTATTATGTGCTAGTAAATGCATTCTATTATTTTTTACATTTTCCATTTCGGGGGGTGTTCGAACACCCAAAACACCCCCAAGCTATGGCCTTGTGCGTCACTGACATCCTTTTTCTTACCATCGTTATGTGAGACAGGTGGCAAGCCCTCTCTCACCAACAGTTTATACAATACTAATTGTTTAGTCATGCTCACAAGGGAGGGGCACAGTCTTGGCACTAATTTCAGTACTACAGTGATCTGAGCTCTAGTTTGTCCAATACACTAGCACAAAACATAACATGGTGACATGCAGGCACGAAGACAGAAGTATACCCGTTAGTCGCATAAGGTTTACTCAGCCGTTAACTCCCTAAGAGGTGACCATAAATGAGTAGGAAATGAGTAACTTGTGATACATGGCAACTTTAAGCCTGTCATAGTAGTTAAATTCGATTGCTGTTAAAACTTATTATCACAACTATATCATGCAATCTTATTGTGTATTTGTCCGTTTGAATTAATACACAATAATCATAATATTACTATTCTTATTATTATCATTCTTCTTCTTCCTTATCCATGGGCTGACAGCCCGTAGGTGTCCACTGTGCACTTGACCTCTTTCTTCCATAATTCCCTGTCCCGTGCTCGGTGTGTCAGCTCCTGCGCATTCATCCCACACCACTCTTCTATGTCCTGCAACCATTCTCTGCATGGTCTTCCCCCTCTCCCCGCTCCCTCCATGATTCCCGTCATTATGCTCTTTATCTTTCTATCATTACTCATTCTTTGGATGTGTCTGAATAGTGTCAGTTTCCTTTTCATTATGGTTTATTATCATTTTCACTATAATTAGTGCAAAATCAGACGAAAACGGACAATATGTAATATGATGAATAATTGAATATATAATATATTTTATATTACATTTCACTTGCGTTTTATGAGCAGCTGCACAGAAAACTAAACTGCGTCCGGCCAGGAATATATTGGATATAGAAATTATGTACGTTTGTTTATTATACTTTGTATGTACACCAAAATGCGGATAGCAATTGGTATATTAAAAAATATTCTTATCTTATCTTATCATGATGTCTGTTTTACAGGCTTGCCCTAGTCAACTTGTCTAGATACAGAAAGTGGAACAGTACAATCAAAGAGTGAAAACCAGCATTGCATACTATACATACACACTACACAGTATATACAAACAAAAACACATGCATACATACATACATAATGCATATGCTGAGACCAGCAACGTGAAGAGCTGTTTCAGGCCTATGACTCACCCAAAGCTGCCTTAAAGGAAGGCACTGCAAAGCTAACTCTTCATCATTATCACATTAAAACATAAATTATTAATTAATTCATCTTTATCAAGCTGAACACAACTCAGCTAATATTTATTACAAATTTGCTTTCATCACACTAAAACTAAAATTAATTAATAATTAGTAGCATTGGTGAAGAAAAAACTAACAAGAAATCTGCCTTGAATACATTAAAACAGAAATACAAATAACTAATTTGCCTTTATTGCACTGAAAGAGAAATTAATCAATAATTAGCAACTTTTGTAGCACTAGTGTACTGATAGCAATGGTACACCACACCCTAGTCGCAATTTGTCAAAATCCTTCGTTTAAAAAAAATAACACCAGGGTCCAGAGATGAGTCTTTTAAAAGATAACGTTGATGATCTATATACAAAACTTACTTGTCTGCATCTAAACTTCTGATCTGATCTTCTGTCAGTTTCTCCAGATCGGGAAATGTTCCCTCCTTCCCAGACCTGACAGGCAAACATTGAACACATTGTCCTGCAGAATTCTTTGGCTAACTACGATGATTATGACGATGATGACCAGAAAAATTTCTACAGTGCTGCAACACAGCACCTGCCAAATTACAAGGGTGCTTAAACTCAACAACTTAGTCAGGGTAAGCAATTTTGATTATTTACTGTGCCTTGAGTCTCAACTTGAAGTGTCGACAGTAGAAGATGAGTGTATTGAAGGTGGTCATGATGAAAGAGAAGGTATGGTCTCCAAAACAATTTTTTTTACTTTAGTCCTCGCAGATCACCTCTCATCTGCAACTGCAAGGAAGGGCTGTTCTAGATGACAACGCACCAACACATGAAGAGAACGGCACACCAGCCTAGCCAGTTTGTGTTCGATAAGGTTCTCCACTTGGATCCAGAGCAACATATCACTTAGCAATGGAGCTAAATACTACTTACATAGTCAAACTTTCTATGGCCCGACACTAGCTATGCTGCTGCAATCAAGACGTATAGGATTTCTCATGTACCATTTACTACGCTTTGGTTGGTAAAGGATTAAGCAGGAAAACTAAAGCAAGTCATTATGGAATACTAATTAAGTAATTCCTTCATTAACTCATAGAATGTTCTCCCTCAAGACTGATGCTTGGAAGTGATCCCAGTCCCAATGCCCTCCATCAGTTCTTGCCCAAAAATAGACGTTTCTGAACACTACTAATAGGTACACTGGTACAGGTAGTAGTGTACTGCTGTACCTAGACTAGATGCATGATATACGGTAAAGTCAATACAGAAAGATGGTAGAACCAATGACATGGCACAAAATGGCGTCTTTTTTGTTCACCTTTTGGCACACAAAAATTGTGACTTTGGGCAAAGTGAATGAACTAACTTACCTCAAAACTTTCAGAATTTTCTCGAGTTCCTTAACGTCCTTACACTGCGGTATATACTTGTGATCCAGATGACTCAATGGGACGTCATACTTCGTCCTTTGATTCTCGTAGAATGCCATTGTCTGTAATAAAGACATTTTTAACAATCGGGATGGACAGAAAAAGTGCACAGAAGTTTATTCAAATATTAACTAGCTTGAGAGGCATCATGGCATACGATACAATACCATACAATCACACTTAGTTATCGTCCTTCATACAGAGTTCAGAAATGCCCAAACCACGACCATAAACGCCTCAGACGAGAATCGAACCCATACTCACCGCGTTAGACCCACCGCTCTAACGACTTAGGGGTAAATACGCACACTGGATGCCCGTACTCCAAACAATATGGCTGCCAACGAATGCAATATAATTAGAGCGCAGCGACTATTTATCGCGTCAGTGTCGGTTAGGGCTCAGGTTAGGCGTCGTGAGGGTCGGTTAGGGTTAGTTTTAGGGTTAGTGCAGTCATTCTGCTGAGCGCTTTGCATGTTGCGATGCCGTCGATAGGATAGGTCGCAGCGCTCTAATTATATTGCATTCGTTGGCAGCCATATTGTTTGGAGTACGGGCATCCAGTGTGCGTGTTTACCGACTTAGGTATAGCACGATTACCATGGTCTAATCCTAGACTTTTGGACAAACTTCAGGTGGCATTTAAACTCCTTCATTATGCCGTTTCATTACCCTCATTAAGCCATTTCGTTAACACCCAGAGTTACTTGTCAGTTTCTGGCATCTAGCAGTAGACATAGATCCTATTAAAGTGAGACGCAATTCAAGGGCCAATAATCAATGCAATCGAAAATTCGCCTTGCCCAACCGGAACGAAAAGCGGTAACCATGGGAAAATGGCCTTCCAGAACATGCGGGTACGATCGTTGGCAGTCTGGGTCTTTCCTATCCCTAAGATGGTGCGATCTCACACGCTGTGACGTGTACTGGGTTCTCGATCAAGCAATTTATTCGTTTCTCATTTACCTTTGATTTTATAGTGATTATCTTTATATGTATCCGATATGTATTTCAGAAACAACTTAGAGACGATTTGTACGGCACGCAGCTCATATCAAGTCGTCCTTTTCGCTGCTTCCGTTTCATTCAGTGTTGCCACTGAGGTTTCTGAAATAAACCCAGATTTCCTTCCAAAAAACCCCAGAAAAACCCAGACTCTTCATAATAAGCTATTTTAGACCCTTTTGTTCAAATTAAGTTCGTTCTTCGCTTGTTCGCATGAGGGTTAACAAAATGTTCGTCAAAAGAGTCGAATAAAATGTAACTGCAACTTTAAAAATATCAATTGTCAAAGTTGTCAGAGACTCGGGATCCATACTGACAATAAGTTTAATCGAAATATTCTTGTGCGCATGCGCAGCGGGTCGAGAGTACCGGAATTGTAGGCCTAAGCCCATAACACACGTGACTTAAGTTTACAAAGTTTTAAAGTTGTCCGAGGTTTCCAGCCAAATTTTCTGAATACACCAACAATCCAGCGTTTCAACCACCTAGAATATTGATACTCTGCAACAACTTGGCTATTATACCACTAGAGGATTGACCTGACCTACAGTGTATAACCACAGTATAAATAACTTAAATTTTAATTTGTTAACATAAACTTTAATTTGTTATTTATACTGTGGTATAACTGTATTTGCATGTTATAGATGTAATACGGCTTAACAACGAGTGACCTGTCGATTTTCGCCCGATCTCTGTTACGTCCATTCTTTGCCGACTCTTGGAGAAGATCATAGCGCACCGTTTCTTTTATCCTTTTCTGACGGATCCTTGCTCAAACCATCAATTCTCAGATCAGTATGCTTTCCGCCCCACCGGATCTACCACCGCAGCCCTTATATCACTGACTGAGGGTCTCCTGGAGCTTCTCAAAGACAACCTTTACGTTCACTTGATAGCTCTCGACTTCTCTAAAGCTTTTGATATGGTCAGACATGCGTATCTTGCGGAGCAATTGGCCGAACTGCCCATTCCGGACTGTGTACACAACTGGATTGTGACCTTCCTCACAAACCGCAGACATGTAACAAAATACAATGGATTGGTCTCGGATGCAGCTGACATCAACGCTAGCATTGTTCAAGGATCTGGTCTGGGTCCTTTGAACTTTCTAACGGCCATTTCGAAACTCAAAACAGTACGTCCCAGAAACCGCATGGCCAAATACGCTGACGATATACTTACCTGTTGGTACCAGCCATCAACAGTGACACGATTAGGGAAGAACTAGATCATGTAACGGAGTGGGCCAAACGCTGCAACTTGACTCTCAATCAAAGAAAGACTCAGGAGATGGTTGTTCACCGTCCGGGACGAGGAATGCTACAGTTCGGTCCAGCAGAGATTCCGGGTCTTATTCGGGTCCAAAGTATGACGATTTTAGGGGTTGTCGTGACTGAAAACCTAGGGTTTGAAGCCCATATCAGGCGAATATGCATCCAGGCAAGACAGTCGCTTTATGCCTTGCGAATCATGACTGCACACGGCCTCAAGGGACCAAGCCTGCATGACGTTTGTAGGATGACCACAGTGGCACGCATGTTATATGCGGCCCCGGCATGGTGGGGCTTTGCAGGGCAACAGGAACGCGGCAGACTGCAGGCCATATTGGACCGTTTGATCCGAATGAACTACCTTCCTGAGGACAATCCTACATTCGAGGCTCTGTGTAGCACGGCGGACGGGAGGCTCTTCGCTGCCCTCCTACTTAATCCAGGACATGTATTGAACCCACTCCTCCCACCATTGAGGCCCCAGCCTTATTCCATGAGGCCAAGACTACATGACCGAATCATTCCTAGGGCGGACAACCTAACGAGGAAATCATTTATAACAAGGATGCTTTATCGTATTTAAATATAATACCATATAAACCAAAGTGTAGAATACATTGTTCGTCATTAAAAGAACTTCTTTTTAAAATTTATATTGGATTTGGACTTAGGATTTTATGCTATTCTAACACATTGACATTTGACTTTGACATTTATCTCGTGCATAAATTATGTACGTTTGTTTATTATACTTTGTATGTACACCAAAATGCGGATAGCAATTGGTATATTAAAGAATATTCTTATCTTATCTTATTATGAAATGTCAAAATGGTTAATTTCTGTGCAAAACTATTCCTCAGGTTATAAATTATTTATGAATTGACAACGTGAGATCTTGACTGTGGAGATTAAAATTAAAATTAGGGTAAAAATTATGTATCTCAACCATTTTACGTTGAATTTCACAGAATATTCATGTGTTGTAAGTGCAAAATGTCAACTCACCAAAATAAACCCAGATTTTGCCCAAAAAAACCAGAAACCCAGACGAAGGCCAAAACCCCAGATCTAGTGGAAAAAACCCAGCTGTGGCATCACTGGTTTCATTACCTCAAGTTTTCTCGAACATTTATTTTATAGCGCTGCTATTTTTGCACGCATGGCTAAGTCTTACGATTGCCCAATGCAGAAAAACTATAGCATAGATAATTTGTTCGGTTTGCTCTGAATCAACAGGTTAGCCTGTTGTAATAGTTTGATCTTCCATGATCTTCTAGCCTTTTTGTGGTGAGCCAGTTTCTGGAGGAGGCATGGGCGGAGTTTATCGGGGGCTAGGGGGCTAATAGGCCTAATTACCCCCAAGAAGACCCAGATTCATTTTTTGCCGTGTAAATTGTACCTTTTCCCGCGCTTAGCCCCCCCAAGAAGTTATTAGCTCCTCCAAGAATGGAAACCAAACTCCGCCCATGCTCAAAGTCAGAGTCAGAGTCAGATACTCGACCTCGACCCGGACCATCATGGACTAGGCCTACTCTTACGGACAACCCTTTTGACTCAACGCATTTGATCCTGATCCTATGGTAACTCGACCCGGACCACCACGGACTACTCTCACGGACAACCCTCCTAACTCAACGCAGCGCTCGTGAATAAGCCGGTGCCCCGCGCTTGGCTTTCCAGTGGCGCTTTAGAAATTAGGAGATTAGGCCCTACGATTACGATTACGATACTCAGACTCAGACTCAAAATACGGTGGATTCGAGTGCGCTGTATAAATATCCGAATGAATGAATGAATAGGGCCTATAGGCTACAGCTCAAGGAAAAATACGCCCTGAAGGGAAAATGTTGCTATAAGCTAGAACTGGGTTGACTGCAGCATTGCCTGGAAAATCGGTTTGAGAGTTGTCTATAGATGTATACGTAGGGCCTACCTATGTACGTAGGCCTACATTGTAGGCCTACATATCAAACTATAAAGTTTTTCAGTTTTTCATGTTATTCATGTGCTTTAAGTTTATAACCTGACGTTGCTGCTATAGATCAACGCTGCATGGCTTCGTAATCGTCATCTCCAAATTTTTAAAGCGCGCCATTAGAAAGCCAACGGCAGGGCAACAGCTTATTCACGAGCGCTTCTTATCGCAGTCGCATAATTAGCTAGGGCTATTGTGAGTAGTGAGCATGCAGGGGCGGATCCAGGGGGGCCAATCCGGCCATCACCCATTTCAAAAGTGCATAGGACGTGAGTAGTTTATAATAGTCTGCCCCCCCATCAGACTCTGCTTTCCCATCAGACCCTGCTTCTAACTCAGACCCTGCTTTCCCATCGGACCTTGCTTCTAACTCAGGCCCTGCTTTCCCATCGGACCTTGTTTCTACCTCAGGGCAAAGACCAATCCATTATCTTTAATCTCGGTGCAAAGTCCAATCCATTATCTTATTGTGACATTATCATACCTAATATTTCGTACAATAACATTTTTTTATACCTAATTCGTACACATGCAAAGAGCAATCTCTACACATACACGCACACACACACACACACCCATTTCATTTACACAGCATTGAAAGAACATTTTTACTTTCATGTCTAATTCTTCACATAATGATAGTTTCCAAACATAATTCGACACGTACAAAACAATGAAAGGTGCTTTTTACTTTCATACCTAATTCTTCGCACAATACTATTTTCCACATCTAATTCCGCATTTACGCACATGTAGGCTCTAGGTCTATATGCTCACAATCAAACTAACAAGTACGTAAAGAAAATTTGTAACTTAGTATTATTCAGTAATCAATATGACAACTCCAAGAAGAATTGGTGATCTTTACTATGTGAAGAATGCACAGACGGGCGTAGAGTCGAGTGATTTTATTGCAACTATTACCTGGAAATGCAGAAATTGCTCACCCTTTCATTCAATTTTAGAATGTTACTTTGCAATAGATAGAAACTCACAAACTGTTCAACCTTGCAGTTCATTTTCTTTATATTTTGGAATTGTATAGCATAGAAACATACAAACTGCTCATCATTTCCTTCTCTACGTGATGCGATTTCTTTACATTTTAGACATGTCGTTCTTAGAAACACACTATGCTCATGTTTCTCTTCTGTAGGTGGTGCTATTTCCTTATATTTTAGACCTGTAGAACTTAGAAACACACACAATGCTCATCATTCCATTCTCTATATGGAGTTATTTTCATATACTTTATACTTGCAGAACTTAGAAACACCCAATGCTCATCCTTCCAATCTCTATGTGGCGCTATTTCCTTGCATTTTACACTTGCAGAACTTAGAAACGCACAATTTGCTCAACTTCACCTTCTCTATGCTGGATCGAAATTTAGAACTTAGTATTATTTTGGCTAGGAATACACAGAGAGCTCAGCAATATATTCATTATGTGATACATTTCTTTATATTTTTTTGTGTGTTTCGACTATGAGAAGTGAATGTAGCCTAGAGACGAAGGAGTGTGACATATACGACGATTCGGAGCATTCTTCAGACTCAATTCTTTCTACTCTGCAACTCTTCCTCCTCCAACTCATTTAATGCATCCCTAAGCACCACAAGCTTCTCCCCTCCTCCTTCTCCACAGTCACTTGCATGGCTCTAATATAACAGAAAAAATGTATCTTTAAGAATCCCTATTAGTAGAAGAGCATGTATATCACATAGGAATTTGAATATTTTCAGTGTATCTTTTTGATTTTTAAAGTATAGAACTTTTAAATTTGAGTAAAGACGAATGAAAAAGCAGAGGAGGAGTATATGAGAAGCAGTGGAAATGCATGTGTGAAGGAACTATAGAGTAAAAGAAGCAGCTGACTCGCAGTATTTCTGTGTTTCTAACGTTTAATGTTGCAAGCAACCGCTGGCAATGGCAACTTTCATGCTACTTGTAAAATGTAAAAACTAAAGACGGTACGTAAACTTGCTTGTGCATGAGCAGAAGTGAAAGAGGCATGGTATCTGAGAAGGGTGGCAGGCTATTAGTGCACAATTTTAAGTATCAATTTTAGCAGAGTCATAGTTGTGGACATGAAAACATTGTGTGTGGAGAGTAGAAGAGAGCGAATTTTTCAAGCATTTTAGCATTTCTGAAACATATGAGGGGAGGGAGAGTATGCCACTTAGCGGAGTCGATTCTTCATTTTCTAAATTACGCATGATTTTGCAATAGATTTCCAACATGGATTGGCCATTTGGAATACGATGATAAGAGACACTTAGCACGCACGTCAAATACATGAGTATTGACTATACTAAAATACTAGGCCTATGTGTTGAAGTGGTGTTTGTTTGATTGCTTGGAATGTACATGCGCAAGCTTTTTAGGTATAGGAAGCAACATTCTTATTTATTTTCGCATGCTAATGCATAAATTTTTTCGAAAGATTACGATTTTCAGCGAATATTTTGGGCTTTTAGAGAGTCGAAATATAATGCAGGTTAGGTGAAATGCATGCATTGTCACGTTAGCAGAAATTTCATGTGGCGCTATATAAATTCTATATGCAGTAAAAGATTTGACAAGTGAAAGACGCGTGCGAACATAGGAGCATGTAGGCTACGTGCGCTACAGGGTGACTCGAACGTCGCAGGTGGCAGCATCACTCTGACGAGGAGGTGCCTGTGGCGACGCCTCCCGCTCAATCTTTGAGTCGAGGGAGGCGGACTGTAGCACTGAACTATTTGAGAAGTCAATAGTACAATGTAAAGTAGGCTTACATTGTTTCAAAGCATAGTCGCGACCTTCTCCGAAAACAATGGCAAAATTGCTATTGTCCAGGTCTGCATGGTCACTCAAATGATTATATTAAGCTCTTCCATACAACAAATTTCTGAGCAGATAAGACCCTTGATTTGTGTATGAACATATATCTTTACGTATACCTGACAGATTTCTAAACAATCGCCTTCGCACTTTTACATATAGGCGCTGCTAATGTGTGCTCTGTGGTATATCAGCGCAATTAACACAATGGTCAACATGGCAAAGACGTCTCGATCATTGACCGGTCCATTGTATTCTGAAATTTGGCCTTCTAGACCTTGACCAGAAGTATCTTTGCACTTGTTGGCCATTCACAGGTCAGCATATATATATTTTGCAACGCTGTACTGCTAGAGTGCTTGATTCTCAAAGTGTAACAAGATGGCAGCTGCAAATTCTGGACACAATGAAAGCCTCAGAGCCAGTGAGTAACATTTAGTTCGCTTGTTAATTACTTATATCATTTAAAATAAAATAATATGCATGCTAACTACATAACTTTGAATAATCATTCAAAGCTATAAATCAATTGTATATAAATGGTATAATGCGAGAAATGTATTTGATAGTTTTAGTTTGATTATATTGCAACTCGCATATTCAGTCCTTTTAAAAAGAAAATTATGCACTATCAAAATTGCACTTAAAGTTATGTAGGCCTATATCATAACTTTGGACGTGCTCACAGGCTTATTCGATTGTTCTTTGCATCGTCGTGCTTAACATAGGCCTATGTCCATTCGATGCAATGCACTGAATGCGCACGATTCTAGAATTTTGCTCATATTTGGCATTTATCTTTGCGAGGCTCGGTATTATTTAAAGCTTTTGTAAAATCAGTAATTGTAAGAAATGTTTAATTTCACTATACGTTCGCTCGCCTCGCAGACTTGCTTACTGATGCATTATATCCAACAAACCACATATGCTAGAATATCTAGCAGCGCCTTTGTAAGACTGTTGATCATTGCTTTGTTGCTGCTATAATAATTTACACACACGTTCGAAGAACCTGTCCAGAAACTTGAAAACTTAATTAAGCATTTCTCACTTCGTTGCAGGTTGTTATGTCATTAACTTATTTCTTCGCTGCAATAGGTTTGATATGTTTCATTACAACTTAATTGAAGCCATTGTTTCTTTATTATTACAGCCTCTTTAAACAAATGTTGTCTCTTATAGCATTTCTTAATTTTGTCGCTTGTCCCAAGAGTTGCATATCCTTGGATGGAATCTGAAAGGTTCTTACTGCAAGATTTGCTTTACATATACACATGTGACTCTATGTTAATATAAGTGCATTACTTTTTAATTACAATGTAAAATGCACGGAATAAATATTTTTAAATGCAAAGAAATGAAAAAGAAATAAAGATTTAAAATATATAAAATAGTTCTAATAGCTACAATCATTCATTCAGAGTATTTATATAACATATCCTAAAGAAATTGCTCAGAGTCGCTCCCAACCCAAACACCAACAAAGAAAAAAGACATCAGAGACTTGTAGATGCCAGTCGGATGGATCACAAGTAGAGAGCGAAGTGTAAGCGTGAGGTCATTCCAGCATGTAGGTTCCACGACCGAAAAAGCAGTCGCTGTTTATTAAAGAATCAACTGGGCGACACGAGCAGTTTATAATTATGCGAAGAGCGAAGCGCAGAACGTGCTGCAATGATCTCGCGAGTACGATGGAGTAGCGCGAAGGACGCCGCGAGAGGGTGCATGCAGCAGCGGCAGCAGCAGTGCGATATGAGGACCCTTGACGAACATGTAGCAAGTGCAGAACAATGCACACATAGGTAGAGACAAATGTATATGATCATGAATTTTTTATTTTTTTACATGCTTATGCCAGAATATAGAATATGAGAAAGATTTTTTACATATTTGAATTCTAATGCATAGTGAAAATGTAGGCCTATTTTTGTTCTCTTTTACAGACGATGTCGATTTTCAGCTGACGATAACTTTCAGCAGAAGACCAAATAACAGTCAGCTAATCAGTATATCGAGCCAGGCGGCTGAAATGTTGTCCACCCTAATGGGCAACATAACACGTGATATAAATCAGCAACGAATGTTACAGGATTTGACTCGTCACTTTAATACTGCGCAAATGGAAACACCGCCACCGTCTCCGACGAACAATGTAGACGTGAACCTTATACCTGAATGGCAGGTAAAGATGGAACAAGAATAAACATCTCTTCACCTCGAATCAAAGTTGGAGCGGGAGAGATCGCCACCTTGGACGAGTGCACTTAGGCGCAAGAGGGGGGCACTTGCCACCGTGGAAACTTGACAGATATTTTTCTAACTACTACTTTTGGATTTTTTACAAATTTGTTCACATTATAGCACTAATAATACGAACAATATACCTACACACATTGAATGTCAGAAATCTATGTTTAGAAATCTCTGTAGAAATAAACATGCTCTTAATTTTCTGTCTTGCATTATCATATCAACATCTTGCTAAAAGCTGGAAGAATGACCATTGGCTTTTAATCCTCCGGCGGGTACCCTTGCAAATAGTAGGCCTATCGATTTTGGCCTATTGGAATCTCGCTGTCATGCAACCTTTCACAACTGTACAAAATTAAGTATCAATACCAATGTCAACATTTGAAATTTCTCAAAAGTGCACAGAATTCAATTAAATGTCCTAAGTCAGGGAGATCTGGCAAAATTTACTGAACATAGAATTTATATATTGCCATGTGTAAATTTCTGCTAACTTGACAATGAGTGCAAATGGCATTTTAACTATTTTGTCTTATAGGCTACTACGTCTCTCTGAAACCTAGAATTTATACAGCGCCACATGAAATTTCTGCTAACGTGACAATGCATGCATTTCACCTAACCTGCATTATATTTCGACTCTCTAAAAGCCCAAAATATTCGCTGAAAATCGTAATCTTTCGAAAAAATTTATGCATTAGCATGCGAAAATAAATAAGAATGTTGCTTCCTATACCTAAAAAGCTTGCGCATGTACATTCCAAGCAATCAAACAAACACCACTTCAACACATAGGCCTAGTATTTTAGTATAGTCAATACTCATGTATTTGACGTGCGTGCTAAGTGTCTCTTATCATCGTATTCCAAATGGCCAATCCATGTTGGAAATCTATTGCAAAATCATGCGTAATTTAGAAAATGAAGAATCGACTCCGCTAAGTGGCATACTCTCCCTCCCCTCATATGTTTCAGAAATGCTAAAATGCTTGAAAAATTCGCTCTCTTCTACTCTCCACACACAATGTTTTCATGTCCACAACTATGACTCTGCTAAAATTGATACTTAAAATTGTGCACTAATAGCCTGCCACCCTTCTCAGATACCATGCCTCTTTCACTTCTGCTCATGCACAAGCAAGTTTACGTACCGTCTTTAGTTTTTACATTTTACAAGTAGCATGAAAGTTGCCATTGCCAGCGGTTGCTTGCAACATTAAACGTTAGAAACACAGAAATACTGCGAGTCAGCTGCTTCTTTTACTCTATAGTTCCTTCACACATGCATTTCCACTGCTTCTCATATACTCCTCCTCTGCTTTTTCATTCGTCTTTACTCAAATTTAAAAGTTCTATACTTTAAAAATCAAAAAGATACACTGAAAATATTCAAATTCCTATGTGATATACATGCTCTTCTACTAATAGGGATTCTTAAAGATACATGTTTTCTGTTATATTAGAGCCATGCAAGTGACTGTGGAGAAGGAGGAGGGGAGAAGCTTGTGGTGCTTAGGGATGCATTAAATGAGTTGGAGGAGGAAGAGTTGCAGAGTAGAAAGAATTGAGTCTGAAGAATGCTCCGAATCGTCGTATATGTCACACTCCTTCGTCTCTAGGCTACATTCACTTCTCATAGTCGAAACACACAAAAAAATATAAAGAAATGTATCACATAATGAATATATTGCTGAGCTCTCTGTGTATTCCTAGCCAAAATAATACTAAGTTCTAAATTTCGATCCAGCATAGAGAAGGTGAAGTTGAGCAAATTGTGCGTTTCTAAGTTCTGCAAGTGTAAAATGCAAGGAAATAGCGCCACATAGAGATTGGAAGGATGAGCATTGGGTGTTTCTAAGTTCTGCAAGTATAAAGTATATGAAAATAACTCCATATAGAGAATGGAATGATGAGCATTGTGTGTGTTTCTAAGTTCTACAGGTCTAAAATATAAGGAAATAGCACCACCTACAGAAGAGAAACATGAGCATAGTGTGTTTCTAAGAACGACATGTCTAAAATGTAAAGAAATCGCATCACGTAGAGAAGGAAATGATGAGCAGTTTGTATGTTTCTATGCTATACAATTCCAAAATATAAAGAAAATGAACTGCAAGGTTGAACAGTTTGTGAGTTTCTATCTATTGCAAAGTAACATTCTAAAATTGAATGAAAGGGTGAGCAATTTCTGCATTTCCAGGTAATAGTTGCAATAAAATCACTCGACTCTACGCCCGTCTGTGCATTCTTCACATAGTAAAGATCACCAATTCTTCTTGGAGTTGTCATATTGATTACTGAATAATACTAAGTTACAAATTTTCTTTACGTACTTGTTAGTTTGATTGTGAGCATATAGACCTAGAGCCTACATGTGCGTAAATGCGGAATTAGATGTGGAAAATAGTATTGTGCGAAGAATTAGGTATGAAAGTAAAAAGCACCTTTCATTGTTTTGTACGTGTCGAATTATGTTTGGAAACTATCATTATGTGAAGAATTAGACATGAAAGTAAAAATGTTCTTTCAATGCTGTGTAAATGAAATGGGTGTGTGTGTGTGTGTGCGTGTATGTGTAGAGATTGCTCTTTGCATGTGTACGAATTAGGTATAAAAAAATGTTATTGTACGAAATATTAGGTATGATAATGTCACAATAAGATAATGGATTGGACTTTGCACCGAGATTAAAGATAATGGATTGGTCTTTGCCCTGAGGTAGAAACAAGGTCCGATGGGAAAGCAGGGCCTGAGTTAGAAGCAAGGTCCGATGGGAAAGCAGGGTCTGAGTTAGAAGCAGGGTCTGATGGGAAAGCAGAGTCTGATGGGGGGGCAGACTATTATAAACTACTGACGTGGGTCCCCCATTTGGCTTCAACAAGCATTAAATCAATGCAGCGGGAGAGAAAAGTATATGACGACTATATAGATAGATCATATATATAGGGGCCTAGTATAGGCTATATTTGCTTGCAGAGATTACGTCGACCAAAAAAAGGTCATCAGCAGGGAAAATTGGTATAGCTAGGCCTATAATTATTCCAGACATTTCGACCAAGCGTCTAAAAAAGGCCATCATATTTTTCTGGCAAAGATCACGGAAAATGTTGCCCACCCCCTTCGAAAATGTCTGTATATCCGCCCCTGGTAGTGAGTAGGCTATTAATTCTGTACAGTATATAAGAATTGCATAAATATCATGTTTGCGTGAAATAAAACTTCCATTTTATGTGTGCTCAGTTGACAAATTTTTTCCGAAAAAGGCTAAAATCATGGCAATTCAAAGGAATTCGAGGAAATTCACGTCTTCCAAGACTTTGTGAATTTCTACTATCGCTACACGTAGGCACAATCCACAAGGAATAAGAAAAGCCTGCTGTTAAACCAAAGACTGGCGTTAACAGCAGCACCAAGACCTAGTCTTCAATGGATAGGCCTACGCACCAAGGGTATCGGCCCGCTATTCCGAAGGTCCACTATTCCGAATATCCGCTATATTTTGTTCGTTATCCTTGGTGGTTAGCGATACAGTGGGTTAGGGTTGGAGTGAGTTAGAGTTGGGTGGTTTAGGTTTAGGCTTAAGTTCATGATTAGGTTTAGAGTTGGCTGAATAGCTTAGTGGAGGACGCAACATTAAGTCTTTAACCTTGAAAATAATCGGCCATGAAGTCAAGTCACTCCAGGCCATAACCGTCATCATCATCATACCGTCATACGATTCATACCCAACATCATTGTCGTTTAAAATGTATCAAAATGATTGCGCCAATTAATGAAAATAACTCTAATGGTAGGCTATTGCAGCGATGTTTACAAGTTTGGTTTTTTGTCGACGACGTCATATAGGTACGTTGCCATGGTACCGTCCTTCCTTCTTCCTTTTTTAGAAAGCCTTTGCGAGAGATTGGTGAGCGAGTGGATTGATTTTGAGAATTCTTTGGCGTGCTGGACAGTTTCATTTTTTCTTCTTCTTCTTCTCGTTCCGTTATAGTTCTAGTTCCCGTTAGTAGTTTTTAAGTAGTTTTTCCTAGTTATCTCTTTCTCGTTTTTCCCGTTTTAGACTTCTCCTTTCTTCATCGTATAATCTCGTGACAATTGCTTGGATTCTTATCGTCTTCCATTGGATTACGATAGACTAGGCCTATATCTCGATTACTTCCTTGGAGTTTACCAGCCATTTAGTACTGTTTTTACGATGTTTCGACGTTTGTTCCGAGTCCTTGGACGTCCTTCGGTGAGCGTCGGTCTGATCGAATCGTCTGACGTTGTGACGGAGGAGGACAGCGTGTCTGAGGCTGCGCTTCCAGTTGCGGCGCCGGCTGTCGTCGGAGTGAAGGTGAGCGGTGGAAAGAGATGGAAGCGACTGCGGAAGGCGTTCACTCGCAGGAGCGTCACAACAACCGAGCCTGCTGACTCCGGATCCATCCTTCGGCTAAAAGGAAAGACTCTCGCGGCTGCCACTTCGTCTGCTGCTGCTGCTGCTGCTGGCACAGACCCCGCCTTGGACATCACCACCCCAGATCCCGCGTCTTCCTCCGCTTATGTCGCTGAAGCTGCTCGGAGGGATGCCCTGGAACACGCCCGCACGATGGCTCTCGCGAGGAGAACGTCTGCTGAGGAGATGCGTCTGCTTTTCGAAAGGACCTTCCGAGAGATGGTGGCCATGTACCGATGGGATGTCGACATTGATGAGAAGACGGCCGTGGATGAGAAGGAGGAAGAGAAGATTGCTGTTGCTAAGGCTTTCGCGGAAAGCAACGAGAGCGAGAGTAAGGTGGTGGCCTGGCTCGGTAACCCAGCGAACGAGGGACTGATCAGGGATGCGACGGATCTCGCCAGGAGTAACACGGAAGCTGTGTACATGGTGGACTCGGTTCCAGCCGTTGAGTGCACCTGGGACTCGCCATACGATCCAGACAACCACACTCCGCCACCAACGCCACCACTACCATCACCATCACCACCACCTCCACCACCACCACCACCACAGGAGGAAGACGAAGATGACGACGACACCCGCTGCCGCTGGTGGTGCTACTTCTAATTCGAAAGCAGCCAAGACATCGCTGAGAATATGAGGTAGCAAGTGCCACCGATGACTACACCATTACCACCGCCGCCACCAACGCCACCACTACAACCAACACCACCACCCCTACAACCACCACCACCAACACCAGACACTGCTACACCACGCAGCCTGAGAGATCCGCCCGCACCTTCTCGCCACATTCTCGCCGTCTAGCAGAGAGAATCACCCGCACCACTTCAACAGATTCAACCTTTCCACAGACTGGCCGAGGGATTCACCTGCAACAGATTCAGCCTTTCCACGGACTGGCCGAGGGATTCACCTGCAACAGATTCAACCTTTCCACGGACTGGCCGAGGAATTCACCTGCAACAGAGACAGCCTTTCCCACGGACTGGCCGAGGGATTCACCTGCAACAGAAACAGTGTTTCCACGGACTGGCCGAGGGATTCACCTTCAACAGAAACAGTGTTTCCACGGACTGGCCAAGGGATTCACCTGCAACAGAGACAGCCTTTCCACGGACTGGCCGAGGGATTCACCTGCAACAGAGACAGCCTTTCTACAGACTGGCCGATGGATTCACCTGCAACAGAGACAGCCTTTCCACAGACTGGCCGAGGGATTCACCTGCAACAGAGACAGCCTTTCCACAGACTGGCCAAGGGATTCACCTGCAACAGAGACAGCCTTTCCACAGACTGGCCGAGGGATTCACCTGCAACAGAGACAGCCTTTCCACAGACTCGTTTGAGAGATTCACCTGCACCTCGTCAACAAACACAGCCTTTCCACGGACTGGCCGAGGGATTCACCTGCAACAGAGACAGCCTTTCCACGGACAGGCCAAGAGATTCACCTGCAACAGATTCAGCCTTTCCACGGACTGGCCGAGGGATTCAACTGCAACAGAGACAGCCTTTCCACAGACTGGCCGAGGGATTCACCTGCAACAGAGACAGTCTTTCCACGGACTGGCCGAGATATTCACCTGCACCTCGTCAACAGATCCAGCCTCACACAGAGCAAGAGCCGCGGATTACAGCACAATTGCATCCAAAGTTTACAGCAAGCTTGCAATGTGGCTGATTCATTCAGTGCAACTGATTCATTCAGTGCAACTGATTCATTCAGTGCAACTGATTCATTCAGTGCAACTGATTCATTCAGTGCAACTGATTCATTCAGTGCAACTGATTCATTCAGTGCAACTGATTCATTCAGTGCAGCTGCTACAACAGACGCGGATGAAACTAGAGACATCTTCGAAACTTATTCTGGAACGAAAAAACTGTCGAAATCAACCAAAGTAAAGAACCACAACACGGAGAACAACTGACTTCAGCCGGAGAAACCCACAGAACGCTTTCCTGAGGTCCAGTCCTCGCATAGACTTCCAACATCGACCAGACGGACGAAACTGCTAACTGAAGCTCGGCCTTCGCAAAAGTCTACAGGCACTTGTATGTATGTTTAATGTTTAGCCACAACTCATAGCCATTTATTATTTCTTTGAAGTTCTAGATGCAATTAAGTTCATTATTAATTTATTATCGCATGATATTTGTTGCTAATAATTTGCTTCGTATTTTCTTCGTGTTTTTGAGACGGAAATTACTATTCGTTGCTTCATAAATTTTGACACACTCACTTCCAAGATGGATGAATGGATGGATGAATGGATAAGCGGATGTATGAATGAATGGATGAATGAAGGATAGAATGAGTGAATGAAGAATAGAATGAGTGAATGAATGAATGAATGAATGAATCAGGGAATAAAATGAATGAATGAAGGATAGAATGAATGAATGAATGAATGAAGGATAGAATGAATGAATGAATGAAGGTTAGAATGAACGAATGAATGAACGAATGAATGAATGAATGAATGAATGAATGAATGAATGAATGAGGGATAGAATGAATGAATGAAGAATAGAATGTTTTATCGATTACATAGCAAAGCAATTTAGATGTAAAGAAGTAGTAAAGGATCAGCAGTGAACCCAGCGAACGGTGTCTCATCTAAACTAGCTATGCTAAATTACATTATAATAATTATTATATATTATTTCTGTGTGCGATTAATATTATAGCGCCTTTTCAGTCTGCCACTTCGCAAAGACGATGCGCGTTTGACTATTTAACTCGTCCAAATTAATGTCTAAGTGCGTTTACTGCCATGGCTCAATCCAGATCGTTTGCCTGCAATGAGTACTTGTACATGTATGTCATTACACGTGCATTAATGTTTATCTCGTCTCTTGCAGGTACCGATGCATTGATGGGTATGAGGAAGGATGGGTACGAGGAAGGATGGGTATGAGGAAGGATGGGTATGAGGAAGGATTGGTATATAGGAGGAAGGATGAGAGGAGAGATCGTGAATGGGAGAGATTGTGGTGATGGCGGGGGATGGTTGTGTGGCTAGTTTTTGTTTTGTAGTTGTTTTGTGTTTGTAGTTTATGTGTAGTAGTACCTGCCGGGCCTCTGGCGTGGTTTAAAACCCCGTAAGCTCAGCTTCTGGCAAAGGCAGGAGGGCCCCTGGCGGCGTTGAACTCCTTCGGGAGCAAGACCCGAAAGCCCAATATTATTTTATTTTGAATTTATTCTTTTTATTTTGCGTTGTGTTGTATTTGTTTTGTGTGGGTTGGGGAACTGGGGGATGAGAATGAGGATGAGAAGAATTGAGAAGGACTGGATTAAGAGGAAGAAGTGGATGGAGGTGGAAGTGGATGGAGGTGGAAGTGGCATCGAGACGGAGCAATCGCATGAAACTATGAAGGTCAGTCGAATTTATTAACTTTTATAGCTCGATAATTATCAACAGTTGCTGGTCCATTTAGTAGGGGGAATACGAGACGGTGTTCTGTTGATCGGCAGCAGTCAGCTTAGTGCTACTAGGTAGAGGAGGTGCCATAGAAGAGAGAGAGAAACAGGAAGGAAGGGAGGATACATTCCACAGAAGGCAGATTACACAGCAGGCCAGTGGCGGCGCTAGAGAGGGCTGGGGGCTACGCCCCCCCTAAAAAATGGTCATCTGATTTTTTTACATTGAAATAACCACGACGATTTTCGGGCTGATGACTAAAAAAAGTCGTCAGAACTTTTGGCGGCGAAAATGGAAATTTTTTTCTTGAGATTTCGGTCGATGACTAAAAAAAGGTCGTCAGAAATTTTGGCGGTGAAAATGGGAAATTTTCGCCGCGAGGCTTCAGCCCCCCAAACTGAAATCCTGGCGCCGCCACTGCAGCAGGCAGATACTTTTGACAACTAGCGTGCAGATGGTCTGCGCGTAATGTATTAGTTAGCATTGCAAAGAGAAATGTGTCTTTTGATTAACTTCTAAGCTGTTGTTTTTACAGTTTTCTTCAATGCAACGAAGATGACAATCTGACAACCAACCGAAGTCGGTAGCCAAGACAACATCCTCAGCATCCTCATCACCAGTGGAAGCTGCTTAAGTTCAAGACAGAGAGACTTTTAGGCTGACCGATCGCATCTGAAAACATTATTCAATGGACAAAAAGAAAACAAATAACAGCCTATAGGACAATATTATGTTGAACTAGATGACTTTCGAGATTGCTTCAGAATTTGAATGAATCTTAAATCGATAATTCCGAACTCATGAAGTCAATGATATTATTAATTTTAATACATATTCTCTTCGAACTCTCTTCATTTTCGTTTTCTGCTTGCAGTTAAACATGTGTAGCCTAAGGTGTCTGCAGGACTAAATCGAGTTTAAGGCAATTCCTTGGCGGGGCAATCAAACAAATCTTTTTATTGTAACCGCAAACATACAAACAGACACAAACAATGATCTTTGCTCAGGGCCTACTATCCCCCCTTGTACGCTGGAAGCAATCCCCCCCAAACATAAACTTTTTGCCTATATTGAAAGCGCCGAAGGCGTGAAGCTGCGAGTGCCGAAGGCACGAAGCCCATAGCGACTATATAGGGGTCTGGGGGAGCGTCGTAAGCTCCCCCAGCTGGGCCTGGGGCGGAGCCCCAGAAAATTACGCATTTTTAGTTGTTGGCATCGACTAGAGGTCATGTTTTAGGCTCTTGTTTGCTAGCTGTTTATGAACGATAAAGTCATGAGAATTTCACTTTCTTGAATTTGTACTCTGTAATTGCACCTTTTAAAGCTGTCATCTTCACAAAATTGCTCTTCAATTCAATGCTCAAAAACGTGGTTTAGGATATCAAAAAATGTCGCCTCCCCATTATCTAATTTTTTTGCACATTATAATGGTAACATTCTAAAATTTCTTATTATGGGTTAGCAGTGCGTTAAACACTGTAGTCCTGTGAAGTTTGGAAAGGTTCAGCATTCAGTAAAATATCAACTTCTTTTGGTATATCAAATTGAGTAGTCTGCTGTCAGTTGTACAATACTCAGCAACATACATTTTGAGATCCAGACAAATCACATGCATGGACATTTCCCAGGACCACTCCCCATAATTTCCTCTCTGGATTCCACCCGAGCGTTTCAATAGGACAGTTCCCTCGAACGTTTCCCTCAAATGTAGGCTACAAAAGTGTAAGCAATTTGCATTTGTACAGACTTCAATAGTGCTTTAAGGTTTGAGGGTGAAATTTATAAGCCATTTGCTTTACTTGATTTTGAACTTCCATTGTTGAACAACCAAACTTCTATTGCTTGATTAATGTTTAGATTTTTGTGTACTTAAACAGACTAAAAACCTTAACTATAGACAGGCTATATTATGAAACATATGAAGTGTGAGCAGATATAAAATATACTTTAATTTTTAAACAATTAATGTAATTAATTATAAGTTGTGAGAGTGAGCACCATATACATGCAGGGACATAAGTAATGTAAGTGACTGTAAAGCGAAGGATATACTAAATGAATATCTATCTGGTACCCTTGAGATGGCGGGATGAACGTTCAAGGGAATTTACCGTGGATATGGGGGAGGAGTGATACAGAGGGAGATGCGGGAGGATATGTCCAGAAGGAAATCTCTTATGCCCATCTATCATTTGCGGAGGAATTTCCCTCTGGCACAAGTTGGATCAGGCTACTTACCCTCCCCCCACGTGACAAGCCCTGATGGGTGCGAATGTGATGGAAGAGCAAGGACAAATTTATGTGAGTGTTAAGCAAAAGTCAAATAATTTTAAATGAGGATTTACCCTGTGTTATGACGGGGAGGGGATTGTTCGGGGGATTTACCAGGAGGAAGTCCAATGGCAGATGCTGGGGAATACCGGGGGAAAATGTTCAGGAGGAAATCTTCTATACTCAACTTTATCATTAGGGGGGAAACCTTTCCCCCTGGCCCAAATTGGAAGCAGTCTGCTTCCATCCCCCCCCCCCATGGCGTAGTAGGCCCTGCTTTTATTCAATTTTATTCTGATGAAAAATCCTTCATAGGTTTTGTGTGCTTTTTTCTTTATTTGGGTCGTATAATTGATATCTTATATTATCTTTTATAAACATTCCCACCCTCCTCTCATTCCCACCCCACCAGTCGGCACCCACCTCTAGATCTATGTACTAAAACACATCCTGGTACACTTTTGGTATCTCCATGTCTCTGAAAGTGCCAGTGTGCTGACTTTGACTGATTGAATAGGAATATATCTTGGATCTCAATTAATTTGTGCGTCATACTTCTACAAGTTTATGCACATGACTGAGAGACTAGACTAAGATGAATCAGGTTTAGTCTAGAGTGGAGTAAGGGTTATTGCAAGTAATATCTGCAAAATTATTTTGATCAGGGTCAGTATCTGTACTAGCCTATTGAGTAAAGTACAGCTATCTTTCTACTCCGGAAATACATCTAGTTCTGAATTATCAACAATCGGTCCTTCAAAATCATCTTTCGAATTGCTACAAAGTTCATTATATGAAATGACAACATCAGTTTGTACAAAAGGGAGTAAGCCTACGTCTCTGATGCTTACGATGCAAAGCCAAGGGTCTTGATGAACATGTACAATTGTGCATCAATCACTTCACTATAGCAGCTGGAGTGGTACACCCCCCAGCAAATTGAAATCGGTTTATTGCACTTCAACTCTGGTTACACAATCATGAACGACTAAGTACAGTACAAATGCAATTAGAAACCAGTAAAAGCTAGTAGCTTATATTATCCTCACCCCTCTTTCCAATTAATAATCATGAATGATTTCATAAGATAGGCCTACGTATAACTCAAACAGGATACAACTTTAATTGCCTCCTCAATTACTTGGGTGCATACGCCGCAAACACTGATATTGCAATAGCTATCTGTTTCTGTAGACCTAAAATCAACACGAACCAGTGCTCCAATCGACGAGTTCTATCCAGTCTACCCACTGCGTCTGCGCGCCTGTGACAGGATGCGGTACTAATTATATACTCTATCTGGCCTATCTATAAAAGAATGGTCAAAACATTGATATGAATGTGATGCTATATGGCGCAGAGACATGGACAATGAGAGAAAAGAAGACACCAAGCGGCTTGAAACTTTTGAAATGTGGGTTTGGAGAAAGATGGAGAAAATTAGTTGAACATAGCTAGTTACGAACGAGGAAGTACTAGCGATGGTTGAGGAGAAAAGATCTCTGCTGGATACAATAAAGATGAGACAAAAGAATTGGGTAGGACATTTGTTGCGAGGAAGTTCACTGCAGAAAGAAATAATTGAAGGAAGATTGGAGGGGAAAAGGTGCAGAGGAAGACCTCGACAAAACTGCTGGACGGGATGATGGAGGAGGGATACAGAGAACTTAAGGACATGGCACAACAGCGTGAAAGATGGAGACATTGGACGTTTGGACCTGCCACTTGGCAGAGAACCTAAAGAAGAAGAAGATCTACAAAATAACATTGCGTCTTTGCTATATTTTATTCTCAGTTAGTCTACGTTACTATCGCTCGAGTTTCACCCAATAGGGGAGTCTGAACTCTGTTGAGTCATCAGCTCTATACCAATCAGAAATCCTGCTACCTCGATGCGCTTCCACCATTGCTTTATTACCGACGTTTTGAATTACATTGTTCCTTTTTTATTGTACATGCTCAATGTAGGCTACTCCTCACTCATCACTGCGCGAGGGTCATCTCCCAGCGTCACAAAGCGGGACATTGTCCTGTCTGCGTTAACAAATCAACAATGAAGAAATAAAACGTGCAATTTGTGCATAAAAGACAATGGTTATTGAAATTAATCGTACGATTAAAAATTTTGATCGCAATTAACTGCAAATTAATTGCAACACATTTCCTTCAAGTATATTAATCTCAATATTTTTCTATTGACCCCGAACCATAAATGACTGAATACATACGGTACTTTCTATTGCATAGGTTACTTTGTATTAATCGAACAGCAACTCTAATATATATATATATATATATATATATATATATATATATATATATATTATACATAATACATAATCACATTATAGGCTAAGGCTACATCTATATAAATAAAGAGAAGATTCCGTCTGTTTGACCGGAATGCATTTCCACAGTTGTTGAGCTTTTCACTCCAAACCTTCACTACTGTGTCCGTCTCGGCTTCCGACGCGTAGAGGAGGGGTTCGCGAATCTCTGCCACCATGGGGGCCAGAGTGGGGAGCAAAAACCCTCATTTTCCCTGTTGGCCTTTGCCCTTTCAAGCTTATGACAGCACTTTTCTTTCGAGTCCCATACATGTACTTATAAAACTAGCGGTTGACAACCGTTTTAGAGGTGTTTTGCCAGTCCGGATTTCAGGGGTCGCGTACCGATGGAGGTCGGGGGCGAAGGGGAAGGGAGGAGGGGTGAGGGGAGGCGGTGGGATGAGAGGGTAGAGGGGGCTCGGACGAGGAAATTTTTCCGAAAACCCAAATTTCTCAGGTGGCGTACCGGTGGAGGTCGGAGTTAGTGGTGGCGTGTTGTGGGTGGTGGGGAAAATTTAGGGGTGGGGAGAAATTTTTGGAGGAAATTTTTTTTACCCGAAAACCAAAATTTCACCGGTGGCGAATTGGTGGAGGTCGGAGTTAGTGGTGGCGTGCTGTGGGTGGTGGGGAGGGGTGGGAGAAATATTGGGGGTGGAAAGAAAATATTTGGGAGGAAATTTTTTTTACCCGAAAACCAAAATTTCACGGGTGGCGTATTGCTGGGGTCGGAGTTAGTGGTGGCGTGTTGCGGGGGAAGAGATGGGGAGGGGAAATTTGGGGGATTTTTTCTCCTGAAGACCAAAATTTCTCGGGTGGCGTACCGGTGGAGGTCGGAGTGGTGAGGTGTGGTGTGGTGGGGTTGTGGCCGGAGCGGTGGTGGCGTGTTACCGGGGGGGCAGTGTGGGGGCGGTGTTTTTTGGGGGAGAAATTTTTTCCGAAAACCAAAATTTCACGGGTGGTGCACCGGTGGAGGTCGGAGTTAGTGGTGGCGTGTTGTTAGGGGGTAGGGAAGGAGATGGGGGAAATTTGGGGAGGCTAATTCCCCCGAAAAACAGAATTTCACGGGTGGCGTACCGTTGGAGGTCGGAGTTAGTGGTGGCGTGCTGTGGGGGTTAGGGGAGAGGTGGGGAAAATTGGGGGGAATCTTTCCCCGAAAACCAAAATTTCACGGGTGGCGTACCGGTGGAGGTCGGAGTGGTGGTGTGTGGTGTGGTGGGATTGTGGCCATTGCAACCAACACACGAATGCCGCTCGCGCTTACCGGTGTAGCTAACTAGGCCAGTTAGCTACACCGGTAAGCGAGAGCAGCATTCGTCTGTTGGTTGCAACGGACAGCGGTTCAAGCCCCGGGCTGGGAGTTGACATTTAGAGATTTAGATATCTCGGGCTAGCACGTGTGGGATGCAGTGGCGCAAGCTGCCGCGGAGTGACCTTGGGCAAGTTGCTTACTCATCATTGTCTGTGGGGAAGGCAACGGGAAACCACCTCACTCATCTCATCCCCAGGGGCGTAAAGCCAATGAACCTGCCTTCGAGCAGAGCACCATCATCATCAAGACACCCTACGAGGCTATAACGAATGTGGCCAACCTATCTTCGCTTGCCTATGCCTATGCGAGTGGATCGTACCTTAACTGCAAGTGGATCGTATCCTAAAGCGTGGTGGTGTAATTCGAATCCTTGTTAAGTATTGTATTGTATTTTGTCGGATCATAACACGTACGTGCTATTGCATTGCTTTGAGCTGTAATGCGGTGCATGCAGGGTCGGTGTCACGATAAAGTCTCCCCCGATACAAAGTCAGCCCCCATGCAAACAGGGTCTCACTCTGGCTTAAACTCTGAATTGGAAGAAATTTTCTGATGTAAAAAGTATATTTTGTTCGTGTTAATTAATAGTTTAGCAACGTAAACTAACGGGTTAACCTGCCCATGTATACATTTTTATACGACTGTAGCCGATTCTACGCTCAACGGGGAGACTTTAGTTCGTAGGCTGAGGAAACATTCTCTCCCCCCCCCCGGAGACTTTATTTCAGAATATAGTCCCCGGTGGGGGCGAATTTATTCTGGGACAGATCCGCCGGGAGGAAAATCTGTTTCGAAATAAAGTCTCCGGGGAAACTTGTAGGGGGAGACTGTCACGCGACGCCGGCCTTAGTCCAAATGGCGCCCGATGCAGAGCATGCATTTTGGCGCCCCAGGCAAAGCCTATAATTGGCGCCCTCAGATTCCCACTCAATTGTTCAGCCCACGTCAGAATCTCAGAATCTAAAGATGAACTAGTTAGAGCCTGAATACACTCAACTGAGTAATTTAGTATAATTTTTTATTAGTACGTTGAAGGCTGGATAGCAATCCAAATTTTTTGGAAACAGTTATAAGTTTTTAAAAAGCCTATTAAAATACCCCTCTTTGGAAATGGCGCCCCCTTTGTGAAAATTGCGCCCTCTTGAACCTGGCGCCCCAGGTAAGTGCCTGCTTTGCCTATGCCTAAGGCCAGTCCTGACGCAGTGTGCTTGTGTTATGAACGCAGGATATAGTAGCCTACTAATAGGCCTAGGCCTACTTATTGCAAGCAATTTGGCCCGATAAACCTTCATCATGAATCATTATTATGATCTACTCTTTGATTTTTGTTTAGAATGTATGACAACACCTAAATGCGATTTGCACCTCGATTTAAGAAAGGATTATTCTGATTCACATCTTTTGTATAGGCCTACATATAATACACACTTATCTTTATACATAAGTGTGCGTGCGTGTGTGTGTTTGAGCGTGTTTGTGTGTCGATATCATCAACGTTAAACAATAATAAACGTGACCCTACTCTCGGGTATAGGCCTACAAGCGGAAACGCAGCTAATACGCCTAGGTCTAAAACCAACAATTGCGGATGCGTTAGTTGTCTAGGAGGAAACTGATAATCTGTAGCAGAGTTGGCAGGCAAAGAGCAATGCCCTAATTGAATTAATAGGCACTATGCCTAACGCTTTCACTTTTAGTGCACTTCCCAATTCGTTAACAAACCGGACTTGTTTTAAGGTTCTAGTTCGTGTATGGGGAAACCTCTCCGTAGAGAACTGTCGTTACTATTGCATCGATTTCATCGAATTCAGCCTTAAGGTACATGTATGCGTGAAGTTCAGCAACCTGATTTATTAACTGATAGGACTACTCCTGTTGTTTTTTTTATTTCAGTGTAGCTTGAGGCAAGTGGTGTCTTAGTCAAGTCATTCATTTTGTTTAATGAATTTACGCTTGTTGTCTACTTAATGCTATACAATTTCATCAAGTAGAAGAGTTGCATAGTCCACTCATTGATTTACGGCTATACTTAAACCATAGGATTTGGTCATGAAGGAGATTTGTATAGTCTACCGATCAAGAAATGTTTACTTAACATCATGAGATTTGGTCATGAAGGAGATTTGTATAGTCTACCGATTAAGAAATGTCTACTTTACATCAAGAGATTGGTAATGAAGGAGATTTGTATAGTCTACCGATTAAGAAATGTCTACTTATAATATCAAAAGATATGGTCATGAAGAAGATTTGTACAGTCTACCGATTAAGAAATGTCTACTTAACATCAAGAGATTGGTAATGAAAGAGATTTGTATAGCCAACCATTTAAGAAATGTTTACTTAACATCATGAGATTTGGTCATGAAGGAGATTTATATAGCCTACCGATTAAGAAATGTCTACTTAACATCATGAGATTTAGTCATGAAGGAGATTTGCATAGCCTACCGATTAAGAAATGTCTACATAACATCATGAGATTTGGTCATGAAGGAGATTTGCATAGCCTACCGATTAAGAAATGTCTACTTAACATCATGAGATTTGTTCATGAAGGAGATTTGCATAGCCTACCGATTAAGAAATGTCTACTTAACATCAAGAGATTTGGTCATGAAGGAGATTTGTATAGCCTATAGGCCTACTCATTGAGATGCGAAATCGAGAAAAAATTTGCCTGATGAAAACATGCGTCATCAATCATCAATTATTATGGTATGAATTTCAGTTCACATGTTCGTCCTGAATAGATCAAAACAATTTCTATCTGCTTGAAATATCATTTGAGACTACATAAAGGCCTTTTACGGATGGAACCGGGTCAAACGCTGGGCAACACTCAAAAAGTAGAATCCTCCGGCTGGGGTAGGCCTACCTTTCTCGGGCACTGCCCAACCTTTGGCCAGCTCTGCCAAACACTGGTCACTTCACAGCTGTCCCAAATCTGTTCCCGATGTATGTCGAAGGTGGAACTGGAGGGAAGAAACCTCCAGGAGGTCCAAGAAACATGACACTGGAATAGAGAAGCAGACGAGGGTAAAGGAAGTCATGGAATCGCTGAATTGGAATGAATGGTGTCGATGAATGCTTGGACCGGCCTATTAGTGGAAGAAGATAAATACAACAAAAACTTCCTATGCTCGACAACAAAATTTAATAATAATAATAATAATAATAATAATAATAATAATATTCATTTTATTGAAAAACCAGTCGACATAACGCGACAGTTAACAAGCACAAAGGAGCAGCGAATAAAGCCTAGTTAACGTTTTTATACAGCATCCGTGTTGTGAAGTTTTTATTGTTTTTATTTGTAAGTTCGAATGGATGCGGCCTAGGGCGCAGATTGTATTTGCCAGGAGGTCTATAAGAGAAAAATTTATGAAGAACATGATCTTTGTCTTTAACTATAGCTCAGTCATAATGTCTGCTTTTGGGGAGTCTAAGGGGAGGAATCCAGCTCGTCTGACACGTCCCAGGAACCTTTCGATGCGCTCAACCTCTCCCGCGCTCAGCAGCCCCCACCAGGCTGGAGAGGCGTACAGCAAACGTGCTACTGTAGTCGCTCGAGTGATGACATGCAATGCCGGTCCAGGCATGCCATGAGCACGCAGCACGTGCAAAGCGTAGATTGAGGAGGCACATGAGCTTAGGGTATTGTCAACATGCTCCGAAACAGTAAATAGGGCTGTCAAGTTGTGGCAACTTTGATTTTGAAGAAACGGACATTAGCACCAAGTTGTAGGAATTTTTGGATCAATCCGAGACACGGGATGCACATGACGCATTCCGAGACAACAGACATAATATGCAGGAGGACGCGTAATCACTCAATATGTCATTAACAATTCAATGTCATTGCATGTATGTTGCGTCAGTCTAATTCACTGTTGTCCAACATTTTTTGGCATCACTGGCCGCCGCAGCAGCAGGTCTACTTCTTGAAGCCGCAGTCGCAACAGTAAATTCAAAAACAACAGCTACAATTTATTGATAAATTTGGTGAATGATAGCATGTCTAGGCTACACAAAGTACACATGCCATGCCGGTGGCCCGACAAAATGTCGCACGACAAAATGTCGCCGACAAAATGTCGCGGACAAAATGTCGTGGAGACAATATGTCGCAGGACAAAATGTCACCGACAAAATGTCACCGACAAAATGTCGGCGACAAAATGTCGCCGACATAATGTCGCCGACATAATGTCGCCGACATAATGTCGCGAGGACCTCAACCCAAATTCTCCCTAAGTGGAATAAATGGCTTCGATTTATCCGAAGTTTGAAGTATACCGGAACGAGGAGGTAGCGAACCAGGATTAAAGAAAACGGACCTGAGACAAAGCTTGTAAATAGTACAAATAGCGTTACAAAGTATCAATGGACATGAAAGAGCAAATAAATACGAAAACAACGATCGATGAGAAGAGTAAATAAGAATCATGAAACTTCATGTGTCAACAAACGGTCGGCAATGAAGCCCATGGGAAACTCTAGCACCATTAGAAGGCCAATCAAATAATTCCGTTACTTGTAAAGGTAATTTCGAACCTCAAAGAAAAAGCCGCATGTAACAGGAAGCTTGAATAACGGCTTTGTAGTTTAACATCATGTAGGCCTATTTATAGTGTGTTAGCGCACTATGTAGCTTTGTATTTCTATTTTTCCCATTCATCACGTATACGTTAACACATTTAGTATTAACATCAATGTAGCTGTCTTAGTAACTTCATGTAATGAGAGTTAGCTCTCACAATTAAATTTTTTAAAATTTTTGCTGACATTACCCACGGATTTTTTGGTTTAATGTGTATGTGTTGACACTACTAATAACTAGTGCATTCGATTGATTTATTAAATGGCCAATTTGTGCAAGAAAAATGTGTTTTACTAATTTACGATTGCGCCATTTTGTCGTCGACATTTTGTCTTGCGACATATTGTCTCTGCGACATTTTGTCGGCGACATTTTGTCGGCGACATTTTGTCGTGCGACATTTTGTCATGGAACCGCCATGCCATGTTTGGTATGGTTTACAATGGTTCAGCACCAATATGTATAGGCCTAGGCACCCCGTCAAAAATAACCCGGTCAAAATAGCCCCGTCAAAACAGCCCAGTCATAACCGCCCACCGACGAAAGATCCCCGTCAAAATCGCTCACTGACTAAAATAGCGCCGCAGTACCGACAAAGTCGCGCAAGATCAAACAATTTTCTTAAACATGTAATATCAAACAAATCGGTGCAAAATAAGATTTGTCTAACTCTAAGCGGTTAATTGTAAGTGGGTTCAGAGATATATACTAACGGCGGCATCGATAGCTAGGATCAAACGATCATCTGAATGAAGATTAGAAGAGCTAAGGATAATGAGCAAACATACTTCTACGTTATTTTAGCAAATCCTTGCTAAAGAATAAAGGTTAGCAAATAACGGTTCTACAATCGTGTTACAAGATCTGAGAGCGACCAATCCGCACTTTAATGAAGCCACTGTAGTTCCTTAGTAGTTTGTTAACATTTTGCTATAAAAATCTCTACATTTCAAATAGTAGTGTAACGGAAAACCCACGCGTCCAAAAGCGCGGCTGGCAGGAGAGGGGATGCCGAACTCTCCCACCAGGTGGTAAGGCTTGCGTTTCGCTCCAGATGTGCGCAAGTCCGGCCTCCGTCGTCTTTCGATGGGTTTAGCAGTGCTCCACACCGTACGAAGATCCGAAGACACGAGGTATTTTCAGACGATATATTGTAGATCACAACTCCACACGTCACAGCAGGCATGCACGTGATACACAGCGAACAATCGTACCCCAGCAGCGGACGGTCATACACCTATCGGCAGCTCCCACAGGAATGGCTGACTACGGGGGCGCCCCACTGCGATGAACACGGGAACTACACGGCAGCGGCAGCGGCGTACTGCAGCTGCGGCAACGACGAGCTCCGACGACCGATTCTCAGCGACGGCGACGGCAGCTCCCACTGGCGACTGACAGCTGCAACGACGACTGCTCCTCTCCTGCAATGACGACACCCGGCAGCGGTGACGACTGCTGCTCACGACGATGACTGCTCCTGCTGGCGACGACGACTGTTGACGACCGACCGACTCTCTCCAGGACGACTGAGCTCATGCATGCAGGCAGCGCTTCTATTTATACACGACCGAGGGGACAGGCCCCGGACCGGGAATGCGCAGGAGGAGGGGAGGGGACCGCTACGCCAGAGGTCCGGACAGGGGACTTTGGAGGCAAAGGAGGGGGTGAGGGGACTTTGACTTCAGAGGTCCGGACCGCGGAAGCGCAGGAGGAGGGGAAGGGACTTGGCGCGCAAGATCCGCACATGCACACTAGGGGGGTCTGTGACGTCAGAGGTCCGGACAGGGGTCTTTGGAGACGAAGGAGGGGTGAGGGGACTTGGCGCGCAAGACCCGCGCAAAATTCGCGCATGCGCACTAAGAGGCTGTGACGTTAGAGGTCCGGACAGGGGACTTTGGAGGCAAGGGAGGGGTGAGGGGAACTTGGCGCGCAAGATCCGCGCATGCGCACTAAGGGGGCTGTGACGTCAGAGGTCCGGACAGGGGACTTTGGAGGCGAAGGAGGAGGTGAGGGGACTTTGGAGGCGAAGGAGGAGGTGAGGGGACTTTGGAGGCGAAGGAGGAGGGGACCTCTACACACGTGCGAACGACGGCGCGAAACGGCCGCCAAATCGAAGCCGCGATCTCGTAAACAAGTCCGCGGTGGCGAAGGAGGAGGGGAGAGGACTGCGCCAAACAGGCGAATTTCGCCACAGTAGTTTCGCTCATTTGTTTTAAATACATTGTTCTTTGCCTTAGTTTTATCATTAAACATTTGAGTCATTCTGGAACAGAGTAAAAAACTGTTCTTGTTGGCGTCTATGTCGAAACTATGTTCATTGTTCAAGGAGCTGTTTCGACGGAGATATTTCGACGGGGCTATTTTGTCGGTGAGCTATTTAGGCGGTGGGCGATTATGACGGGGCTGTTTTGTCGGTGGGCGATTATGACGGGGCTGTGTTTTGACGGGGCGATTATGACGGGTCACCATAGGCCTAACGGTGGCCCTTATCTCTGCATGACACTCAGTTCGTCTTTTTTTAGTTAATCGGCCAGGCCAGAGTGTCTAACTCTTGGTTTCATTTTGTCGCCCAGCCAGAGTTTTGTTGGATCAGCACTACTTTAAGGCTGAGCCAGGTTTCCATCCTCCAACCTTATCTATTATAAAGAGTCGTCGAAGCCAGAGTCCTTGGTCTAAAGTGTATTCATATCCAACTAAGCACCACGCTTTGGAAAGATCTGCCTCATGAATTCCGATCTTTTTCAGTTCCTCCACTATCATTACTAATCACACACCATCACCATCCTCAGGCTCCTCTGCCCATCACACCTCGGGCTTTTCATTCGAAACTGAAATCTCACCTTTTCAAGAACTCTTACCCAGTCTCATCTGATCCTCCACCTTCCAATTCCCTACCTAGACGACACACGCCTTTGTCGCCATTTTGCCCCTCTGATCCTATGGTAACTCGACTCAGACCACCATGGACTACTCTTAGGAACAACCTTTTTGGCAACGCATCGCTCGTGAATAAGCTGGTGCCCAGCGCTTGGCTTTCGAGTAGCGCTTTAGAAATTTAGGGGTCATGATTACGATTACGAGTAATTGTAATTGTAATTGAAACATTTATATAGCGCCGCTCACAGATTCAGTGGCGCTCCCGACCCAAGCTAGTGCTCCCGCTAACAAATGGTATAGTCTTCAGGCGTTTACGAAACAGGGGAAAGAAAGGCCAAGAAGCTCAGAACGTAGCTTGTGAGGAAGGCGGTTCCAACAAGACTTAGTAGGGCCAACATGTGCGAAGCTTCTGGACTGGGCCGTAGCTCCACGCATACGCGGGACAACTAGAAGGCCATTAGCAGCCGAGGGAAGGGCAGAGCGGCCAGGAAGAGTGGAGACCAAGTTACACAATGCCCGAAGATAAGAGGGGGCTACCCCGAGAAGAGAGTTGCGCCTAAGCGTCAGAATCTTGAACTCAATGCGCTGAGGTACAGGAAGCCAATGAAGAGCGTCCCTAATAAAATCAGATATGTGAGAGAATTTGGGAAGACCAGCAATTAGGCGGGCAGCAGCGTTAAGTATTGACTGAAGTTTAGAGAGGTTAAGAGAGGAGAGACCATGCAGCATAGGCAGAGTTTCCAAAGTCAACTCTAGAGCAACTCAAAGCATGGACAAGCGCCTTGACCGCTTGAAGGGAGAGTGAGTGGCGGATAGTGCGCAATTGTCGCAGGTGATAGAAGCAAGTTCGAGAGATTCGGTTAACATGGTCAGTAAAAGGAAGAATTTGATCCAGAGTAAAACCCAGATCACGAACAGTTGGAGAAAATTGAATATCTGGGTACAACATGCTGAGGAGATCCATATCAATCTTGGCAAGCTGGACTCTACCACCAAGCCAGATGAATTGGGTTATTTCCGAGTTAAGGCCGAGACGGTTAGAAGACATCCATTGATTCAGTTCCATAGTGGCGTCAAGGATAGTTGCAACCAGTGAAGAGGCAGCACTGGGAGAACCGTGGACAAATGCTTGTGTATCATCAGCGTACTGATGAGCAGAGGCACCCTTGCGGGATAATAGGTTCAATAGATCCGCAGTATAAAGAATGTATAGAAGCGGTGCCAGGACAGAGCCTTGAGGCAGACCGTGGGGAGCAAAGGTCTAGGAGGAGTGTGTGGGCCCAAAGATCACAGCTACAGAGCGATCAGAGAGGAAAGAACTAAGCAAAAGGAGGGCAGAGTCACCAATGCCAAAAGATTTGGACAGACGCTCGAGTAGAATAGTATGGTCAACAGTGTCGAACGCGGCACTGACCTCAAACAGGGCAAGTAGGGTAATGTGGGATTGATCAACAGCGGCAAAGACGTCAGTAAGTAAGCGAGTAATAAGAGATTCAGTAGAATGATATTTCCTAAAGCCAGATTGAAGAGGGGGCATTAGTGAGTTGGTTTCAAGATAGTCAACTAGCTGGAGTGAAATACATTTTCCAGGAGTTTGGAGAGAAAAGAGAGATTGGAAATGGGTCGATAACTGGAGGGAGCACTTAGGTCTAGACCCTGGCGCTTGAGAGAGGGAAAAATCAGACCTCTTTTGGTGTTGAACTGGAACCACACCCCGAGCCAGTGAAGAATTGCATAATAATAGTAAAAATGGCAAAACTCATCTAGAAACTCTTTAACAATGAATCGAGGAATAATGTCCAGCTCGCAGGACTTTGATGTGGAACCTTGGATGAGGTATCTGAGAGCGTCGGACTGGATCGGCTGTCATTCGTTGAGGGTAGCAGCAGAGGCTGAAGAAAGGAAGGATGGAGGCGGAGAACCTTCCGTTGATCGACGGGTCACGGCGATCTTCTCGGTCATAAAGTCCAGGTAATCGTCGGCTGTGAAAGATGGTTGCGAAGGAGAACGAGGAGCGGCGGAGCGTCCGAGGATCCCAGCGAGAGCCGTCCAAAGACGGCGAGGGCTATGCTTATCCCGGGCGACTAGCTCCTCCCAGTATTGCGTTTCCCTGGAACGAAGCTCACCGTCATAGTCATCAGCCCAATGTATCGCCATTCGTCTGACTATTTCGATTAGCCGAGATAAGAAGCATAGGATGCAAATGAGCGTGATGATGATGGTGATAACGGTGATGATGATGATGATGAAGATGATAACGGTGATGATAATGACGATGATGAAAACGCTAATCGCTATGATGACGATGATTATTATTTCCACGATGACGCGGCAGATTAAGAAATATTATGATTTCCATACAGGATGGAAACCGCAGAAAGACGAAAACTGGAACTTGCATCTGAGTTCATTGTTAGTACATGCCAGTTGCTTCCAAAGTCGTGTGGTGTTGTTTCTCATCTCAAATATGATACAATGACTTCATTGGGTAGTGTGTCAAACTTTCACATCATGTCTTCTGGTAGCAGTGAAGAGTTCTACATCAGACCGCTGAATTCCTGTATCAACGACCATGATAAAATGATGACCTGCAACAATGTGCTGGCATTCGTTGACGAGTTTCCACTGCTGCCAAATGATGTGCGTTGGTTAGACGAAACTATCAAGTGCCTTAAGATGGAGCCATGCATCAATTATCCAGGTTTTGTTCGACTTCGATTTCTCGGAATGATGAACTACAATTGGAAATACAAGAAATATGAATTTGGAGTCGCACCATCAAATAATTTGTACATGCAGGTTAATACAAATGCAGATGGACCTGATCTAGCCCTGAACGAGGAGGATTCTTCTGTCTCATCAACCACTCGGAAAGGTCCAGCAATTACGTTCCATATTGAACAAGCTACTATTACGTATGATGCGGTTAACAGCGTGTGGTGTCCACAGTGGCCTATGGAAGCCAAACATTGGCCGAAACGACATCGAGATTACGGATGGCCGACAGTTGCCAAAATCTCCGAAGTTGTACAAAATAGCTGTCATGTTGTATATGTTCAGCATCGTGCTTGTAGGAACGACAAATCGCAGTGGAGATTGTCGTTTTCGGTAGCGGAGGTAATCTTACTCCAGAGTTGGACCAAAATTCAACAGATTATCTATCATTTGTTGAGATTCTTCTGCAAGAGAGAAATAATTCAAAAGGATTGCCCAAAGGAAGATGAGGTTTTGTGTACGTATCATATAAAGACATTGATGTTGTGGACATGTGAAACGATGTCACCTGATTGGTGGAATTCCGTTTCTGTTATTGAAACCTGCTGTGAGTTGCTACAGAAGCTTTTAGAATGGCTAAAGAACGGGTACATTCCGAACTACTTTATTCCTGAAGCAAATTTATTTCATGAGCCATCGAGCCCAGCAATGCTTAGCAAGATGAAACAACGATTGCTTGAATTTCACGATTCTGACATTCTTTGTAACTGGTTCGTAGAAAATTACATAAAGCCATTCCTTAGGACGCATCTTAAAGAAACAAATATTGAAAACGCAAAAAATGTGATTACACATTTGAATTTCTACAAGCAAATTGTCTTTGAACTTCGGAAGGTATGCAAGTTCAAATATTTGGATAAGCTGTTTTCTGCTGGATTTCGAACTTGCAATGTCTTTACTCACAGAACAAGGACTTACCGAGGCTTACAACAGAGTGTTCGTTCAAATCTTCTAATGACCTATGCAATCAGACAGATGCTTTTTTTAATGAACGTAGAGATTCCAATGCAATCAATACCAGAAAGCATCGAGTGTTTCGCATACTTTGATTCCACACTGCACAGTTTGAATGCAGCATTTGGTTTGGAATGTCAAATGATCTCATGGGATAGCGATGTATTTCATGAATTTATCAAAGTAATTTTCTTAAAACCCCAAACCGTCAGGTGTCAGTATCATATATTTCCTACACCCTCCACACCGAAAACAAGTCTTTTCCTAAATTTTCGAGCAATGGAGCTGATGGAAAACTTAGCAGGCCTCAATAGCCATTCAGCATTTCAACTGATGTCTCTCTTAGCAAAAGAGCTGCTTAGAAAAGTCATAGCAAAGGATGATTCTCAAAGCGACTTGATCGCTCCTGCAGCTTTGCTCTATCTTGCTGCTCTTCATTTTGCATCATCAGAAAATCAATTAGCAATAAACCGATGTTCAGCATTTTTAAACCGTGAAACGAATCAAGTGGAAAATGAAACATTGAATGCCGGTTGCTTACTCTTCATTGACGATGTTGCTAGAATCGTTGGATTTTGTCTTCTTTTCAAGAAATATAGTCAAAAATTGAATTTTGGAAAGAGACTGATCTATCTCGATTTACGTCTTACACCTATGGTGTTTGCATATTATTTAACTGCAATATCCACCTCAAGATTTTCAATGCGATTATCCCCACAATTGAAGCAGGATATGTCAACTTCAGCTGTTACTGCGTTAGACCACTTGCTATTGGGTGTAACGAAGCGATCGATCTGCATTTCGGATAAATCAAGCATTTTCTTCAAAGATATCAAAAAGTGCGTTTATAGAAGAAGAAAGCAATCACAGGCAAGAGATGCAACTTCTAGTCTAAATCGCTCGATAGTCATGGGAAAAGTAATTGATTATTTAACAGAAAATGCCTTGGAAAATATTACGATATTCTTCGATGTGATTCGCAATGACTTTGGCATCCAGTGCAACACAGCTGACTGCTATCGTGCTTTGTACTTTTATAAGTGCCGTCGATATGATGAAGTGTTGCATTTATGTGAACGAATTCTGAAGGAACCTGATCTCCAGAACGATTTCAATGAATTTTCATTTGCGAATGTTTTGCTGTTGCCTCCGCTTGACTCGGTTTTCGATAGAGATGTACAGTGTTTGCTTGGATTTCACACTCTCTTTTATTACTTATCACCTCGGAATGACGATATGTGCAAATCTGAGTGCACTAAAGAATCAACGTTTGTCCACTTGTTCGCCCGATTCATTTACTATCGTAAGGAACCGCTTTCAGAGTCTATTTTCTGTACTCATTCCATTAGATGTCATTATTATCTTAGAAGACGTTTTCTAGCAATGTATTTGAAACTCAGATGCTGTATCAACCTCAATCAACCGCATAGAAAAGCATTGACTGAATTTGCTGCCGTGAAATGTAATCTTCCTTTTGAACATATTATTCGCTGGTTTCTTCTAAAAAAACTACGGAAAATTTAGAAACATTTAATCCATGCGTTTATCATTTCAATGATTAATTACAGGATTCTGTTCTCTATTAAATTTGTGTTCCTATCACATGGGAAGCCGAAGACTTAACTTCTAATGGTGGCTATCCTATCAGATTATGTATATTACAGGCGCATGTATATATATATATATATATATATATATATGTGTGTGTTGCAGCCTGTGAGTTTGACTGATATTAAACGCATATTGACACATAATATCCCGTAGATTTGTCATTTCAATCATCAATTACAAGGCGTGGTTTCTAATAAATCTGTTTTCCTTGCAAATGGCAAGTTGAAGAATCTGGGCTGTTGTATTTGTGTTGCGGCGTGTCAATGTGAATGATATTAAACGCAAATGTATATAAATTATACATAATTACACATACGCCTACATAATGATATATTCGGCCATTTACGGATAAACTATTCGGATCACTATTCGGGTACGATGCGAATAGACTTCAAATATTCAGTACAGCAGATATAATATAAAAAATTTGCACCTTTTTTTGAGACACGGTGTATATGGTATGAAATATATGTACAGACCCACACATGCGTACAATCATTCATTCATACACACATTCATACACACATACGGTACATGCATACATGCATGTACATACAAAGTCATACATGCATACATAAATACGTGCATACATACATACAAACATACATACCAACACACATACATACATACATACATGCATGCATGCATGCATGCATACATACATACATACATACATACATACATACATTCATACATACATACATACACACATTCATACATACATACATACATACATACATACATACATACATACATACATACATACATGTACATACATACATACATACATACATACATACATACATACATACATACATGCATGCATACATACATACATACATACATACATACATACATACATACATACATGTACATACATGTACATACATACATACATACATACATACATACATACATACATACATACATACATACATACATACATACATACATACATACATACATACATTCATACATACATACATACATACATGTACATACATACATACATACTAGGGCAGTGATGTCCAATCTGTTTGACATCACGGACCACCAAAGAACTTTTCTTGAAGCCGAGGGCCGCACCAATGACCTCAAAAGCAACAGCTATGTTCGGATGTCTGGTCCGTAGATCGAAATTTAGCAGTTTGTTCTCGTTTAAAATGCAGCTGCGCAAGGCCGTAGCTAGGAGGTGTTTCAGGTTTTTTTACACCCCTCCCCCCAAATGAAAAAACCTAAAAAATTAAATAATGCATTTACGCAGTGTTTAAAGTGTGAAAAAATAAATGCCTGGACATTTCTAAAAGAAGTGCCTGGACGCCCCTTACGTTTCCAGACTGTGCTGGCCAATAATTGGATAAACGAAAACTTAAACGTGGTAGGTTACACATACAAAGAGTGCAGTATTTGCATTAATTACTTGGCCCTACGACTATTACTTTCTTTTTAGCGCAGTTTCATACAAGTTTCCGAATCGGTCGTGTTTTTCGTGTATGGGAAAGTTGCATTAGGAAAACAGCTTCATCAGGTTCAGTGTGAATGGTTGCGGGAGGTTCACCGCCTGTGTAAAGGTTTCAAATTACCCCCTCCTAAACATTACCCCCCCCCGCAAACTGTAATTTGCATCAATCGTCGCATTTATTTCAATACAAATATCAGAAAAATTATCCCGCTTCTTGTTTTTTTTAAATATTTTCATCCGTCATCCCACTTCGTGGTTTGTTATCAATATTTTCATCTGTAACTAAAATACTAATCGCCGCTGAAGTTACAATGGAGAAATGGCTTCGAGGCTATTATTTTTTTCGATCAAAAAATTCATAACATACCACGAAGAGGGATGACGGATGAAAATCTTCAGAACAAAACACGAAGCGGGATGATTTTTCTGAATTTTTTAGTGCAATAAATGCGATGATTGATGCAAATCTAGTTTCCGGGGGGTAATCTGAAACCGGTTTTAGGTTACCGGGGGTAATGTTTAGGAGGGGGTAATTTGAAACCTTTACACCGGCACTCTTGTTTTGTACATCAGCATAGCTTAAGGCAAGTTGTGTCTTAGTCAAGTCATTCATTTTGCTTATAGCAGTGGTTCCCAACTTTTTTGACTCTAGGGAGTCTAGGGCCACTTTTTCTTATAGTTGAAGGACACTAGGTGGCCACAGGGCCAACATTTAATTGACTAAAAACATAAAAAATTACAACTGATTCAAAATAGACTGCTTTATGTTGTTTATAGACGACAAAATAAAATAATTTGTAATATAGAATAGTTATGTGTTCTATCCTGTCCAAACTGTCAATTTTTCATATATATTTTGTTAATTCTTTAAGAGATGAGGGCCATTTTTTGAAGCCTGGCGGGCCACTTTTGGCCCGCGGGCCACGGGCTGGGAACCGCTGGCTTATAGTATCATACTCTTGTTGTAGGACTATACTTCGCAATTTACAATTTGTCCATGTAGAAGATTTTTATGGCCTGCTAATTAAGATGTGTTTAGCCTATAGTAAACACAATAAAATGTGTTCATGAAGAAGATTTGTATTATAGGCCTACTGATTGAGATACGATTTGTCTGAGAAAATGATTTTTACTTCATGAAAAGATAGCCTATACGTCAATAAAAACTAATATAAATAAAGGAAAACCCATACTTAGACAACCCTGGATGACTCTTGGACTTCTCAAATCTAGTAAGAAAAAAGCTAAACTTCATTTAAAATATGTAAAGGTCCCTACCCTCACCAATAAAAATAAGTTTGTTTCTTACAGAAATAAATTTAAAACAATTAGAACGAAGGCTGAAAAGCATTACTATGCTGTTGAATTTACCAAGCATGTTAATAATTTAAAGAAAACTTGGACCCTCATTCGAAGTATAATTAAAATGGATGAACAACATATTAAAATTGAAGCACTTAAAATCAATGGAATAAGAAATGATGACCCTAAAATGATGGCTAATACTTTTAATAATCTTTTCTCCGACATCGCTCATAATCTTGCCAAACAAATTCCCGCTCCTAAATCTCCTTTTAACAAGTACCTTGACCCGCCACTTCCTTATTCTTTTGGCTTGGTTCCTACTTCACCCGAGGAACTAAATAACTTGAGCCACTTGATCCACGACAGTCACAGCCGTGGCGTTGATGATATCGACCCCCATATTGCTAATTCTTGCATTTCTCCTATCGCAATCCAACTAGCTGAAATAATTAATTGCTCCCTTAACACTGGAGTTGTACCTGATGCTATAAAAATTGCAAAAATAGTCCCTATTTTTAAAAAGGGTGACAGGGAGAACCCTTCTAACTATAGGCCCATGTCCATTCTTCCTTTTTTTGCCAAGTACTTTGAAAAAATAATGCATGATAGGCTCAATAAATATGTAGAAAAATCTCATATTATTTTTCCATACCAATATGGCTTTCAATCTGGTCGATCTACTTTTATGCCTTTAATTGATATGTATGATAAAATTTCTAAGGCCTTTGAAAACAATGAATATTCTATTGGTATCTTCTTCGATTTAGCAAAGGCCTTTGATACTGTGAATCATGAGATCCTATTAAAAAAATTAGCTAATTATGGCATTAGAGGCGTCCAATTAGCTTGGTTTGCCAGTTATCTTGAAAGACGTCTCCAGTGCGTTTCCTGCAATGGAGCTCTCTCAGACTTAAGAATTGTTAGATATGGAGTACCCCAAGGTTCTAATCTCGGACCCTTGCTTTTTCTTCTATACATTAATGTCTTGCCTAATATATCTCCTACTCTTTCATTCATCCTGTTTGCTGACGATACAAATGTTTTTCACTCTCATAAATCCTACCAGAGTCTAATACAAACAGTAAACAATGAGCTTGTCTTCATTGCCGAATGGTTCTCTGCTAATAGACTCTCCTTAAACATAGATAAAACTAACTTTATGCTATTTCGAACTAATAAAAAGATGTGCCCCCAGAATGAATTGCAACTGTCTATTAATGATACCTCCATAACGCAGGTTAGCTCCACTAAATTTCTTGGTGTGCACATAGATCAACACCTCACATGGAATGATCATATTAAATATATCTCTGCCAAGGTTGCAAAAAGTGTTGGTATCCTTCGTCGAACCTCCCATATACTCCCCCCGCTATTCGTGTTAAATTGTACTACTCATTAATATATCCTTATCTCTCATACTGTAATTTAGTTTGGGCATCTACATATAAATCCAGGGTCAATAAATTAGTACTTCTCCAAAAACGTGCAATACGTATCATAGCTGGAGTTAAGCCTTTTATTCACTCAAGTCCTTTATTTCAATCATTTAATTTATTAAAGTTTCACCAAATAATGACTTTCCAGATAGGAGTCTTTATGTATCGGTTCACCCATGATCTTCTTCCCCTTAACTTTGCAGGGTATTTCCAAAAAGGATCTGAAATTCACTGCTATTCCACCAGGAACTCCTCTCATTATCGAGCCATATCCGCTCGTTTAAACTCAAGAAGATTCCATATTAAATATACTGGACCAGGTATATGGAACTCGTTTCCTAATCATGTTCAACAAGCTTCCAGTTTGCAAAAGGCAAAGACACTATTGCGCAACTATTTGGTTAATGACTGCAAAGATATTTAACCTTGTAGGCACTGATTTTATTTTATTTGATTTTATTATTGTTTTTGTGTTTGTTTTTGCGTTCTTTAGTTAAGTTTTCTACATTAATTTTCATCTTATCCTGTTCTTTCTTGCCTATTGTTCAATTCATTATGTCAACCGTCTAGCCATCTGTTAAAATTGATAAGTAATTAGGTGTCCCTGTTAGCGGGATATTCATCCCTTAGGGCCTTCCTTGTTGCCATCCGATTACGTGAAGCATGTTATACTATGTCTATTGTGTATGTTGATGGTTGGTTACAATAAATGAATTGAATTGAATTGAATTGAATCAATGGTATAACTTTCAATTCACACGCACAAGAAAGTGTAGGATTTGAAGGGCGTGGCTCACGATCCCCAGACCAACGAATGGTAACCATTATGCTTTAGGGAGTAAATGTGGTCGACCCCGAATAAACCAGTATATTGCTGACCGCTGGTGGTAGCCATGGAGATTACAGAAAGGCTTTTGAATGGTTTGGTCTGGTGAAAAGTGAAAACGCACGACAGCGCTGAAAAAGTAGAAGATGCAATTTTTATTGCACCGCTATCCAGTCCACTCGATGTGTCAACGCGCCCATGACAGGATAATAATATTATTATCATTATACTCACCGCAGGCAATTTCTCACATTTAGCATGTTATTAAGATCATCTATAGGCCTATCGGTTTATTTTTAAGCTTAGTGTTGCAGCAAAATTCAGTTTGTAGTTGGTTTTAATAAAGGATTGCAATTGTCAACATCTCGGCCTACTATTTAAATATCTATCTTTGCCCCTAGTAAGTTGCCACTAGTAAGTTTATGTGTGTATCCGCGTGTTCGTTTGTGTTTGTGTCGGCGTGTTTGCTTGTGTTTGTGTCTGCGTGTTTGTTTGTGTTTGTGTCTGCGTGTTTGTTTGTGTTTGTGTCTGCGTGTTCGTTTGTGTTTGTGTCGGCGTGTTTGTTTGTGTTTGTGTCTGCGTGTTCGTTTGTGTTTGTGTCGGCGTGTTTGTATGCAACACCATCAGCAATGCTAATACTCGCAATCATCGGGGGGGGGGGTATACAAGCGAAAACGCCGTTAAGACAGCAAACAATTGAGTAGGTCTATGCAATTAGTGGGATGAAGGCTCACTTCAATTTGACATACATTTTGCATGAAAAGAACAACGGATGCTTTAATTTGTAGCCTATGCCTAACAGCCTACTCTCTTTTTAGCGCACTTTCATAATGGGTTACTAAATCGGCCGTGTTTTAAATTCAAACGCTAGTTTCTGTAGAGGAAGGTTGCTAAAGATGGACCAGCGCCTAAAATGGACCACTCTGTGATTGGCCACAAGGATTGAAACTGCACCCTTCGATCGGCGAACCAAGCTTAATTCTCAGAGGTCGTTCCACCCTGTTCCTTAAGAACCTAAAAACTTTTTCCTGGGCCAAGGGGTGTTTAACCCCCGAAACCCCCTTGTCTACGCCACTGATTTAAATATCTATCTTTGTTCCTAGTAAGTTTATGTGTGTATCCGCGTGTTCGTTTGTGTTTGTGTCGGCGTGTTTGTATGCAACACCATCATCAAAGCTATACTCGCAGTCATCAGGGGTATACAAGCAGAAACGCCGTTAAGAAAGCAAACAATTGAGTAGATCCATGGGCGCCCGCACATAGGGGCAAGGGGGGGGGCACTTGCCCCCCCCTGGAAAATTGACGCCTATGTTTTTAACTACTACTTTTGGGGTTTTAACAAATTTCTTTGCCTTATTGCACCAATGATACAAATGATACAGACAGTGAAAGTCAAAAATCTACATTTAGAGATCTCTTCAGAAATAAACTTGCTCTTATAACTTTCTGCCTGGCATATTCAATCTCTTTCTAAAAACTGTAACAATAACCATTGGCTTTCAACCCTCCTGCTGGCGCCCATGCAAACAGCAGGCCCATCGATTATGGCCTACTAGAGTGGAATTCAGCTGTAGTGCAAATAATCACAACTGCAAAAAAATTAAATACTAATGCAAAAATTTGAACTTTTTCAAAGTGCACTGAAATTACTTCAGGGAGATCTGCTTATTCACCAGCATTGTAATTATATAATACCAAGTCTGCTATAAGCCAGGCTCCATTTTGTCCATTTTGCAAGCTGCCAGTACAGAATCCAGGGAGGTCAAACTGTAGATAAAATTGGCTCTGGTTATCACGCCTCAAGATTTACCCCCAAAACTGACAAAGAGATCTGTTCAAAAGAATTGATACCCACACTCATCTGATCCTCGGATCCTCCACCTTCTTAAACGACAACCGCATTAACAGCTACTCTGGCCATCTGGCTACCAGATTCGGACCTCTTTCTGACTACTGTTTGGAATAGGCTTCTGACTCGATGCAGCACATGTGAAAACGCTGGTGCCCTGCGATTGGCTTTCGAGTGGCGCTTTAGAAGCATCTAGAGGAGCACTTGCCCTTTTAAAACTGACATCTATTTTCATTCATTTATTCATTCGAGCATTCTATGGACTTATATAGCGCACTTTTGGGAAACTACTTTTTAACATCTACTTTACGATTTTTTTTTAAATTTCTAAGGAAACTTTGTATTATAAATAATTTATAAAAATTAAACTGAGAAATTTGCATAAGAAACCTCTTTGAAAATGCCCGTATTCTTTATTTCCTGCATCGCATTTTTTAAGCTCATGCTACTAAAAAATTTGGTGACAATCGTAAAAAGTTTGCCCTCCCCTGCAAAAATTTCTGCGGGCGCCCATGAGTAGATCTATGCAATTAGTGGGATGAAGGTTCACTTCAATTTGACACACATTTTGCAGGAAAAGAGCAACGGATGCTTTAATTTGTAGCCCTATGCCTAGTAGCCTATTCTCTTTTTAGCGCACTTTCATAATGGCAGGGCTTTTTTAACGTGCAGTTGTACACATAATGTGCAGTTCTAAACGGATTTGTGCAGTTGTAGAAGCACTTATGTACAGTTAAAACTAGCAAAAAGGTTATTGTCCTCCGATTGGACCAAATGTACCATGGATGATTGGAAAGGAAAGAAGGGTTTGTGCAGTTCTAAACATTTCTTAAAAACAGCCCTGCATAATGGGTTACTAAATCGGCCGTGTTTTAAATTCAAACGCTAGTTTCTGTAGAGGAAGGTTGCTAAAGATGGACCAGCGCTTAAAATGGACCACTCTGATTGGCAACAAGGATTGAAATTGTACCCTTCGATCGGCGAACCAAGCTGAGCTTCTCGTCCCCGTTCGCGGACTTCTATCTGACTGCGCCGTTCATTCTCTGTAGCTGGTCCCTCAACCTGGAATGGCCTCCCTGTTACACTGCGCTTAATTCCCAGGGGTCATTCCACTCTGTTCTTTAAGAACCTAAAAACTTTCTTATTTAGCCGTGGTTGAGCGTGGAGCGCTCCTGAGTAGCCTCCCTTGAAGAGGCACTATATAAAATTTCTGAAATAAAATAAATAAATAGGATGGAAAAGCGCATAAACGGATAATAGAATATATATCAGAGTTCATTGTTAGCCTAGGTAAGGGTCATAGGTGGCAAACAAGCGAGTTTTAATTGATCATTATGAAGATCATCATGTTGACGGTGATAATGATGATGATAATGACGATGACAACGCTGAAAGCGATAAACGACGATGATGATGATGATGACATTTTGGTAATGTTGATGAAGTTGACAAAGTAGATGACACTGTCATTCAATAAATAATATTACTATCCATACAGGATGGATACTGCAGTAAAACAGAAAATTGAAATAACATCAAAGTTCATTGTTGGTACATGTATGCCAGTTGCTTCCAAAGTCGTGTGGTGTTGTTTCGGATCTCAAATATGATCCAAGCTCATCACTGTGCCGTATTTCAAACTTTCACATCATGACTTGCGGTAGCAGTGAGGAGTTCTATATCAGACCGTTAAATACCTGCATCGACGACCAAGACACGCTGTTGACCTATCGAACTGTGCTGGCCTTCGTTGCAGAATTTCCAACGTTGCCAAATGATGTGCGTTGGTTAGAAGAGACGATAAAGTGCTGTAAGATGGAACCATGTCTCAATTACCCGGGTTTTGTTCGACTTAGAGTTTTCGGAATGATGAAATATAACTGGAAATGCAAGAAATATGAATTTGGGGTCGCACCATCCATACATTTGTACATGAAGGTTAATACAGATGCTAATGGAACTGGTCTAGACCCGAGCAAGGAACTTTCTTTTGTCGCATCAACCACTCTGAAAGGTCCAGCAATTAAGTTCCAACTTGATCAATCTATGACTCGTGATACGGTTAATTGCGTGTGGTGTCCTCAGTGGCCAAGAGAAGCCAAAGATTGGCCGAAGCGGCATAGAGATAACGGATGGCCGACAAATGCCACAATCTCTGAAGTTGTACAAAATGGTTGTCATGTTGTCTACGTTCAGCATCGTGCTTGTAGGGACGATAAATTCCAGTGGAGATTGTCATTTTCTGTAGCGGAGGTCCCATTGATCTTACTCCAAAATTGGACTCAACTTCAACAGATTGTTTATCATTTATTGAGATTCTTCTGCAAAAGAGAAATAATACAAAAGGATTGTCCAAAAGAAGATGAGGTTTTGTGTTCATATCATATAAAGACGTTGATGTTGTGGACTTGTGAAACGATGTCACCTGAATGGTGGAATTCTGTTACTGTTATTGAGACCTGCTGCGAGTTGTTGTTAGGGAAGCTTTTGGAATGGTTAACGAACGGTTACATTCCGAACTATTTCATTCCCGAAGCAAATTTGTTTCATGACACTTCGGGCATCGCAACACTTGGCAATACGAAAAGACGATTTCAAGAATGAGTTCCGAAATTCTGGCATTCTTTGTCATTGGTTCGTAGAAAATTACATAGAAGCATTCACTCGTGCGAATATTATGGTCACAAAAACCATAAACGCAAGCGAAGTAACCCCAAATTTGAAGTATTACAAGCGAACTGTCTTCGAAATTTGGAGAGCATTGGAGTTCGATTCTTTCGACATCTTGTTTTCTTTTGGATTTCCCAATTGCAATGTATTTACTTCTAGAGTGGTGGTTAAATCCTTAGACTTTCAAGGGAACGTAGGCCTAGATCTTCTATCAGCTTATATTGCAAGAAAGTGTCATTTGTTAATGCACAGCCTACTGCCAGTGCAACCATTACCAGAAAGTATTTCGTGTTTCACACTTTTTGACTCAACACTGCATTGTTTGACTGCTGCATATGGTTTGGGATATTGCCATAATAAATCATGGGATAGCGATATATTTCATGAATTCATCAAAGGAATTTTGTTAAAGCCCCAAAACGTCATGTGTCAGTATCACACATGGCCTACACCCGCCACATCGAAAACAAGTCTTCTTCTATATTTACGAGCACAGCACCTTATGAAAAACTTAACCGGGTCCGAGAGCGAAACTGGATTTCAACTGATGTCTCTCTTAGCAAAAGAGTTTCTTAGAAAGGCCTTAGGAACAAATGATTCTCAAAGAGACGTAATTGCCCCTGCAGCTTTGCTCTATCTTGCTGCTATTCATTTTGTAAACTACGAAAACCAATTAGTAAAAGATTTGTGCTCAGCATCTTCGATGTGTGAAACTAACAGCGCTGGCAATGAAACATTGAATGCAGGTTGTTTGCTGTTCATTGACGATGTTGTTACAATCGTTGGATTTTGTCTGCTTTATAAAAATTTTGGTGAAAAACTGATTTTTCCCAAGAGACAGATCTACCTCGATCTCCGTCTGACCCCAAAGGTGTTTGCATATTATTTAACAACAGTATCCTATATAAGATCTTCAATGCAATTAAGCTCACAGTTGAATCCTGATTTGTCAACTTCGGTATCTACTGCGTTAGACCACTTAGGCCTACTGTCGATTTTAACAGAGCGAACGATCTGCATTTCGGTTAAGTCGGTCATTTGTTTCAAAGATCTCAGAGAATGCGTTTATCGGAGAGAGGAATTACTGAGAAGTGATGCAGCATTTTGGCAGAATCCTTCGATAGTCAAAGGAAAACTAATTGATTATTTAACACAATATGCCATGGAAAGTTTGACGACATTCTACGATGTGATTCGCAATGACTATGGCATCCAGTGCAACACAAGTGACTCCTATCGTGCTTTGTACCTTTATAAGTTTCGTCGATACGATGAAGTGTTGCATTTATGTGAAAATATTCTGAATGAGCCTGATCTGCAAAACGATTCAAATGAGTTTGCATTTGCAAATATCTTGTTATTGCCTCCGCTTGACTCGCTTTTCGATAGAGACGTACAGTGTTTGCTTGGATTTCACACTCTCTTTTATTATTTATCACCTCGGAATGACGATATGTGCAAATCTGAATGTACTGACGAGTCAACGTTTGCACACTTTTTCGCCCGATACATATACTACCATAAGGAACCGCTTTCAGCGTCCGTTGACTGTACGATTAAGTGCCATTATTTTCTTAATAGATGTTTTCTAGCAACGTATTTGAAACTCAGATGCTGCATCGACTGCAATCAACCTCATAGAAAAGCATTGGCTGAATTTGCTGCCGTGAAGTGTAATCTTCCGTTTGAACATATCATTCGCTGGTTTCTTCTACTAAACTTCAAATATTTTAGAAGTAATCCCGGAGTTTTATCTTTAGAACGATAAAAAAAATGCAAGACACTGTTTTCTATCTGTTTTCCTGGCAAATGTCACGCTGAAGACTCTTTGTTCTTAACGTAGCCTATCAAATCTGTAAGCTCCTGTGTTTCTATTGCGGCGTGACAATTTGGCCGAATACGAATAAACTACCGGTATTCGAATCAGTATTCGGGTATGTTTGTCTGTCTCTTTGTCTGTCTCTCTGTCTGTTCGTCTTTCTATCTATCTGTCTATTTCCCATCGCTGTTCAAATGTTATCTACAGTGATATTCTATATTCTATAATTTCCATGGATCCTGTTCTATTTTACAAAGCACTGCAAGGAATTCATTAAAGAATGGGACCGTGTTTGATCCAACACGAGACAGGACGGCAACAGGATAGCCTTCTAAATAATCCCATTTGAAAGTCGTTATATAAATAATCTTCTATATTACAATTATTTGTTTTCAGGATTACAATACATTGCAATAAACTCATTAACATTTGCGACAGTTTCTGACTCACTTATGATCAATGCAGGAATAATTCTTATGTCTTCTTCCATGTTTAGGCTTTTTCCATAAAGGATGTAAATTCATCATGTTCTTTTGTGGATTTAGAACAGGAGCGACATAATATTACCTGTATTCTGGAGTACAATACACTGCACTCAATAAAGTCTTGTTTTTGTTACTTTTTGCTGCGTTACTTTTGTCAATTTTCAAAAAACGGTGGGTGACACCGTGGCCTCACTAACAGTGATATATTTTTTGTTCTGTTTCAATTGTTTTGATGAGATCTGGCCATCATGCGCAAAATGAATTGTCTTTAAGCCTGTAAAATTTCATTTCAAAATTGCTACGTCGGGCCAAGATATTGGCAAAATACCTGGGTTTTTTGCCCGCCCTGTGTAGTAGGGCTGTCAACCGTCCCGGAGTCGCTTGGACTGTCCCGGAATCGACCCTGTGCGTCCCGTGTCTCGGATTGATCTAAAATTGTCCCGGAATTTGTGATAGAGATGATGTACTTGACAAAATGGTGTTATTTTGCACACTAAACTCGGCAAGTTGTGTGATGATTATGCGTTGTGTCTTTTAAACCTAACGTTGCTGGTTGAACATCGAATGTTGGACAGCGCTGGGTTCAAGTCTTGAAAACTCTACAAACCACTGAAACTCAGTAGCATATTGTGTCCCATGTGGGCCTTCTGTTAGTCCGTTCTAATGCTTTTTGAGAGAAGACGTGCTAATTTCCACGATTTTGTGCCTATGCAATATATGTGGACAGTGTAAATTGATATAGGCCTAAATGTCATATCTAGCGACTGCGGGTGTCCCGGAATGGCGAAATCAAGAGTCGGCAGCCCTAAGCTACTGTATAGTAATTTACCTGCACAAAATGAAAATCAAGCACCACTCCGATTTAAAGGTGAAACATTAAGTGCATAATTATCATTCAATCAATTCTGTTTCATCTGATCCCATACCCTCCAATTCCCGGCTCAGACGACACCCACCTTAGTAGCTGTTCCACACCTCTGATCCTACGGTACCTCGACCCGGACCACCATGGACTACTCTTACGGAGAACCCCTTGACTCAACGCATTTGATCCTGATCCTATGGTAACTCGACCCGGACCACCACGGACTACTCTCACGGACAACCCTTCTAACTCAACGCAGCGCTCGTGAATAAGCCGGTGCCCCGCGCTTGGCTTTCCAGTGGCGCTTTAGAAATTACGAGATTACGACTACGATTACGATTACGATTCAATTTCTGTCCCAGCCCATCAGACGTTTGCCAGTCAATCAGAGGAACAGAGTCGATGAAACTGTCGTGAAAATATCTCTCCCAGTCTCTCTTTCCCTCCCTCTCTCTCTCCTCTTTCGATAATCATGTCTCACATATTCTCATTCTCTCCTCTCCATCCTATGTCTCTCTCTGTCTGTCTGTAGTCTCTGTCTGTCTGTATGTCTCTGTCTGTCTATCTTGTCTGTCAGTCTGTCTGTCTGCCTGTCTGTCTGTCTATCTATTTGTCTATCTGACTGTATGCCTGTCTGTCTGCCTGTCTGTCTGTCTCCCTCTAGTTGTGTGTATCTCTCTCGTTGTCCAATTTTTTTGATAATTTGATTGGATAGAGGGCCTACTTTAGTTTTGTTGCATTGTTTGCGGCTTTGCGCCAGGCCTCTAAAAAGTTAATCCGGCACTGTCTGTATGTATGTCTCTGTCTGTATTGTCTGTCTGTCTGTCTATCTGTCTATCCGGCTGTCTGCCTGTCTGTCTGCCTGTCTGTCTGTATCCCTCTGGTTGTGTGTATCTCTCTCGTTGTCCAATTATCCAGTTCAGCTTCACCAACCACGGCTTCCGATCGCCTGACATCTGTCTATAGAAAACCCGATCAGCTGACGACGGGTAATCCTCTGGTATTCGCCCAATCCATCTGTCATGGATTATTGGTTAGGCTACTTATAGTCAGACTTGTTGGCAGATTGGCGTTGTCACGGTTCAATGCAAGTACAATAATTATTAGATTCATCAGCATTCGAAGTCATCATAAGATTTGTATGACTTCACAAACGGAAGTGGTAGGGCGATTGGTTTGTAATAGGTCTGGTTAGATTGCTACTCCTTTCTGGCTGGAAGGCTGAATAGGTAAATCAACGAGTCAATGATAACAACCTATAACCCTATTGCTTTAGCTGGGCACCCGACTAACTGACTCCAGAATAAGACTGACTCCACCAGATTATGGGCAATTCATCCGTGGATAGGCTATAGGGTCACCCGGGGGGGTTATGGACACCCTGGGTGTTATGGCCACTGGTCTTCTACAGCTTAATGTGATAATATAATAAACTCTAATCTGTTTATAACTCTATGCACATTCGTCCTTCACCTTTCGACTATAAATTGATGCCGCGATGGTAAAATTCAGATTTATACGCGTTGTTTTTTAAATTATCCGATTTCTCTATAATAGCTAACCCTGACTATAAAAATTATATAAAAAGGTGCCTTTGGGATGTAAAATTTTGAAGTCGGCAGTTTTAAATAATGGTTATTTGACAATGTATATGTGTCTTTTATTTCACGTCATGTCCTGCCTAAACGTGAGAAATTAACGATCTGATATACCATTGCTATTGGGGTGATATGGACACTGAGACACTAAGATACGTATAACTCAAACAGGATACAACTTTAATTGCCTCCTCAATTACTTGGGTGCATACGCCGCAAACACTGATAATACAATAGCTATCTGTTTCTGTAGACCTAAAATCAACACGAACCAGTGCTCCAATCGACGAGTTCTATCCAGTCTACCCACTGCGTCTGCGCGCCTGTGACAGGATGCGGTACTAATTATATACTCATTGCAATTTGGCACGATAAACGCTTAGCATAAATTATTTTACTATCAGGATATTTTGTCTGCTCCTTTGCCTACCCCTAAGTCCTAAATTCGGTTTGCACTGATTTTTAAGAAAGGATAATACTGATCCACAACCTTTTATACATATAAATTCACATAGCCTACTTACTTATCTTTGAACATAAGTGCTGTCTATTGTGTGTTTGTGCGTATTCGCCTGTGTGTTCATGTGTGTTTGTGTGTGCGTATTTGTGTTGAAGCATCATCAACACTAATAATAAATAGGCCTACACGTGGCCTAATTCTCGGGTACCAGCGGAAACGCCGCTAATTCGCCTGCAGCCAACAATTGCGGATACAATTAGTTGGATATGTGGGAAAACTGATTATGTTTCATAGGCCTACAGCTTGCAGGCAAACAGGAATGGCTAGTTTAATTACATGGGCGTAGACTTAGGGGGACAGAGGGACGGTCCCCCTCAATAAATGTGGTGGGGGGGACGGTCCATGCATTTGTCCCCCACAATCGTTAAGCGTTAGAATATGTCACGTTAGAAGTGATGACTAAAAAAAGGTCGTCACATTTTTTGGCCGGCAAAAATGGAAAATTTCGTCGGAGACTCAGCCATTTGTCCGCCCAAAATCTTCGGCCGGTCGTTTTCGTCCCCCCCCCCCCAAGTCTCCGCTAAAGTCTCCGCCCATGTTTAATTCGTATTCGTATAGGCATGCACCAGGCCTAGCTAACGCTTTAACTTTTAGCGCACTTTCCTAATCCGTTACCAAACCGGTCATGTTTTAAGGTTCTAGTTCGTGTATGGGAAAGCTGCCTGTAGAAAACTGTGGTTGTAGTTGTATTTCGTCTTATTGTAGGCCCAACGTGAAGTTCAGCTACCTGTTTGATTCACGGACGCTTCTGCTTGATATTTGAGCGTAGCTTGAGGCTAGTTGTTTCTTAGTCAAGTCATTCATTCTTAGTATAGAATTTACGCCTGTTGTCTTTCATTGCTAGGCTATTTGATTTGTTCATGTAACAGATTTGTATTATAGCTTACTGACAGATATGCGAAATCGTAAAAAATTTATTTTTGCTCGCTGAAAAGATGCGCTATCAATCAGTGTTTAATCAAGATGTATCTGGGGGTGGGTGCATGGGGAGAAAGTTTCCCACAAAAATGGGATTCCCCAGAAAAAATCGGGAGATGTTGTATACATCTAAATACGCAAAATTCCCTCCAGAGAAGTCAATGTATGGGAATGGCAAATTTTAGTAAAAAAAAGACTAGAAAAGGTTAGTTTTTTTGGCAGGAAAATTTTTATATTTTCAGGTGATTTCGACCAGAAAATATTTGCCGACGAAGATGTCGGTGACCCAGCCGTCCACCCAAAATGTCCAGCCATAGCGGACCTTTTCTCGACCCCTTTCCAGAAATCCGACTTTCTCCCTCACCCCACCCCCAAGACAATGGGCTTCATTAAACACTGGTCATCACTCATACATGTATATTATTGCATAAAATATTTGAATCTATATGTTCGCCCGAATAGATAAACACAATCTCTATCTGCTGACATTGACATATTTTGAGGACGGCCCCACTGTTCAAATTTTACGGATGGCGTACCGGTGGAGGTCGGAGTGCGGTGGGGTGGGGTGGACCGTGGAGGGGTGGGGAAATGGGGAAAATTTCCCCAAAACCCAAATTTTATGGGTGGCGTACCGTTGGAGGTCGGAATCAGGTGGGGTGGGTGTAAAAGATTTGCATTGCCTGCTACTTCAGATGTGTCTGCTAAACACTATAGAATTTGGTTTTGAAGAAGATTTGTAAAGACCTACTCACTGAGATACGACTTGGCTGAGAAATTCATTTTTACTTTATAGGCCTATTAAGATACGACATATATAATGGTATAACTTTCAATCCACATGCACAAGAAACGGTAGCCTATATTATATAGGATTTCGAGGGTAGAGGATCACGATCACCAGACCAAAGAATGGTAACCAAGTGTTTTATGGAATAACTGTGGTCGACTTCGAATAAACCAGTATGTTCCTATCTGCTGGTTATTACCATTGAGATCACAGGATATCCTTTAAATGGTTGGGACTGGAGAAAACACACAGCAGCATTCAAAAAGTAGAAGATGCTCCGGTTGAGGTATACGCGTATATCTCTTTGGGCACAGCCAACATTTGAACAACTCTGCTAGCCGGCATATAGGCCTACTGGTCATTTCACAAATGCCCAACAAGATAAATGTCTTACATAGACTATTCCACTAAGGAAATCAGTGCAATAGACCTATTGCCCGCGGTTCCATGACAAATCCTGTCTTCCCATAGACTATTATGTGAGAAAATATCTACAGAAAAGTACTGTTCCTGCATCGATTTTTCATTTTTATGTTTGAAAACCGGAATGCTTCCCTTCTGAATCCAGTTTAATAAGAAATATACTCACTTATGACAGATCGGAGTAGATTATGGAGGGATAAACGACTAAATTAATTATAATATCTTGTACATGAATCAGTGAGTGGTATAGATACTACATTGAGAAAACTCAAAACTTGAAAGAAGAGGCAGACGAATAAGACAATATCGAAACACACTCATACACATTATATACTTGTGTATGTGTGTTGAATAGCAGTTAGTGAATGATGCGTTTAGCAGCTAGCCAGGCAATGGTAAGAGATATAAGAGAGATAGATCTACCAATTTTGGGCTGCACATAAAGACAAATGTACTGAGCAGGGTATTGAAATAATTTGATATGAAGATTAATTGAAAGAAGGATAAAGATGAAGAGATTGATTAATTATATACAAGAGGAAAAGAAAAAACTTGCCTATCAAGGTGACAAGGTTGTGGAGATCTATCAGTTTTGTTATCTCGGAAGTTTAATAGCAGAAGTTTTCAGATACAATGCTGAGATTATATAGAAGAATTGGGATAAAAGAAAACTTAAGAAGAAGTGACATGCAAGTCAATAAAAAAATGAATTACAATATGCCAAAGAAATCCTTCTGGAAAAAGGAATCTTCTTCGAGAAAGACTGAATATCAATCTAGGCTAAAGAAAAGAATGATAAAAGTATCACAATAATCTTGACACTCCATTAACCCCAGGACTATGAGAAAGGTAGACGTGGAGAACCTAGAGGGATTTGGAAATTGGATATAGGCTATTATCAGCTTTAGTCGAAAGAAGTTCACATTTTTAAAAGATGTGAAACCACAGACGGGCAACATATTTCGACTAGCCGAGAAAGGTGGCATAGGTAGGAAACCAGTGTAACTTAAGTGATTGATGATGATGATGATGATGATGATGATGATGATGATGATGATGATGATGATGATGATGATGATGATGATGATGATGATGATGATGATGAGGACGACGACGACGATGACGACGACGACGACGATGATGATGATGATAGGCGCAAGGATGATGATGAAACGCTGATAGCGATGATGACATAATAATTATTTATGGTGGTGAAGTTGACAAGGCATTTAAGAAATGTTATGATTTCCATACAGGATGGAAACCGCAGTCAAATGTAAAATCGAAATTATATCTGAATTCATCGTTAGTACATGCCAGTTACTTCCAAAGTCGTGTGGTGTTGTTTCTGATCTCAAATATGATCCAATCTCAACATGTGGCCGCTGTTCAGACGTCCACATCATGGCTTGTGGTAGCAGTGAAGAGTTCTACATCAGACCACTGAATACCTGCATCGACGACCATGATAAATTGTTAGTCTCGGATGAAGTGCTAGCTTTCGTTGAAGAATTTCCAGTGTTGCCGAATGATGTACGTTGGTTAAATGAAACGATAATATGTTGTAAAATGGAGCAATATATCGATTATCCAGGTTTTGTTCAGCTTCGAGTTTTCGGAAAGATGAACTACAATTGGAAATGGAAGAAATATGTATTTGACGTCGCACCATCCCTACATCTGTATCTCAGGCCTAATACAGATGTATTCGACAATGATCTAGCCTCGAATGAGGAAGATACTTGTGTGTCATCAAACACTGTGAGAGGTCCAGCAGTTATGTGGCAAACCGATCAATATCCTATGACGTACGATACGGTTAAAACCGTGTGGTGTCCTCGGTGGCCCAGAGAAGCCAAAGATTGGCCGAAACGACATAGAGATTGCGGATGGCCGACGAATGCTAAAATCTCTGAAGTTGTACAAAATGGATGTCATGTTGTCTACGTTCAGCATCGTGCTTGTAGGAACGATAAACGGCAGTGGAGATTGTCGTTTTCAGTAGCGGAGGTAATCTTACTCCAAAGTTGGACTCAAATTCAACAGATTGTCTATCATTTACTGAGATTCTTCTGCAAGAGAGAAATAATTCAAAAAGATTGTCCGAAGGAAGATGAGGTTTTGTGTACATATCATATAAAGACGTTGATGTTGTGGACCTGTGAAACGAAGTCATCTGATTGGTGGAATTCCCTTTCTGTTATTGAGATATGCTGTGACTTGCTAAAGAAGCTTTTAGAATGGCTAAAGCGTGGGTACATTCCCAACTATTTTATACCTGAAGCTAATTTATTTCATAAGCCTTCGAACCGCGCAGTGCTTGGCAGAACGAAAAGACGTCTATATGAGTTTAAAAGTTCTGGCATTCTTTGTAATTGGTTCGTAGAAAATTACATAAAGCCATTCTTTAGGACGCTTGTTGAAGTAGAAGAATTTGGAAAATCCAGACAAATATTGTCACATTCGATGGATTGCAAGCAAGCTGTCTTTGAACTTCGGAAAGCATTGAAGTTCAAATCTTTCGATAACATGTTTTGCGCTGGATTTCTAATTTGCAATGTCTTTACTCACAGAATAATTAATCACGTAGGCTTACAACTAAGAGTCCGTTTAAGTCTTCTGTTCACATCCATAATAAGAAAGTTTCGTTTGCTAATACACGGCCCACTGGCAACGCACCCAATACCAGAAAGTATTTCGTGTTTCGCATACTTTGATTCAACACTGCATTGTTTGAATGCTGCGTATGGCTTGGAGTGTCATACGATTTCATGGGATAGCGATGTATTTCATGAATTTATCAAAATAATTTTCTTAAAGCCCAAAAACGTCAGATGTCAGTATCATGCATTTCCTACACTTTCCACAACGGAAACAAGTCTGTTTCACTATTTACGAGCACAGGAGCTTATGGAAATCTTATCCGGGTCAAAAAGCCGTTCAGAATTTCAACTGATTTCTCTGTTAGCAAAAGAGTTTCTTAAAAAGGCAATACGAATGGATAATTCTTATTCCGACATCATCACTCCTGCAGCTTTGGTCTACCTTTCTGCTCTTCATTTTTCAGCATCAGAAAACGAATTAGCAATGGATCGATGTTCAGCATTTTTCAGGTGTGAAGCGAACTACATGTGCGTGGAAAATGAAACATTGAATGCAGGTTGTTTGCTCTTCATTGACGATGTTGCTAGAATCGTTGGATTTTGTCTGCTTTACAAGACGCTTGGTGCAACACTGACTTTTAGAAAGGGACAGATTTTCCTCGATCTGCGTCTTACCCCAAAGGTGTTTGTATATTATTTAACAGCAATATTCAACATAGGATTTTCAAAGCAATTCGACAAACAATTGAGTCCGGCTTTGTCGACTTTAGCTACGTTAGACCACTTACTGTTGACTTTAACAAAGCATACAACCTGCATTTCGATGAGATCAGGCGTTGATTGCAAAGATATCAGAGAGTGCGTTTATCGGAGAAAGCAATCACTGACAAGAAATGAAGCTTTTAGTCTGAATCCTTTGATAGTTAAAGAAAAACTAATTCGTTTTCTAACAGACTATGCCTTGGAAAATATGACAACATTCTACAATGTGATTCGCAAAGACTTTGGCATTCAGTGCAGCACGGCTGACTGCTATCGTGCTTTGTACCTTTATAAGTTTCGCCGATACGATGAAGTGTTGCATTTATGTGACCGCATTCTGAAGGAACCTGATCACCAGAACGATTTAAATGAGTTTGCATTTGCGAATGTCTTGTTATTACCACCGATTGACTCTCTTTTCGATAAAGACGTACAGTGTTTGCTTGGATTTCACACTCTCTTTTATTATTTATCACCTAGGAATGAAGATATGTGCAAATCTGTGTGTACTGGTAATTCTAATTTTGCCCACTTTTTCGCGCGACACATTTTCTATCAAAAGGAAGCGCTTTCAAAGTCCATTGACTTCATGAACTTCCTTAGGTGTCATTATTTTCTTCAAAGACGTTTTCTTGCTAGATACTTGAATCTCAGATGTTGTATTGACAGTAATAGGCCTAATCTATGTAGAAATGCATTGACTGAATTTGCAGCCGTGAAATGTAATCGTCCGTTTGAACATATTATTCGCTGGTTTCTTCTTCAAAACTTTGAAAAATTTAGAAATAATTAATCCATGCGTTTTATCGTTTCAATGATTAATGACAGGATTCTGTTCTCTATTAAATCTGTGTTCCTATCACACGGCAAGCCGAAGACTTTATTTCTTACTATAGCTGGGGTACCCG
>OX457036.1:12479106-12489106 GCA_949752735.1 Lumbricus terrestris
TGTGGGACTTCGGTGCCCGTCCGAACGTTGGCTACGAGGAGCTTGTCGAACGCCTTCGACAGAGGTATGGAACGGAGGGCCAGGCGGAAAGCTTTCGCGCTCAGCTTTATTACAGACGCCAGCGTTCCCAGGAGACTCTGAGCGACTTGCTGCACGACATTCGTCGCCTTGTCGTGTTGGCGTATCCAGTACCTTCGAACGAGACCACGGAGATCATCGCCAAGGATGCTTTCCTTGAGGCGTTGAGCGACAGAGACCTGTCACTCAAAGTACGTGAGCGGGAGCCAAAGAACCTGGACGAGGCCTACAGGACGGCGCTTCGTCTGGACGCCTACCAACGGACGAACGATTCTGACGATAGACGGAGGCCTTCCAACCGCGTGCGGAGTACTCAAGAGACCGATGCGAGTACTCAGATCCAGTCTACACTCGACCGATTCCTAGAGACGCAGCGCGACGAGCAGAGACGATGGCAGACGGATATGGAACGAAGGATCGATCGCCAATTCCAGGAGCTGCGAAACCGTGCTTCAACCGACGACGATCTGGGGCGCAACGGCCGCCCCGGAAACAGCAGCGCCAACGACCAGGACCGGTCGAGACGGAGTGTGACCTGTTACAACTGCAACCGCGCAGGTCACATTAGCCGGAATTGCCGCCAGCCTCGTCGCCCCTTTGACCGCCGGAACGACGTCGAGACCACAGAAACGGAGGCGCCGCCGCCTCTGATGAACCATACGACTCGCCCAAGATTGCCGGACCGAGCCAGCAGCAACGCCGTTTACATTCGAGGGAGCATCAACGGACGACAACAGATGTGTTTAATCGACACCGGATCCGAGGTCAGCTTGATCCCGTCTACAGTCGTCGAAGGGTTAGCACTGCAATCTTGCTCTCGTTTTCTGATGGCTGCAAATGGCACTAGCATTAATGTCCTTGGGGAGGTCCGTTTGCCCATTAAGATAAGGGACGGATTTGAGATTTCCACCGTATTTTTGGTATCTGACCAGATTACCGAGCCCATGCTAGGTATGGATTGGCTGAGGGAACACCGGTGTAGAATTGGTTTTGGTAACGGGGCATTGTTTTTAGGACGTAGACGGGTACCCCTCGTAAAAGGGAACGGATCTATGTGGTGCCGTAGAGTGATAATTGCTGAAGAGGTTGTAGTGCCTCCTAAATGCCAGAGCGAAGTCTCCGTGAAGACGTTGTACGGGGATCTGACTACTATAGCGCCTGCATGGATGACAGAAGCCCAAGAGATACAGCCAGGGGTGCATCTCGCTCGCGTCGTCATTGGAGACCGCGCAGATGCTAGTGTTAGAGTAGTTAACCTGAGCGACGAGACCGTTACGCTAACGAAGGATCGATTCCTAGGAGGATTGCATCCAGTGGAGGTGGAATTGGGTACAGGTAGGGGACAAGGGACCGCACCTGTTAGTGAGATTTCGCCCCGAGATATGTTAATGGCAGATTTGCCGGAGGAAGTTCCCTCCGAGATTCGGGAGCGGTTGGACAAGTTGCTTCTTGAATATCGGGACGTATTCTCAGTGACCGACCGAGATTTAGGGAGAACGACTGCCGCTATGCATAGAATCGAGACAGACGAGACGCGCCCCGTTAGGCAGCCCTTAAGACGCCATCCCTTGCCGCATAGGACAGCTATCGACAGTGAACTTGATCAGACGTTCAAGGACGGGCGGATTGAATCTGAAATTAGTAAGCATGCCTTTGGCGGAGTTCGGGTGCGAAGGGACAATAAAGCTCGTAAATTCTATCGGCAGCAGAGGTTACGGTTTAAGCGAGGACGAGGTGACCGTGAGAGCGCGCGCCATATTGAACGACACGTGCCACGACGGACGGATCGGACTAACAATTGGCTGGGGAGGGTGACGAGATTTCGTAAGTGGGTTACTATCTGTGGTCGACCCCCCACGCCCTGTCCCTTGTTGCTAGCGCCCAACGTATATCCGTGGGAGCGGGTAAGAATATTCGCGGGTGGTCCATTGCCCGTGGGAAAGTGCCTAAAGCAGCCGTCAGAGGGTTTGGGGCGGGGCTTCGCACTGTGCTACTGCTGCCCACCGGAGGAGATGCGCGACGATGTCGCTCGTACACCTGACCCGCCGTGCTCGACGTACGTGACGTCAACTGCTGCCGCAGCTGGCGCGACGAAAAGAACGCAGTATTCTGGGCGTCGGTTAACGCAAAACCGACGACGTCATCCGTCCGAAGAGTATAAAACAAATCCAAGCGAACGGTGCGTCGGCCGGCCCGTTACCAGAATTAGATTGATTTGCTGATTGTGCCGTTGAGGTTGAGTCCCGATTTTTGACAGTGTGCAGGAACTTGGTTTGGGTCCGTTGGACGTAAATATCCTTGTTATGTGTTGTTCCTTGTGGAACAAATTTCTGTAGCTTGGTTGCCCATTGGGCACATGTTAATGTGTTACGGGCGGAACGTCGCCTCCGCCCGTTTGAGTTCACGCTTGTTCTGTTGCCTACGGGCATAGTTAAGATCGTTGTTGCCTACTGGCTAATTAATATTATTAGCTATTGACTAAAAGTCGTACGAGTAAAAGTCCCCGTGGAGGAATTGCTTTTCAGTTGTCCCTTGAAGGACGGGTTTCTGTAGCCTCAGGGCATATTTAGATTAATTGTATGATGACCGTGCCAGAGTTAGGGTATTGCTGTTAGAGACTTTCTTAGCTATAGACTCTTGGTGGGCCCGTTGGCCAATGTTTTCATCGTGGTGACTAAAATGAGGACATTTTATTAATCGTAGTGGGTGGGGGATGTTGCGAACCTGGGTTTGCCGATCGTTTATGTTCCACCGCCGACTGTATTGAGTGTATTGGCGGCGTCTCTTTGAAGTCGGTCGCCGCTTGGCCTAGTATTATCGGCCGCGACCGCGGTATGCTTTATGTGCCCCTTCCCCCCGCAGCGCGAATCGTTTATGTTCCACCGCCGACTGTATTGAGTGTATTGGCGGCGTCTCTTTGAAGTCGGTCGCCGCTTGGCCTAGTATTATCGGCCGCGACCGCGGTATGCTTTATGTGCCCCTTCCCCCCGCAGCGCGAATCGTTTATGTTCCACCGCCGACTGTATTGAGGGTATTGGCGGCATCGCTTTATGTGCCTCTCTCCCCCGCGGTCGCGAATCCTTTATGTTCCACCGCCATCTCTTTGAAGTCGGTCGCCGGCGTGTACGACCTGTAGTATATATAAGGGAGCCTGTTGCTCTGATAGTCAGTCATCGAGCCGCAGTCAGTCACGTAGAGTCGTCAGTCAGACAGGAGTCATCGAATAGTCTTCGAGTAGCCAGAGATATAGTCAGTCGTAGAGCGAGTTGTGATGTACAGTTGATGAGTGTCGTACTGCCGTGAATAAACTGTGTTCTTCTCTTCATCGTCGTGTGTTTCTTGGGTGAGGCGTATCGGTCGGAAGGGGCTGCACTTCCTTCGAAATACAACGAAGGCGGACTCGCGTCTCCCTCCTGAGACGACACGCGGGCATATTTGGACTGGCACCCGCCCGATCGGTAATCGGCCATCCTACGGACCGAGAGGGCAACTGTTTCTGCAGTCGGGGTGTTTCAGAGGGTTTGCTTTCCGCCACAATATTCAGAATGTATTCAAACCTACATCTACAGCGTAGCCTACACACCCAGTATTTTTTGGGGTTTCAGCCGGAATATCTGTGATCAGGCTACCTTATTACAAATATCTTTACTCTTTGCATTGTTTGGCCGAAAATAGTTGTAGGCCTACTGGCATATAAACATAATTGTGTCATGGTCTATGCAGACGCGTTTAAAATTTATTATCTTTGTAGTAAAATGTGAAATTTATAAAAAGATAACTGCATAGCCTATTTACTTGGAAATTGTATACGCTATATTTTGTAACTCTCGTACGGCACTCTTTCTGTCCCCCCAAGTTATGCCTAAGTCTTATTTAAGTGGCGCTGCTAAGCGACAAGCACGAGAAGAACGGGTAAAGAAGACCGCCAAAATGAAAAAAAATCCGCATTTATGATGCCTGCGGAGAGCGAGCTTGCACCAATAGCCTAACTACATCAGACATGGGGCCCTGATGGGGCAGAATCGAATTCCGGTTTGATCAGTGCAGCTAATTATGGTGGTTGACATGGATAATGGGATATTGACGCTGAGCCGAGTAGGCCTCGAACTTCAGAGGCTGCGTAGCAGTTACATCACCAATGGATTCAGGCTTGACACCTCAAAATTGGTGGATATTTATTTTTGCACAAGAGAAGGCGCGCAAAAGGCGCGCAAACGAGCATTTTAGCATTTCGGATTTAGACCCCCGGGGTCCCTTCCCGTAGTAGGCTAGCCGTAGACTTGATTGAGTCATTTGCCAAATTCGTTACATTTTTTCGCTCTTTTAATCAACAAACGATTACAAATCAAACAGCTTGGAGAATTTAAGTAGGTCTATATGGCCTATGGGTGATTGATGATTAATACTTCAGGAGATGAAGCAATTTTCGTGATTACTTTTGTATGGTACGTATTCTAGTTCAATTTTTTTCTGCTGATATGGAGAAGAATAATGTTTCATTAGATAAATTTGTTAAAATAATAAAAATGTGGCTAGTTTATTTTTATTTAACTTCAATTGGTGTTAAATATGCAAATTTCGTAAAGGAACCAGGCGTTTTGCACAGCTTTGTTGTTTGAAATCGAATAAGGTTTCAAGCAGTTAAGGGCCCACCACCTAAGCTCTGCACAGGGGCCCCCAAGACCTTGCTACGCCACTGCCTGTAAGTTTTTATTATTCACAAACCTAGCTTGTGGCGCGTTGTATGAAGGTCTAGTTTTGACTAACAATAGTGACATCATAATTATCATTGATTTATATGGTTTGAACTTGGAACATTTATTCACTGAGCTGCGCTTAGGTTTGGTCCTGAACGTGCGATACCCTGTCTTTCTACACCTTTTCCCATTATTACCCAACCATATGCTACCTATAGGCCTTATTCCCCCCATGTATAGGCCTGCCTAATTTTGCCGTGTGTTAGCTATGGTAACTTTAACCTACAATGACTCACCTTAGCTTCTTATCTCTTTTTACATTATCTCACCTTGCTTTAAGTATTCCTAATCGATCGCCAATTATAGCAGCATAGGCCTATTATAATACTGTAGGCCTACTGGTTACAGCGGATGTTTCATGAACCTTTGTGCGAGTGTAACCTATCTTGATTAACCTCCTGATGTGGTTTAGGCCTATGTTCTCGAGCTAGCAATTCAGGTTCGTACGCGGGGTCAATAAAATATCATGACGTGATAGCCTTTCGACAAGGCAGTTGTGTTGAGGACTTTCAGCCGATGAATTCGTTGAAAATGAGCTGGGTCGAAGTCATGAGTTCGGTCGTTCTTATAGAATTTAAATAGGAATTTCCAGAACTGCACTACCCCTACTTTCCCTTCCCATCATCCATGGTAAATTACGGCCAATCGGATGACAATGACTTTTTACTGTTTTAAACTGCACATCCTTCGAAAATTTTTGTTAGGTCGCGGTCGCCGAAAAAACTGCTGACCTTTTTTTTTTTAGTCATCAACCTAGAATTTTCCAAAAACATACCTTTGGGTCATCGCGCTGTACGCACTTACGTGTGTGCGTACGTCTGCGGGCGCCGCTGCTGTACGCACTTGCGTAAGTGCGTACGCCTGCGGGCGCCGCTGACTTAGGATATTGAATAAAGAACTAAAAAATATATCTCAGTGGTTTAAAGCAAATAACTTATCCCTGAATCTTACCAAAACCAATTATATTTTATTCTCCTCCCATAGAAAGATTATTCCGTATGTACTAAGTAAAGTGATAATTGATGGTAAGGAGGGTTTGCGCTTAGCCGAATGCTATAGGGCCAATGACGGACTGTAGACCTATACCTACTCTGATATGAGAAGGTTGAATTCCGTCGGAAGGATGTCTGTCTGTATGTCCGTCTGCATGTCGTCTTCGTTGTTCGTTGCATCTTGTGGAGCCGTCGACATCCTCTTCGCTACAAACGTACAACAACAGTTGCTCTGCTGCAGTCTTTAACCAACCTATCTATATAGTATACGTACCTACCTATACAGTCTTACCGTTCCTACGTACCTACCTACCCCGATGTTTCTCTGACCATAGGTCATCGAGCATCGTTCGTGGATATCCAACGGGCTATCCTACTTGTTTAGTAATACAGTTTCCCGATCATCATTCGTTGTCTTGTGCACTTTTTTTCTATAGAGGAGCCACAGAAGTATTTTGATTATAGATTAGATTAGCCAGTCAATCGGTATTTATATAGCGTGTCCTAGAACTTTCTACTCAAAAGGCGCTCCCGAACCTATAGCCTAAAACGACGGAAAACTAGCCTATATTCATATTGCAGCGGATGATTCAAACCATGCCCTTGATCAAGCATGCAGACAGATAAGTTTCCATGGTAGACTATATAAATTACAGTACTTCCCCTAAACGTGATCTAAACGTAGGCCTGCAATCCACATTCACTTTTACTTCGACGTTAATTTCGAAAACGTATCAACGGGTCTGTAACACAGAGGCATAGGCCTGCGTGCGCTTATATTTATCATAGTAGACTAATCTGATATCACCATTTCTAACGTAGGTCTACAGTAGTAACTATCCGAAAGTATAGGGACCTAACAGGACAACGACTGCATCATATAGAGGGACTTTGTACAACTTTGTGCAATTAGCAGAGCGTGCTCCATGGAGCTTCAGTCAGGTTCAGTGTGATAATATTATAGTATAGATAGCTTGGTCAGATATTAATTAATATATGGCGACACTAAATATAATGATGTCGTATGACGGTATGACTTGTCCTGGAACATCGTCGATTAATATTTACTAAATATAATTTTTAAAAATGTGAATAAATAATTAAGTATAGTCTAAACATCAAATACCTTCTTCGATTTTTAGCGTAGCCACTTCGTGTTCTTGCAGAAATGAAAACTTTCGACCTAAAAGACAAAGAATCGATATATATATATATATTAGGGTGGTCGTTAAAAATGAAAGTTGGAATTGAATGTTCTCCAAGGCGCCATTTGGTGCCATTCTCCTCAGAAACATCACACAAAAAGTTGTAAGAGAAAATATTAATATTTAGGACTAGCACAACGCCATCAAAGTTTTACCCTTATAATAGCAAGTCCTCTAATGCTCAAAAGTAGCTAAATGGTTGTAATCAACCTGGAATCTTCAAACCAGGAATCAATTCAACTACTTGTAGTTGGTCCACACTTAAACATAATAATGCTACTGTTATCATAGTCATAATCATCCATTTATATAGCGCCACTTCAAGAGAAATTCCTCAAAGGCAGGAAAACCAGTATAACACACCGCATCACAGATAACATCTATCATATCTTATGTCTTTACAATTACCACCTATTTTACCTTGTTGTCTTGATTGATAATAATAGCTTATTTTTCTTAGACTGTAAGGGAACAGTAGCCTAATGGTATATAATAGAGATAGCCTAAATATACAAGTTTTGTGGTTTCATCTGTGTCCTACGTAATTAATTTTTTCTGCAAAATCACCAATATTCTTAACGTGGTCTGATTTCTCAGAAATATTCATTTTTCTACCGTCATTGTTCATGGGGTTACTGGGCACAAGGAAATGGTGTAATATTGAAAAGTAGCAACCCATTTTAGATGCGAATTTTTATCTCAGATTTAAGCTAACATGTTTTCAACCTGAGGCATTATTACCCTATCTCACAATCAAATTGCATTTGGTCTTGGCACGGGTTTGAGGTATACGGTGTAGTTTTCACAATACACTTCCCTCAAAGTGAAATCTCTGGCATGTTGCCCAAAGAAGGTGTACATCTGCCACCAAGAGTGTAGCAATGGGTGTTGTCCTGAGGGTGTTATACCGATACCTATTCTCTTGGATTGGTTGGTCGTCTGAGATGTCCTGGTGGCCACTGTAATTTCAGCTGGATCCATTGCTGAGCATGATGTAGAGATTTTGAGTTGCTCATAGCCTACGTGTTTGACACCATCGCCTTTCATAGTAATTTATAATAGGTAGTAGGTAGTTAGGTAGTTAATTTACAATACCTAATAAAGGCAGTGTAATTTGTGTGCACTCTTGACAGCACCTTCTGTGTCAATTGTTTGACTCTGTGTTCATTCTTTCAACTCTAAAATTATTCTTTTCATGGGATAAATTCCATATTATGAAATAGACAACAATGTGAGTAAGTTTCACAAGGCACTCAATTACGATGCTTTCTTTAGAAGTTGTCTAAAAACTGCTCTTTGGCTCCCATGTGGCAATAAGAAATTTCGTAGATCTATAAAAATTATGATCTCAATAATTTCAACATCTATTTTAACTAATTTGTTTTACAGCAGCTCTTGATAAATTTGATCTGTGATGCGCTGTGTCATTCTGCTCTGATTGCCACAATAAACGAAAATATCAGCAGTATTTTCCTCTAGTTCAACTACTATTGGGGTCCTTGTCCATGTTATATCAGAATTTGTGTTAAAGTTAAGCATGTAATAAAGAGTTTCTAGTGTAAAAAAGGATTGCTGTAGATAGAAATCATGCCTATCAAAAAGAACATAGCAATGTGTTGGCTAACTAGTATAGATTTATGGTCATCGATCTCAGAGGCTCACGCGTCAAATACTTTTGCGATGGTCAATTGTTCATAAAAATATAAAATAAATCATTATCATCATTGTAGAAGTCAGGCATACTTGTCAGTTGAACTTGAGTAAGCGAATGTAGTCTTTCTGTTAAAACTAGTTATAGGTCCAAAAATGCGACTAAATTATCCTTATACTCAAAAAGACGATGATTTTTCGTAAAATGCAAAACTTCAAACACGTTGTGCTAGTCCTAAATATTTTTCAATCGGGATAATTTTTGGGCTACATCAGTCTTTTACCAAGTGGCACCAAATGGTGGGTTGGAGAAAGAACGAAACTGAAGTTGAAAATTTGCCATTGCAGATACGACCACCCTAATATATATATATATATATATATATATATATATATATATATATATATATATATAGCTTGTAGCAGACCTACATGCATAGATGACTGGCCGGTTGACTGGCTGGCTGACTGGCTGGAAGATGAGCTGACTAGCCGATTGTCAGCGACTGACTGCTTGATTGACTGGCTATCTAATGATCGACTGAATGAACGATTAGATGGATGACTTATATACCAGTGATTGACTGGTTGGTTGGTTAATCGACTGTTTGACTGACTGACTGACTAACTCATTTAAATGACTAACTAACTAACTTACTGTCTGACTGATTGACTTACTGACTGACATACTAACTCACTGACTGACTGACTAACATAATGACTTTCTGACTGACTGACTGACTGACTGACTGACTGACTAACAGAATGACTGGCTGACTGACTGACTGACTGACTGACTGACTGACTAACAGAATGACTGACTGACTGACTGACTGACTGACTGACTGACTAACAGAATGACTGACTCACTGACCGACTGACTGACTGACTAACAGAATGACTGACTGGCTGACTGACTGACTGACTGACTGACTGACTGACTGACTGACTGACTGACTGACTGACTGACTAACAGAATGACTGACTGACTGACTGACTGACTGACTAACAGAATGACTGACTCACTGACCGACTGACTGACTGACTAACAGAATGACTGACTGACTGACTGACTGACTGACTGACTGACTGACTGACTGACTGACTGACTGACTGACTGACTGACTGACTGACTGACTGACTGACTGAATGACAAGTGACAACCAACCAATGAGATGCCAGGATATTCGAGACAATTACGAAGTTCAAAATTACATGTACCGGCATATCATCTGCACTGACGCCGCAGTCAGATTTTCACCAACTTTTCTTTTCACTCAAAATAGAAGGCCTCTAACAATGACTTCGCCCTGCCAAT
>OX457036.1:12491606-12616606 GCA_949752735.1 Lumbricus terrestris
GGTAGCTGCTGCTGCTTCCGTTGCATGCGTGCAAGCGATCGATAAGATGTTTGCTAATGGTGTTGGTGTTGCATGATATGGACCGCAGCGCTCTTGAATAAGCTGATGCCCTGTATGCTTGGAAGTTTGGAGTTCACGATTACGGTTATGGTTATATGGTTAAAGGCAATGTCAGGACCGTCTCTCAATGCGATGTGATGAGGTCAAATGCAGAGCAATGCGACGTTGCCTATCGCAATGTCTAGTCGCTCTTTTGACGCTCAATCGTAATCGAGAAAATCCAAATTTCTAAGACGCTACTATAAAGCTAAGATAAATAACCTTTATAAAAACGTTTTCCTAAGCCAATGGGTGCTTAACCCCGAAACCCCCCCTTGTCTACGCCACTGGTTGAGGCAACTAAATGCAGGCCCAAAAGTTATTTAAAATTCCACAGAATATCTAGTAGGTCTTAAGGCAGGTCAATAGTAAAAATGGACAGGTCAATGCAAATGACGTAAGGCTACTTACTTATACCATGACGCATGGTTTTCGGGTGATTACACGCCATTGAAAATGCGTAAAGTGTGGGGAAATCCGGAGAGTGTAGACTTGCATAAGACGTATAATGGGAATAATAATAAATTATAAAAGGTTGTGCTGCAGTGTACATAAATAGTTGTGTTTTTTTAAATAAAAAAGTGTCTCAATTTTGATGGTTAGAAAGTAGTCACCCTATAGGCCAGACACCCAGACTTCGTCTAAGGCCAAGGTTGTTTGATCGGTCCTGAAGCTTATTCTTCTGCGGCAGTCAACAGCGAAGTAAGGAACGCCGAAATCTGCGATAAACGAATAATAAATAGTAATAAATAGGCCTACTGCAGTTTGTTCATAAGGCCGCAACGCGATAATCAGCTGGTAGAATAACATTCTGGCGTTTATTAATTATAGGTCCACCTCTTCTTTCGTCAGTCATGGCTTGCCATAATAATTATAGGCCTATTGGAGTTGTGCAATTATAGGCTATACACCCTACAAAGTTTACATAGACCTACAGTGCACACCGGCCCATAGGTATCCATTAGGTTAATTAGAATCGCATTTTTATTTATAGATTTTATTAGTCTATCATTTTATTACATGGTAAATGCAATAATTATACGATAATAGTGAATAAAATTAGGAAAAGAAAGAGAAAAAAAGAGAGAGAGATGGATATATAGGGAGAGAGGAATAGAGATTTAAAGAGTGAAAGAAGATAACCTCCGACACGACCTATATATATATATACAGGCCTATTTAATGGGCCCCTGAAGTCAGCATTAGGTACACACTCTAAACCATTGCAACAAAGTCAGTCTAATAAATGCATGGTTAATAATTATTATGAGATGACCTATATTGCTTAATCGGCTACACGGTTGCTAATATTTGCTTGATCGTAATTATGATAACTTGGTCTCTTCTCGCCCTCCCTTGAAGCACCCGCTGGCATAGAATTACGGTGACCCGTCAAAAGCGCGCATGACAAAAGCGCGCAGAAAAATGCGCGCAGACAAATGCGCGCAGTAACAAAATAGCGCACGACAAATGCGCGCAGACAAATGCGCGCGACGAAGAGCACATAGACCCAATACAAAGAAATTTTTTAATGAGCATCTAAACATACTGAAACAGATTGTTAGAAATATAGACACAATTGGTAATTAACCGTCAATAAAACTGTCACTATTAAGCCAAATATAGTTTGTAAATTTTTCATATAAAAAATTGAAGCATTTAAGTGGAAATCTAGGCTCAACATATCCTAACATTATTGTTCTTGAAAGGAACATTTAATTCAAAACGCAATGAAACATAGACGAAACGCAGCAGCAGAAATACCCGAAAAAATAATTCATTGTAAACAAAATAAAACAGACGAGTGAAAATCTAGTCATCTAAATAGGCCTACATCAGAATTTTTGCACATTAGCCTATATAACGTCTAATTATCGTAAATAATTTCTCCGACAGTTCATTAGTGATATATGGAAAGCCTATGAAACACTTATGAAACATTGTTATTTATAATTTTTAATCATCATTTTTTGATCGTTGCGCGCTTTTTTGCGCGCTTTTTTGCGCGCTTTTGTCTGCGCCCTTTTGACGGGTAAGGTCCCTGTAGCGCGCTTTGCGCGCTATTGTCTGCGCGCATTTGTCTGCGCGCATTTGTCTGCGCGCTTTTGTCATGCGCGCATTTGTTACGGCGCCTAGAATTACTGTTCAAACATTATGTCACTTTACATGAGGTCTAGCTTCATGTTTGAGACAATACATGCAAACCTACGCACACAGAGGTTTTCGTGGTTTATACTATAAAAAAACTATAAACTTTCAAGGTTTATACTATAGCTACATGCAGACACCACACACACGTACACGCGCACGCGCGCGCGCACACACACAGAGGCACATAGAGGCACACACAGACACACACACACCTACAGTCCTACACATACACCCCTGCATTAACCTACACACACACCTACACACATCCACAACACACACACACACCTACACACACGCCCACACGCACACATAGACACACACACACACACACATTCTCTCTGTCTTATAGTGGTCTGGCCTTCTGCATATTTCGATCTATCTGAGATAGTTGCCCCATTGAGTGTTTTAAACATCCAAAGTTAATGTATGATGCTAATCAATGTTAACTTACTACAATTGTGAATGTCAATTATTGTATGAATATATTCTGTAGCACATTTAAAAAGCACAAAGCTGCTGTACATGCATGCTGCCAAGTTCTTTCGCTAGGAAGACGTCATCGTAGACCTACAGCAAAGCGGATGTAGGCTTTGGTCAGCCGCGTAGACCAATCAGCAGTGAGCTTCAGACAGTCGGTAGATGTCTACTCTGGCTGCTGTGGTGTCACATCTGCTAATTGCAGATCTGACCTTGTAGCGGTTCATGGCGAAGACCAGGATGTTGACTGGCTATTTGGATCGGCCCTAAGGCCTATACGGTTGTTCAACAGTACTGTTGAAGCGGATTTCGAGCTAGATGATGTACACGATGTAAAATAGAGCAAATGCATCGATGAAGTAAGTTTTGCTTTTCATAATCTAATCTAAATCTAGCCTTAATCTTGCTCTAAATCTTAGGCCCTATCTAATAGACTATGGACATTTGTGGAGCGCTTTTCGCAGCGTGAGAGTCCATGAAAAGAGAAATGTCTTCAAGCAGCGAAGAAACGCGGGTGAATTCCCCACCAGAATCCTGCTACTAATTGCAAGGGGTGACCAATCTGCATTGAGGGATAGCGAAAGCCCGATACTTGGTTAGCCTAATAATGTTCGTGACCGAGGTACAAAAAGGTGCGCTGCGTTTATCGTGTGCACACACCAGTAGGCCTACGTTTCCCCCCTAATCAGGACTGCCATGGCTCAATCCAGATCATTTGTCTGCATTCGTCCCTCCCTATGGAATGGACTTCCACCATCAGTTCGCTCTGCCATCTTCTCTGGTAGTCTTTCCTCGTCTTTCTCTCGTCTAAAAAACCTACCTTTTCTCTCGGGGTTGAACGCCCTGGGAGCGCTTCTGAAAGGTTCTTGCTGCGAGAAGCGCTTCATAAATGGTCAGATACAATACAATACAATACAAATAGGCCTAGATCAAGTCGGTTATCAGAACGAAGAGGGTGTGACTTTTCACTCTTTTCTGGTCTCCTATACGATACAAGTATAATACAATCCATGATCTTAAAGTCTTCTTCAGACGTGGAGCCAGACCCAATATTCCGTCTATTGAGCGCATGTTAAATTAAGGGTCTCATCTTATGATACCATTGGGTATGGATGGGGCTATAATTAAGACGCTGTTCTTTGAAGACCTTTGCGAAAGTGAATGTCTTTCACATGTAGCGTCTAACTTGAATGGTGAGTGTGACATATAGCGAGATGGAATTATGTGGATTTTATGGCAGACAAGCAAACAGTTTGAGCTTAGGTCGACGCATTTGTTTCAGACGAATCCGTAATAGGCCTAATTATGAAATTATGGTTTCACATCAATATTATGATCAATCCAATATGAAAATCGGTTAGCAATGTAATATGAAGGCAGGCCTATACAGTTGGAGTCGATTCAAGAACATTGAAAGTCAGGCACGATTGGTGCAGACAGACAGACATCGTCTGTACATGAACATATAACTGAATGTAGGTCTATTCATGAATGCACTGTGCACACATGCAAATATACAAATAATGTAAATAGGGCTGTCAAGAGCAATTCCGGGTTCCTCCTAGGGCCTAGGCAGAGCAGTCAATGCAGTCACGAACCCATAAACTATGCTAAACATGCATATTTTCAACATTGGTGTTCAATTATGTTTTGCTCGTGATCAATCAATCAATCGTAATTTATATAGCGCCCCTTCAAGATACCTACTCAGAGGCGCTCCCGGTCGAGATAAAGCGAAAAAACCAGTCTTCAACAGTTTGTGAAATTGAGAACAGCTTGGGAGATGTCGCATAGTCACGAGAAGTCCTTCCAGGTTGCTGGACCAACCACAGAGAACGAACGCCTCTGCATTGTTGCAGAGCGAGTGAAATGAACCATTAAGTCACCATGAACAGCAGAGCGCAGTGCGCGGTGGCCTATGCAAGTGGAAAGCGGAAGGCAAAGCTCACACAGATAAGAGGGTGCCCAGCCTGATAAACATCGCCACACCAAAGATGCAATCCTAAATGAGATGCGCTGTGGGAAAGGAAGCCAGTGCATATATTGGAATTTTATATAGCCTACTGTTATTGTATACGATAATATCATATTATAGGCCTAATGAGTATTATTTAGACTATAGCCTAAGCCTACTTTTTGCAGTGGAAATATGCATTTAGCTTTTCCCTGCTGTTCAAACAGACCTAAATTGCTGACCAGGACACAATTAGCAGAAATTGTTACAAATGGCGCACAAGCCATGCAATAACTACCAACCCAGTATAATTGGGACGCCATGTAGTAGGCCTAATGATATTGTTTTACCAAGTGTTCAAGTAACAAACAAACTTAAGATTTGTACAAATATCAGCAATAAATTATACTCATTATAATAATTATAACAACATCATACATTATAAATATCGTACATTATCACATAATGTAACTACAGTAAGCCATATGATATATGTAAACCAAAATAATTATAAAACTATTATCACTTTATCAAAATTAATTATCGGAAAGAGGGAAAGTTATTTCTGGAGGAATTCAGGCCTATTCCTTGGCGATGCCTATAGATTTGAGACTGTTCAGATGGGTTGTGAGCCAGAATTAATGGAGAAATCTCCTTTCGTATTATAGGGCCTACTACAAAATGCACGCTGTACATGTATGACTATGATACATTTTGATCTACTTTGGCCGTCGTGTAGGCTTTATTATAGGCTACAGTAACCTATATATTTGACCCATGTTAGTCTATACGCGTATACAGCTATAAAATATATAGACGTATAATTGCATACAATGCATAGATCTATTATATACATGCATAGGCCTAATTATACATGTAGGTCTATATGTAAGCATATTATATAAATCATTTAGTTCCGAGTCCGTTAAAAAACCTTGAATAGAAACTGATCTCTGTAGCACTTAGAGACCTAGCTACCCGCTGGTCTATATTTATCTCGTCCAATTTACACATTAACCGTTGTTTCAGTTTTCCCGCCAAGCCATGTTGCATTTTCACATTTAATGCGATCAGTTTGTTAGCGGCGATGACAATGGGAACAACGACGACGATGATGAAGACGACAATGATGATGATGATCAAGTCGATAAGTGCGCGTGCACTCCGTAATAATTTTGGGACAGAGTGTACACATGTGCATATACAGGGTGGCCCAGCATAAATGTCCCGACTTTGCACGCGTATAACTTTGCCAATTTTTAACATTTGTTTATACTAAATGCATCAAATTAAAGGTATTTCACTCTAGTATTAGCTGTAAAAAAGTCGCACTGATACTCGTCTAGGTTTTAATTATATGCCCGGAACAACGCTAGCTACCATATTTTGTTGTCATTTGTGACGCAACCTGGCGCCGGTGACAGACGATGATCGCGTTTCGATCTTAATTTTACGAACTGATAAGGGATCTAATTTATTCGAAATGATAACAAATATTCTAACAGAGGATGGAATAAACAATACTTTGTATTATCTGCTACGGAAAATTGATAAAACAGGACTTTCTACTCGCAACCATGGGAAACGGAGCGCACGGCGCTTACATCCGCTAACATTGCTCGTGTGTCCGCGTACATTTGCAGTCAAGACAATGACCAGGGCAGGCCCTGCATGCAAATTCAGCGCAAAACAGGCAGTCTTAGAAGCACTGCATAACGTATTGGAAAATATTATAGACCTAAAGTTAAAGTAATTTGTCGACGAGAAGTCCAGCGAGCTCTCCAGCTCTTACGCAAAGAAACCGCTGGCAGCGTGGAAGCGTCTGAAGCAGCGCATGGCAGTGCACGGCTGTTGGCAAAATTGAAAGGACGTGGTTTTGCGATTAGAAGATATTCATGGTAGGGACCCTACAAACACCCAAAATGATCGTGTCTACGCGCGTTTTAGCAAAAAACGATAGAATTTCCCAGGGAAACGGCGTCATAATGCGTCAGTAATGACAAAAAATGGTAGCTAGCGCTGTTCCAAGTATATAATTAAAACCTAAACTAGTATCAGTTCGACCTTTTTAGAGTTAATACTAGAGTGAAATACCTTTAATTTGATGCATTAAGTATAAATAAATGTTAAAAATTGGCGAAGTTATACGCGTGCAAAGTCGGGACATTTATGCTGGGCCACCCTGTATATATATGAGACTTAATAAAATCGTGTTTTTGTTAAAAAACGGTGGATAACCTCACTAAAAGGGGTATAACTTTGTCCTGTTTGAAATATTTTGATGAAATCTGACCACCATGTGCAGATATGAATTGTCTTTAACCCTGTAAAATTTAAATTCGATATTCTTACTTTTGGCTAAGATATTGGCAAAAAAACTAATTTTTTGCGCTTCGTTTTAAATCGTCAAAAAACGGTGGTTGACCTCACTAAAAGTGATGTAACTTTTGTTCCGTTTGAAAGATTTTGATGAAATCTGGCTATGATGTGTAAATAGGAATTGTCTATAAGCCTGTAAAATTTCATTTGAAAATTCTTACTTTTGGTCAAAATATTGGCAAAAAACTTAGGGGCATGGGCGCCCGCACATAGGGGCAAGGGGGGCACTTGCCCTCCCTGGAAAACTCAAACATATTTTTCTAACTACTACTTTTGAGGTTTATGAAATTTCTTCCCATTGAAATACCAATGTTACGAATGATACACTTCAGTGAAAGTCAGAAATTTAAGTAATAAAATCTCTTTAGAAATAAAGAAGCTCTTAATTTTCTGCCTTGCATTTTTTCAAGCTCTTGCTGAAAGCGGTAACAATGACTTTTAACCCTCCCGTGGGTGCCCATACAAATAGTATTCCTATCGATTATGGCCTACTTGTCTGGAATCTCGCTGTAGGCTAATGCAATTTTTCACAACTACGCAGAAATTAATTATCAATAAATTACACTAATGTAAAAATTTGAAATTTATCAGCAGCCCATTGAAATTAAGTGATGGAGATCTACATAATCACCAGCGTTATATATGGAATCAAGTCTGCTTTAAGTCAGGCTGCATTTTGTCCATTTTGCATGCTTTAGGTAGGTCAAGCTGTAGAGAAACTTTGATAATTGGCTCTGTTTATCACGCCTCGAGATTTTCTCTCAAAACCAATGTCTCGTCTGTTCAAAAGAATTGATACCCCATTCTTCTGATCCTCGGGATCCTCCACCTTCCTAAACGACAAAAACATTTGACCCTCTGGATACAGGACACGGACCTCTTATTTGACAACCCTTTGAACAGCCTGATGACTCGATGCAGCGCTTCTGAAAAAAGCTGGTGCCCTACAATTGACTTTGGAGTGGCACTTTAGAAGTTTAGAAATTACGATTAAAATATAGAAGTAACTTAATGGAGCACTTGCCCCTTAAAAACTGATACCTGTTTTTCGTTCATTTATTCATTCATTCATTATATAGCGCTCCTTCAAAAACCTACTTTTTAACATTCTACTTTTGATTTTTAATAAATTTCTTCGCTCTAAGAAAACTATTCATATTGAAAATGGTATAGGTCTACACAAAAAATACCCATATTCTCACTTTCCAGCTTTGCAATTTTTAAGCTCTTGCGACTAGGAAATTTAACCGTGACCAACTTAAAAATTTTGCCCCCCCCTGCAAAAATTTCTGCGGGCGCCCATGCTTAGGGAGGTCTTTTTTGGCGCACTCTGTATAGCGACCTTGGACAAGTTGCTCACCTACAATAATTGTCTTTGAGGAAGACAACGGGAAACCTCCTCACTCATCTCATCCCTAGAGGCGCAAAGCCAATGAACCAATTCTACGAATGAACCTGCCTTCGGGCAGATAACTCATCATCATCATTCGGGTTTAAACCCAAGAATCAAATCATTTCTGAAAGTTGCAAAACTAATTCTGTGTATTTCGCGACAATATCAATTGGAAATCCCCCTCCATGATGTAAAACCCTTCCGACATAATAAATGATATCACGGCCACGCCCTAGGCTATACAGTATCCACGATCGTATGGGTCTATATCTGGTACAGGAACAATATTGGTCATGCAGTTTAATCTAGTCACACGCTCTGGAGGTAGGTGGAGGAGGATTGAGATTTCTGGGGGAGGGTGGTACAAACGGCCTTTCGGGAGGATGGCGATCGCTGGGGCGGACGGACAGTGGTCACATCCTTCCCCACCAGCATTTTTTCGATTGCCTCTATTATTTTTCTGATGAATTTGTCTTCGTTTTTGCCTTAAAAATTTAATAACAAATTCTGATCTTTGAAATCTGATCACCTTTCTTTAGTAATAGTGTATTGAATTTTTATTCTGTAAACTGTTAACGGCTAGCATTCTATTATTGGATACCACTTTCATGTGACACAATATACATATACATAATACATATTATACAAATTATACATATACATATATAATTGTATGTAAAAACAGATCTAAAATTTTCTGGGAAATGCACATGTAATTCCTGTGTGGGAGCTTCCCCCTCCCGAGATGCCTAGATGAACCACTTTGGGTTATAAAAATTATGTGATCTCTTCCTTCAAAAGAATTCAAAGTAGGTCCTTTGCTGATGTGTGTTAATATAGGCTAACATGCCGATGTTAATCCGATTAGTGACTTCAGTGTAGACGAGTAGGAGTTCCGTATACCAGATGTAGCCAAATGCCCTATAGGTCAACGGTAGCTTCGGTAATTTACAATGCATACAAAGGCCTCCGAGCTAATTATTACTTTTGGCCCTGATCATCGTAAGCGTCATAATCTATCATAATTATGCATGTAGGTTAAATTCATCTGATAAAAGCCAATATAATAGGTCAGAAACTGAATAAGGCTTCGGTGAGAAAGCTGTCCAGTGAGCTTAGCTGATACCTGCATTCGTTCTCCGGTTTTTAAATTCAAGAATAGTCGAACTATATAAAATCACTTATTTGCTTCCGAATTCACTGATTTGATTGATTTTATTTAATTAATTTAACTGGTTATTATGATATATGCTTATTTTCGTGGCTAAACAGTAAACATTGCTAACATCAATAAAGACGTATAGGTCCTATATTTAAAAACGGTCAAGATGTCAAAATAATCTTGACTTCTTGCTAGATAGTTTTCCCAACGAGTTTCCACCGAGTTCCATGAAATGCATGCAAGAAATAGGGACAAAACAAAGGTCATAGGTATGTTAAGAACGGGGTAATGTATGGCATAGGACAGAGTGTAGGCCTACAGATGATAGATAATAATTATGAATGATACATGGGACAAACTAATGATAGGCAGGAAGGTTTTAGGGCGAACTCTCAAAAGCAGGATATCCGCCAAAAGGCTAATTGGCTATTATTAGGTCACCGCAATAGGCTACATTGGACGAGGCAGCATACAGTGTTTCCCTGGTCTTGTAAGACATGGAAGTCTATACATTCTGCACACTACTTGTACAGGTGAACAGATGAACAGGAACTGAACGAAATAAATGTTAGAGTACGTGACACCATGTACGTCACGCCATGTATAGGCTATTGTATAATTATGCAGGTAGTGTTGGGGTTGAAACTGGAAATGTCAGCTGATGATATGAATTCTATACTCGCCTTTCAAATAGCGATGAACAGCATAGGTCTACTACTGAGTGAACATTAGAATCTTTTAAACTTGAAAAGGGTGTTTAAAATGACTTTAGTTCTCAACTTAAACTGTCGGTAGTATTCATTAAAAAAATTTAATGATAGGTAGCCTACTTCTATTTCCCAGGTTTCACGGAGGAAAATTATAAATCACACAAAGATTCACGACAGAATTATAGTTACTTAAAACTAATGTAAGAATCAGAAAGGATGACCATTGTAGAAACGTTTAAGCTTCTGCCTACGTAAAAGTCAACATTTGAAGAATAAAACTTAAGATTTTTGAAAAATTTCCCGTGTCAATGTTTGACATCCACATCAATGTAGACCTACGTACAAGTCGTACATGTACGGCATAGGCTATACGGAATCGTTCGCAACTCATTTAAACCTATACGCCTATAGGAACTGTGGAGAGAGAGACTTGCCCCTTTTCATAAAACGCATCACGTGCATATGATATGATACCTCTGTATCCTATCTGTATAATTGGGCCTACACATAATAAATCTTTACTCTTCCTGTATTAGCAACCCATTCGAACAGATCATTGTCTACAGCACTTGGGTGTACCAATGGGAGTGTTCAAATCTTTGTGGCATTGGCGCTTCTACAACAAGCTACACCCAGCCACTCCCAGACGGGCGTCTTAGCATGCGCTATGCGTATACAGGCGTGCAGTGCAGTCAAAGCAGCTAAGCTTGATGTTTTCCTCTAACCCTACATATTATTGGTGGCAAGTACATGTAATATTGTCTAAATGTAGGCCTATAATTTATTGTACGTGGCAAGTAACTGTCGTTTGAACAATACATAATATTATTATGCATTGTATATACAAACATAGAAACGTACGTATTCCCTGATTATGCGTTGCAAGGAATACGTACGTTTCTATGTTTGTAAAAATAATTGTACACGGTGTCCCAATTGAACTGATCAGCTTACCCTTTTTGTTTTACAATAATTTCCTATCTTTTACATGTTGGAAACTTAAAATTTTCTTTGCCCAAATTTGAATGTGCATAACTTCGGGCTCTGTTCGTAGAATTGGATAAAATTTTCAGGACACATTGATACTTTACCCCTCTTACATTCTATGAAAGTTTGTAGAGTTTCATTTAGAATTGACAAGTACATCGCCAAAACAAAAAGGGTATCAGTTCAATTGGGACACCGTGTATATCTTACAAAAAGGTGATCATGCAATTATGAGCGTGGTGTGTGGTCACTTAATGTGTCGACGCCCATAAGTTTCATGAAGTCTGATTTAATTGTAGGTAATCAGTTGACATCCCGACAGCAGCTTCTCTACACAGCTGAGAAGTGTGCAAGCTCCTTCGGAGTATTTATATAGAGCACCATCCAGACGAAATCCACTTTGGTTCATTTTGAACGGTTCTTTGCTCTCAACGGCAAATATGAACGACACTACGAATGCGACAGAGACTACCGATAGTCCATACGTATGCCAATCGTTAGGTGAGTCTGCTTTCATTGTCATCACCTCTGTAGTCGTCGTCGTCATTATCATCATCATCATTGTCATAATCGTTGTCGTCGTCATCGTCATCGTCATCGCCTTTTTCGTGGATTTTCTGTATGTAAAGTTCACAATGTAACTTTTTTCTTATGTTCACGTTATGATTGTGTCTTAGTGCGAAGAAATTTGTTAAAACCCAAAATTAGTAAGTTTTAAAAAATAGGTGTCAATTTTCCAGGGACAAGTGGCACCTCTTGCCACTGTGTGTGGGCGCCCATGATGCTACATATTGTCCAGAACTGTCTATAGGATCTGTGAAAATTGCGCAAGTTAATGCCATGGGAAGGTGTAAAGTGACAATCTAGCGTACAAAATGTATATTGCACAAGATCTGTGAGTCATGGCGAGCATGCGCATTGCGATTCGTTCCCCGAATCCGTCTTATTTCACATAGGCCTATCTAAATCTCCGGCTACAGACACCACGGGCGGATCCAGGGGCAATCCAGCCATGCCCCATTCAGAGGTTTGCGTAGAACGTCCTCCCCCCCCATTCAATCAATGCAGCGGGAAAAGGTGAGAGAGGGAGAAAAAATAGCTTAAAAAGTCATGAGCTTTAAAATATTATAACCGGAGTTGTTACGGGTTCAGAAGTTTTAGGGAGAAAACAAAAGAAAAGTGGTCAGAATTTTAGGCGAATGGCCAACGAATTTTTTTTAACCCAAGATAAAAATTTCCCCCACCATTCAAACATTTCTGTATCCGCCCCTCATATGGCACGGAACCTTCAACTGAAACTTACGAGCGGCTCTGGTGAAGGATTTCAACTGATCAATTAGTTGAAAACTCAGACGGGTCAAGGCCAACATTTAGTACGAAACACTCGTGTGCATTTACAGCTGCGTCCACCTCAGGGATAAATAGTAGTAGTACTTATAGATCTAATAATAGACTTTTCGATGAAGAATGGGATGGTTTGCAGTGGAGCTGACTTAGTCACAGAGCTCACTACCGGGATGACAAGCCACACCCATCTCGTTCATCAGCAACTGTAAAGTCAGTCTTCAAAGAAATACTTCGAAAGCTTGTTGTCAAAGGGTAGTCTAATTTTGAGCAGATCAATGGACCTTTCAGGGTCAATTATTATATTTAGGCCTACCCCATCTTTAGAGTCTAGAGTCTAGACCTTGGGGTCAGAAGAGCTGGGCGTGCCATTCAGACAACAGCCATATATGAGACATACATAAATTTACCAAGCGAAAATTAACTCAATGACGGGGAATTTCGGAGAACATGGTAATTGTTTAAACTTAACTACAGCATTAGAAGATAATTTATTCAGCAAAGACAATTTCACGCCAATCAGACATCTATTATATCATTATAAATTATGTATGCCTTCGCCACGGAATGAGTGGTTCTTCGTTCCCTAATTGCTCGTTCACTATACCAACCAGGACTTTTTAAACGTGCAGTTCTACACAAAATGTGCAGTTGTAAATGAATTTGTGCAGTTGTGGATGCACTTCTGTGAAGTTAAAGCTAGTTTGAAACAGGACTGTAATCAAGGGTATACGCGGGTATACGGCGTATAAAAATCACGAGACACCACGGGTATACGCGAGTAAATCACGGTACACGCGGCTGTTTAGGTGTATTTTTTTAATGAAATTCGAAGCGAGCAATTAAAAAAAGGTCATCGGATTTTTTCGAACGGGAAACGGATAAATTTTTTGGTTGATGACTAGAAAAAACAAAAAGTCGATATTTCTCACGGTATGGAGGGTGGATAGGAAAGAAGGGGTTGTGCGGTTGCGCAGTTCCAGAAATTCCTTTTAAAATGCCCTGGTATACCACGTACCAACCCCGTTTCTGAACGCTACTCCGCTGCAAACTGCTGTTGAAAATCCTCGTTCGTTATAGAGACTCAATTACTGTAGTATAGTTTATTTTAGATAGACAGAATGTAATACCATTGTTTTTTATGGAGGGTGCGCCATAATGTAGTGGCAGGCGGGTTGAACTGTCTATCAAGAGATAGGGGTTCAAATTCCAATCGGGGCAGAAATTCGGTTTGAGATTTCTACTCTACTTGCCCTCCTAACACAACTCGGTTACAATTGAGTACACTAACCGTATATTCTTTTGAAAGTGTTTGTAGGAAGGTGAGACGGTGATGGAGAGGTTTGACACACGCCCTCATGCGCCGAGAGAAAGAAAATGAAATCGATGACACTTCATGACCATGGCTGCCTCGATTCTCCTTCTTCTTTCTTCTTCTTCCTCTTCATTTTCTTTTTTACTTTTCGTCTCCCTCTTCTTGCTCCAACTCTTTATCTTCCTTTTTCTCTTCCTTTCCCATTTTCCTTGTCCTTTCCCTCTTTCCTTTCCCTGTTCCCTCTACTCTTTTTATTCCTCCCCCTATTCCTCCTATTCCTACCCCTCTTCTTCTTCTTCTTCACCATCCTCTTTTTCTTCTTCTTCCCTTTCTTTTTCCTTTGCCTCCTTCTCCTGCTTTCCATCTTCTTCCTCATCTTCCTATTTTATGAATCATCTCCTAGTACACAGTCTGAGGAGTTCTCTTGAAGTGGCGCTATATAAATGTACGATTACGATTACAATTACAAAACTACAGTTGATTATTTGTCGTTTGCTTTCATTGTCTAGACCACGACTGCATCGTCATCGTCGCTCCCTCTGTATTGGGTATCGTTATCTTCATCGTGATCATCGTCGTCATCATCGTCATCTGCTATCGAAGGAACACGGATAGAAAAGTTCCGATCAATCTACCGAACCCGGAGGAGATCGATTTACCCGCAAATCACGGCAGAAACGACGAAGCAACGTATCGATCAAAACCAGTGAGTTCAGTTCAATCGACAATCCTCCTCTTCTCTGCAATCTCTCCGGCAACCTGTCTTCCATTCTGGACAACCTCTTTGACTTGACGCAGTGCTCGTGTATAAACTGGTGCCCCGCGTTTGACTTTAGAGTTGCGCTTTTGCATTTGGAGTTTGCTAGCATAATGTTTCTGATTAAATCTGCTTCGGGTGGTGTATTGATGCGGGTAAAGGAAAATGAGTCAGTCATAAAATTATTAAAAGACAACACAAAGCCTTACATATTAGGCTATATATTTGAGGCAAAAGAATGAACTAATATAGATCTAATCTAATAGGCCTATGAACATTTGTAAAGCGCTTCTCACAGCAAAACTATTCAGAAGCGCTCTCAACTTGACTGGCCCATGAAAAGAGACTTGTCTTCCATGTCTTCAAACAGTAAAGAGTTGCAGGTGAAATTCCCACCAGAATCCTGCTACGAATTGCAAGGAAAGGTCATCATTAATTCCACAGTCCACATTGAGGACCCACAATTGCAAGACGCCCGATGTTGGAACAATGAGATTCGTGACTAAGGTAGGCCTACAATTAGAATAAGGTGAGGTCAGCAGGATTGTGTAAGCCTACACTTCAAGTCTCAACATGAAGACTCTAAGGCTGCAATTGAAAGTAGCGTACACTTGCACTTTAGGCTCTTTAACTCTTATTGTGAAATTGAAAACTTCACCGTGTACTTTCAGCTGCATAGCATTGTTTGAATGGCTGGGTTCGGAAAATCCGATTGTTAGAGGAAGAAAGACAACTGCCTATTCATTGAATTCCCGACTATATCTGCTTGAATACATGGCCTGCATTTTCTCAAAACATTTCGATTCTTTCCCAAAGTTGGTTCTCCGGATGTTTTTTTACTCTAACAGATGGTACACTTTCCCTTTTGAAACAACATTGGCACAGAAAAGAGACATTTCCCAGAAATTCGACTCTGCGCATAGGTTCTATGACTTTTCTCCACTACTACTACTACTGCTACTTGCTGCTCTACAACTGCTCCCACTGCTACACTGCTACTGCTGCTGCTATTTACACTGCTACTTCTGCTGCTACTGCTACTGCAACTGCAATTGCAACTGCTCTGCTTCTCCCACTGCTACTGCCACTGCTACTTACTGCTACTACTGCTGCACATATCACCCATGATCACACTTTATGTATACATACATTCACTCTTATACAACAAACACCCTATTATGCACTCGGTTCCGCCTATCTATATACAGCCCGGCTGTACAATGCACATACATCCGGTAAGCTGTCACGTTGGCAAGATTGATTTACGCTCAGGTTATCACATTGCTAACACCGTATTATACTGGATGTCCATTTGACAATCATAAATATAATTATGCAGAGCTAACCGTTTTATTTCTCTTTAGCCGAGCGACGTTCGGGAACTTCCGGCAATACCAACGAACGAAACCGATCAACGTAGCGGGAAGAAAACCGCCGCGCCGGTGTCTCAACCCAACGCGGCGCCGAAAGCTCCGACGCAGGCGCAGAGTCCGAACTACCAGAACGTACCCACCTTCCGATTCGACGGCAAAGTCGACGACGATGACGATGACCACGACTACGAAAACAATCCGGTGGCACGGAAGAAGTACGAGGACGATCAGAAGCGAAAGAGAGCCGTCGACAACAACAAAGCTAACAACCCACATTCAAATACGCTTCAGTTCGGATCTCTCGGTCTGAGTCCTTCCGACAGGAAAACCCATTCCGTCCATCCGACGACGAGTCAGAGCACGAAGCTGTCGAGCCCGTCCTTCAGCTCGAAGGAACTGAAGGCCCCGTCGAACTCGGCCGGTCACTCCGCAGGTCGGAAGGAGTACATCAACCTGAGTAAAAGCCTGGAGAACCTCGACAAACGGACCGTGCCCCAACCGCCCGCTCTACCGTCGAATCCAGTCATCAAGGTACCGAGCATGGAACGACACTGCAGTCCGCCGAAACCTCACTTGGGAAAGAGCAGCGGATACATCAATCAACCCGCTTAACTACGTGTTATAAGCGCTACCCCTCGATTCCCGCGTTTATATAGTCAATCGTCTGCTTCAGTCAAAAGGTAGCAACTACTTCCTGTGTGTACTTTCTGTTACTGACTGCCATGACAGCTTACGGATGTTAGGCTGGGCCTTGCAAGTGGCTTGCGTACTGGGCCATCGATGATCGTTAGACGCCTGTGAATAAGCTGGTGCTCATGACATTGCTATTGTGGGCGCTGGGGAACTTCCGAGTTTACGGTTGACGATTATACTTTCAAATTGCAGACGGAGCTGAAGTCTGCTTTTAGATGTTGGCTCCACTGGCTCCATCTAGCGAATACTTGCTCCATCTAGCGAATGCGACTGTGACGAGAACACTGATCGAGTGCAGTCAGTGTATAGACCAGACGGCTAGGGAGAGGATTGGTGACATCATAGGTCGAGACTGATGGGAAACATTAAGTCGGCAACATTGAACATGTGTCCGGGTATTACTGCTCTGCTCGGCTCTCGGGATTAACTCTCAAATCTGACTGCGTTTCCTCTTGGCATCCGGAAAGGTCACGAGTTCGTCGAATTAAGGTCACAGGTTCACCGTTCTCTTTGACAAGGTTTGACTGGGAGATGATGATGATGATGATGATGATGATAATGATAATGATGATGCGACGACAATAATGGTATTGAGGCGCTACAACAATGATTCTGTCTACGTTAGGCTCTATTAGTTCAGACCTGTTGCCGCCGAAAAGCAATGGCAGGACCTATATATACTGTCTTCTTTTCCAAATAGTCGGGTCAATCTGCGACACGACCCGGAAAAAATTGCAAGAAAGCGTTTTATGATGATTTTATGGTATATTGGGTCTGGTGATGAACATACTAAAAGTTGCCAAAAATTGCACCACGGCAAGTGGGCTAATTTTGGCGGGAAAAAAGATGGCCGCCAATTGGACTAGGCATGGAATCTGGAAATTATACTGTTAGGAGCAAATCATGTAATATATTGCTAACATGCTTTTCTAAACTAATTCGACCCTCCTGAAAACGAAAATCGTGGTTAGCAAGCTTGATTTTTAGCGGTTGCATGGGAAAACAAGATGGCGGCCAAAATGGCGGTCTATAATTGATTCAAAAGGTTGTACAGTCGGGTCAATCTACGTAATGATCCGCAAAATTGTAAGAAGGCGTTTTATGATGATTTTCTGGTGTATTGGGTCTGGTGTTTAACATACTAAAAGTTGCAAGAAATCGGACCACAGCAAGTGGTCTAATTTTGGCGGGAAAAAAGATGGCCGCCAATTGGACCAGGCATGGAATCTGGAAATGATACTGTTAGGAACAAATCATGTAATATATTGCTAACATGCTTTTCTAGACTAATTCGACCCTCCTGAAAATGAAAATCGTGGTTAGCAAGCTTGATTTTTAGCGGTTGCATGGGAAAACAAGATGGCGGCCAAAATGGCGGCCTATTGCTTAAAAGGCTGTAGGTCGGGTATAGTATGTGATAAGAACACGATTTTGCAATTAAAATTAAGATGTATGGGTCCTAGTCATGCAATGGAATCAAAGACACGTATGTAGCACTGGAAGAAAACCAAAATGGTGGGAAAATGGCGGCCAGAATGTTGAAATTGCTAAAAGTGAAGTGATGTATGCAATGGAAACATGTCTCGGAAATGGATGGATCTTTCGAAGGCGGAGGCGGACGAGAAGTGGAATGGGGTAGAAGGCGAATGGAATCTATCCTGCGCAATACCATCCTCCACCAACCCATCCACATCATCATCAGCATCATCTCCATCACAGCCTGACATCAAACGGCGCTGGAGGGGGTTCATTCCAGCAACGTCTCAAAAGCCAGGCCTACGGGCACCTGCCGGGAACACTCAAACGAGACAAGAGTTTGCTATCCATGGCGCATCTATCAGCGCACCCTTACGAACCGTACACCCGAGGGAGGCTGTCCTTACCATCCGCTGTTCCATCGTCGTCGTCGCGTGTCCTCCAACCGTCGTCCAGTCCCAACCCGCACACTACGAACCTCTTCTCTTTGCGCTATTCTCCCCCTCGCGTTGCCAGCCTTCGTCTGGCAAGAGGAACGCTAAGAGAACGATTATCTCGATCCCACGGGTGGCCTCGAACGACTGTCTGGCAAGGGCGGTCACCACCACCAGCACCACCAGCTCCACCACCACCTTGAGATGGAAGTTGTTGAACTATTTTCTGCACTCCAAACGCAGATCACATTATAGTAGAAACCACTGTTTGCACAGCGATGTTTTAGGGGTTCAGTCTGAATCGATAGTTGGAGGAGGGTTGCTGTACCTCACTGCTAATCTTCTGCGCTAGGTCCTTCGTGTCGATCTCTTCCATCTCTAGGTGGTGGTGTTGATGGTGGTGCTGGTGGTCGTGACCGCCCTTGCCAGACAGTCGTTCGAGGCCACCCGTGGGAGGTAATCGTTCTCTTAGCGTTCCTCTTGCCAGACGAAGGCTGGCAACGCGAGGGGGAGAATAGCGCAAAGAGAAGAGGTTCGTAGTGTGCGGGTTGGGACTGGACGACGGTTGGAGGACACGCGACGACGACGATGGAACAGCGGATGGTAAGGACAGCCTCCATCGGGTGTACGGTTCGTAGGGGTGCGCTGATAGATGCGCCATGGATAGCAAACTCTTGTCCCGTTTGAGTGTTCCCGGCAGGTGCCCGTAGGCCTGGCTTTTGAGACGTTGCTGGAATGAACCCCCTCCAGCGCCGTTTGATGTCAGGCTGTGATGGAGATGATGCTGATGATGATGTGGATGGGTTGGTGGAGGATGGTATTGCGCAGGATAGATTCCATTCGCCTTCTACCCCATTCCACTTCTCGTCCGCCTCCGCCTTCGAAAGATCCATCCATTTCCGAGACATGTTTCCATTGCATACATCGCTTCACTTTTAGCAATTTCAACATTCTGGCCGCCATTTTCCCGCCATTTTGGTTTTCTTCCAGTGCTACATACGTGTCTTTGATTCCATTGCATGACTAGAACCCATACATCTTAATTTTAATTGCAAAATCGTGTTCTTATCACATACAGTACCCGACCTACAGCCTTTTAAGCAATAGGCCGCCATTTTGGCCGCCATCTTGTTTTCCCATGCAACCGCTAAAAATCAAGCTTGCTAACCACGATTTTCGTTTTCAGGAGGGTCGAATTAGTCTAGAAAAGCATGTTAGCAATATATTACATGATTTGTTCCTAACAGTATCATTTCAAGATTCCATGCCTGGTCCAATTGGCGGCCATCTTTTTTCCCGCCAAAATTAGACCACTTGCTGTGGTCCGATTTCTTGCAACTTTTAGTATGTTAAACACAAGACCCAATACATCAGAAAATCATCATAAAACGCCTTCTTACAATTTTGCGGATCATTACGTAGATTGACCCGACTTTACAACCTTTTGAATCAATTATAGACCGCCATTTTGGCCGCCATCTTGTTTTCCCATGCAACCGCTAAAAATCAAGCTTGCTAACCACGATTTTCGTTTTCAGGAGGGTCGAATTAGTTTAGAAAAGCATGTTAGCAATATATTACATGATTTGCTCCTAACAGTATAATTTCCAGATTCCATGCCTAGTCCAATTGGCGGCCATCTTTTTTCCCGCCAAAATTAGCCCACTTGCCGTGGTGCAATTTTTGGCAACTTTTAGTATGTTCATCACCAGACCCAATATACCATAAAATCATCATAAAACGCTTTCTTGCAATTTTTTCCGGGTTCACCGAAGTTTTTTCGTAGATTGACCCGACTAAAACGTATAGCGCCAGTAACTCTTGATGGTAGCGTCAATTTGTTCACAGTCTTTATGCCGAGTCTCCCCTGCAGGTTCGAACCTGCAACCATTGGTTAAGCGTACAAACTGAATAGACAAACTTGCTGAAGATTAATGTGTTCTTGTAATCTGTCTTGTCGTCCATAGACTGCGGCTGCTCATGACTACACCGTCTTGACCTTTATGACCTGCAGGTATACCAGTCCCATAGGTAGATGTCGAAGTGCTTGTCTGGTGTGCTACAGGCTATGTTTCTTCCCCTTGCACTCCAACATATGTATTGATGATTTGCTATGCTAGGTTAATGTAATGCACAAACCAAAATTCGATGGCCATGTGATGTGTGAGTTTGTGTATACATACATGTAGGTGTGTTGTTTATGTGTGTGCTTGTGCATGTGTGTGTGTGTGTGTGCTTGTGTATAGGTGTGCTTGTGTATATGTGTGAATGTTTTTTTGCTTGTGTATGTGTGTATGTGTAACTGTTTATGTACGTGTGTATACTGTGCAACGTGCGCTGTGTGGGGGCTAATGTGCAATTGTATATAGTTGTGCATGTGTGTGATGCAGGTGTAATTTTCTCAGACGATACTTGCAATGGAACTGGCTTATTCAAAGCGCTGCGTCTAGTCAGAGGGGGGGCTGTCAACTGGTCAGTAATAGAGAGTGACAGTTATAGAGCTGCAGACTTTTTATGTAATACATGTTTTTCCATGGACTGGGAACAAGGAACACGTCTCATGTAATTATTATAACATTTCGGTAGCATATTATTTTTTTAATCATCAATATGTTATAAGCGTTATTCGTATACTATTTTTGAATGGATGCCTATCAGTCGTGGCTCTAATTATTCTCACTGCATGCAGCACATTTTGTACAAAGTGTAGACTGGTTAAAATGTACAGTAGATATACAGGATGCTCATTTGTTCATGTAGATTATACATATTACACGCACGACAGCATGTATACACTTAAGTATTGCTCAATGAGCAAGAGCATAGTATTAGCAGTCATTGTTATCAAGCTCAGGGCTTCAAACTTTTTCCTCTGGTAAAAAAAAGAGTTACTGATACAACGCAAACAAAGTGTTTTTCGTAACAGAATCTCAATCGACGATGACTCACGGAACATGAAATCTGTGGTCGGATCAATAATGAAAGCGACGGTGGAAGTGGGTTCCAGAACCTTGAACACCACCCCGTATTACAGCAAGAACAATTTCTGTGGTGCTATAACCTTAATTTCGGAGCACTCGTACACAACTTGTTGGACTGGAAGGTATACGGTTACCCCCAACCCACCCCAAATTTTCACGCCCAGGAGAAACATTGAAGCGAATTGGCGATTGTTATTTTCTCTGAGGAAAGAGTTTATTTGAAAATTCAAGACTGAACAATTATCAAACACCATCATCATCATCATTAGGATCATCATCATCTTCATCATCATTATTATTACGATTACTATTACTATTGCTTTTCCCATTGCCACTACGACTACCATTATCACTATCACTCCTGCTGCTGCTGCTGATGTGGCTATTAATATTAATTTCATCATTTTATCTGTATTTTTAATTCTACTATGACTAGATAACAGATATGGTGCATGAACGACGCCATTATTATACATTATTAATTTTAATTATTAATTGTAGAACAATCACAAAGGACAACGATGTAAAAATTTAATAGACTCAATAGAGTACCCGACCCTCCTTTCTAGACCAAAGTTGCGCCTCTGACCCGCCCTGGAGAAGTCCCACTGTGAGAGAAAATCAACAGAAGTACCAACATAAAGTTCAATTACAATTTTGTCCTTCTGATCGAACGTCTTACATTTATATAGCGCCACCTAAAGAGTGACCTATAGCCAAGGGAGATCTCCGCTTATGCAGCTCATCATTATGCCAGATGTAATTGAGATGATGACTCATAATTTTATAATTGTTCATCCGGGTATATATAATATATGATTACTGATGGGTCTCGAGGGGAGCCATTAAATCAAACGTTTCTGGCCTATAGCAGACCAAAAAATATAAGGCGACCATAAATTGTACAAGTTCTTTTTTCTAAATCCTGCTGATGAGATAAACCAGATTAACATCAGCTCACCGAGACCCACAACGGAACCTACACGGGTGCATCCTCGGAAGTAGAGAAACAATTACTGATGGCCTATGATATATTATGGGTATTGGTTATGTATGTATATGTATATATACACAATGTATGTAAATATATGTGTGTACATATATATATATATATGAGTGTGTAGTAGACTATGCATATACATGTATATGTATGTGTGTAAATTAGCATGCTATGTGTGTGCGTATGTGTGTGTGGGTGCGTGTGCCTCTGTGGGTGGGTTTAGGATTGAGTGAGTGGGTGTAGAACATATACAGGGTGCGGCCCAAAAAAATAACCCATTACGAAAATTGCGATTTCTCGAAAACCGCCGAATATTTTCTTACAAATATTTTCATTCTTATTCGTAGCATATTTCTGCATATTATTTGAAAATTTTATGTCAGTATCTTTATATTTGTGATAATGACATCAGGCAGAAGAAAGAACTGCATTTTTTCAATTTAACACGGCATTCACGAAATGGGAAATCACAATTTTACATAAAGTAGCCTGCATTGTGCCATAATAAGGTTTTCTTCACCGATGAAAAGATCTTTTACATCAATCCACCCATTAATATTCAAAACAACCGCGTCTGGGCGAAGAAGAAAAAAGCCGATATCCATCCAAGCCGCCTGTTGGTCGAGAGAGACAAGTTCTCTCCAAAAATCATGGTTTCTGCAGGTGTCAGCTATGAGGACAAAGGACGCTTGCATTTCATTGACCAGAAGGCCAAAGTCAATGCCAAGTGGAATCTTTTGCCTAAGCTTGTCGATGACTGTCACACTGTCTTGGGAAATCAGTTCACTTTTCAGCAAGATGGAGCGCCCGTTCACGGCGCCAAGCTGACCCAAGTTTGTTTAACAAGTCACTGTCCGGACTTCATCGACAAGGATTCATGGCCGCCAAATTCCCAGATATGAACCCACTCGACTATAGAAGAAATTGGCTATACTGTCTGGGGTGCAATCCTTGAGACCTACAACAAACTTCACACAAAGTCAAAGAACATTTCTGAACTGAAAACTACGCTGCAAATCATCTGGAATGACTTGCCACTTGAGACCATTCAGAAGTCTGTTCTGGGCTTTGGAAAACGTCTGCAAGCTTGCGTAAGAGCAAACGGTGGTCACTTCGAACATTCATTGCACAAAACTTAACAGTTTGGCCTAATCTTGTCAACAACAATAAGTAACCTTGCGCTTTGTTACATTTCTGTTTGCGTCGCTACTTTGTTACTTATTGCTGCATGTTATTGCTGTCACTAAATGTCTGTTGAAACGAAAATAACATTGTTTCATTTCAGGGTTGCACCATTTTGGTGTTCATGTATAGAATTTCATTAGATTTAGCCAAGTTGTAGATAGATATGTGTCAAATAGACTGGCGAAGTTTTATAACAAAATATTCAGCGGTTTTTGAGAAATCGCGATTTTCGTAATGGGGTATTTTTTTCCGCCGCACCCTGTATAGCTCGGTGTGTCTGCCCGTGTGCGCGTGCGTGGGCCTGATGCTGTCAGTCTAAACCAGCAGCTCTATAAGGGCAAGCGCACTTTACAGAGGGAAGGTGAAACATCGTTTTTTAGCAGATGCACTCTGATAAAGTACATTTTTTATATAGAAATGTATACGGCTGATCATTGTACCTATGTAACGACGGAAGAAGGTCAGGAGTTGCTTTCAGGAGTATTGGTCGATGAATATTTAAGTGATTAACGGAACCAGATGGGGAGAGTGGGGGAGAGTGGGGGAGAGTGGGGGGAGTGGGGGAGTCTGACTCAACAGCGCACCACTCTTTTCCCCCAATAAGGAAGCTGCAGTCTGAAGGACACAAAAGAGAATGCGATAACGTTAGAGTCTCTAGACTCTAGAGAGAGCAAGCTTTTAGGAGCAAGATCTCCGGTATATACTCTTTTGCTCTCTATCACTCTATCTATCCATCTGTTTGTATGTATGTCTGTCTGTCTATCTATCTGTCTATCTAATCTGTCTATCCATCTATCTATCCATCCATCCATCTATCCATCCATCCATCTATCTATCTATCTATCTATCTATCTATCTATCTATCTATCTATCTATCTATCTATCTATCTATCTATCAGTGTCTGACCGTTTTTGCAGATGTATCTTTGTTCTGCCGTGAACTCTGACAGACAACTGCCTCTTTCTTTACGTCTCTTGTTCTCTCTATCATCACTATCAACTTGACCGTGATTCTCTTCATCATCACCACCACCAACTCTATATCCCCATCATCGTCGTCGTCGTCATCATCGTCATCATATCATCGTAATCCCCATCATCGTCGTCATCATATCATCGTCATCGTCATCATCTTCGTCATCATATATCATCATCATCATTGCCGTCATCATCATCATCATCATCATCATCATCATCATCGTCGTCGTCGTCGTCATCACCATCATCATCTTCATCATCATCATCACCATCATCATCTTCATCATCACCATCATCTTCATTATCATATCATCGTCGTCGTCGTCGTCATCATTGTCGTCGCCATCATCATAATCATAATAATCACCATCACCAGCAGCATCATCAGCAGCAGCTACTTCAGCGCAAAATTAAGGATTCAGCTTTGCTGTTTTCATAGTCATTATTACGCGATATTATCTTCCAATATATCTTCTACCAATGCATAGCAGCAGCAGCAGCATCAGCAGCAGCGTCGGAGGGCGGGCGGTCAATGCATCAAAGAGCCAGAGGGACCTCTTCTAAGTCCCGCTTCAATCTATTTATGATGGGACGATATGAACGCCTCTTGCCCCCCACCCCATACTCTCCCTCCTCTCCTCCTCCTCATCCCACCCAGCCTCCTCATGCCTCTATCCATCATCTATCATCTTCGTCGTAGTCGTCATCATCATCATCATCATCATCATCATCATCATCATCATCATCGACTGTCCATCAGCATCCCGCAGTAAACCCCGAGCGTTGAATCCAAAACAGCGTGGCCACCATTCCCCAAGGACGACGAATCGGTCAAGAGCCAGCGCGCGCGGCGCGTCACGATTTGCATACGCGGTGCCATCTATCGTCGGCCGGAATCGATAATCGAAAGCGTGTCCTGTGTTAGAAACCGAACAAACAGACCATATAAATACGACGCGAGGCAGCGCTGATGTCTCGACACCTTGCGGGCGGCGATGAAAACACACCGATAACGGCGTCCATTGTGAAGATATACGATCGTCTGCTAACGGCCGAGTAGTACTGCGCGCGAAACGCGGCGGCGGCGACGACGTACGGGGCTTGAGTAATGGGGTGCGGTTTGGCCGGCGTAACACGTCGCGTCGAACTTACTTATTGGCACCGTGGTTAAGATAGAGCTCAGCGCGCATGCGTGAAGGACGAACGGACTACAGCTGTTCAGTCAATGCAGAGAATACAACATTTGGTGTGTTTTTCACTTGGACCAGTTATCGGGCGCTATAGAAATTTCGAGGTTGCGATAGCGATTCTGGAGTTGATTGCATGAGTTGGTCTTCTTTTGGACTCCAATACAAAATATCTCAAGATAACGATTAAATAATTGTCTGAAAGTATTTTCTTCTATTTTTGAAAAGCATCCGAAAAGTATACATGTGAGATGTCAACAGCAATTAAAAGCTCAAAGAATAAGCAGAGACGGCGCTCGTGAATAAGCTGGTGCCCTGCATTATTTTGGGCGGTTAAGTGGCGCTTTAGAAGCTTCGAGTTACGATTACGATCAGGGGCGGGACGCGAAGAGTGTAGTGTAGCCTACAGCTGGGAGTTGACGTCAGCTTTTCTATAGCGCCATGATAAGTCCGATGGTTTCTGGTGGAGCTCTGTTCCGACTGACGCGACGACATCTGTCTTTGCGATGTCTTCGCATCAACGTTGTCTCTTGTCTCCTGTTCTTTGTTTCGATCTGCGTCAGCTGCTGTGGATGCAGTCATGCCGCCAGCGTTCATCACAAGGTAAATCGGCATCATCATCGTCATCATCGTTGTCATCAGCATCGTCAATGTCACCGTCATCGTCAATGTCACCGTCATCGTCGTGGTCGTCGTATCATCGGCATCATCATCGTCGTCACCGTCATCGTCGTCGTCACCGTCATCGTCATCGTCGTCGTCGTCATCATCATCGTAGTCATTTTCGTAGTCATCGTCAATGTCTTCATTTATGGTCATCATCGGAAAATTATGTTGTTTTGAGATAAAAATGTAGAACAACTGATAGAACGACCAAGCAGACAGACAGACAGACAGACAGACAGACAGACAGACAGACAGAGAAGACAAACAAGATAGATAGAGAGACATACCTGTCTGCTCCATTAATATAGTATCCGTAAAGGTGTATTGAAGTGCATCATTATCTGTTCCAGTGACAGACGCACACACAGACAGACAGACACATAGTCACACAGATTGACAAAACCAAAGATTCAGAGGCAGGTAGGCAGAGCCAGAGATGATAGAGCTAATTGCTGATTTCACGACTTATATAAACGCTGCAGGAGCAAAAGAAGCTGATATGCTTTCAGAAGATTAATGACGGAGACAGTCGTAGGTCTACACATAACAATAATTATAATCCTAATAAAAAATTATGTGGGAACTGGAAATCGGTCAGTGAAAGTCTGTATGCCTTTTGCATCCATTACGAAAAAAACGATATTGCAATTAACTTGATTGCATCGCGACTTCAACGGTCAAACATAAACTAGATCGGGCGCTTTATAAAATTGGATCAAGCTTTCGTTCTAATAAATTTTTCTTTACCATCCTTTAGCAAAATCTGTCGTTAAATCATGCGATTTGATCAGAAACTGCAGAAGCCATTTCAGTAGACAATGGACGATCACACCGAGCGTAGGCTGTAAAGTATATGTATGGCATTACATTCTTATAATATTGTTTGTGTACGCATGTTTTGCATATATTCGTGTGTTTTAAATGTTTCTGAAATGTATAGAATATGTGTGTAAAAATTGTGGCTATGCGCCATTATAGGTCTCGACTGAGTATCACCAGTCTGTTCAAAATGTAGTGAATAGCCTATAGGCCTACTGAGATCCCAAACTTTGGCGACGTATATCCAATAAGGTCCGATTTTCTATAATCGCTTTCACATAGATTACTGTGTAAACAGGGTATAATACAAGCCATGAAAGTCGGTTTATGAGACATATATGATATATAGCCTACAAGTAGGGCATAACCTCCTATACGGCAATATATAGGCCTATAACTGTACCGTAAAACCTCTTAAATTATGCGCTACATCAATGGCCGTTTTAATATTTGCGAAGCTCCAAATTCGGACAGATATCTGATATACACATTATCTTGAATGCACTGTCGATACTAAAATGGCGAAACCTACAACAATCGTGTATAGTGTTCAATGGTATAGCCTGCAGTTATATAATGCATATAAGCAGCAGATGTATCGTATACACACGACACCGTAATATATCCTATAGTGACTTGCCCCACAATACCGCGGACCATCAAAGCCAAGAGAAGCATGGACCATAATGCACCATTCATCTTCAGCAGAGCTATAACAAAGCATGAATGGAATGGTCCACCAAAACCAGGTCTATTCAGGTCAATATTTTGCAGAGAGCAGTTGCCAAAGCATTATATTAGCCTGCCATACATTGTCACTTGGAATCAATAAAAAGATTTGAATTAATGGAACACAATACTGAATTAGCCTACATAGGCCTATACTCCTAACATACTATAGCTGTAAGAGCGTATGCCTCTGACTGATTGTGTTTGTGTTTGTAGAGGCGACCTTGTAACGGCATGTGCTGTGTTACGGCGCCATAAAAATTGGCTTTATTATTATTATTATTATTATTATTACTTTTTATTTTTTTTATTTTTTATTATTATAATCATTTATTAAACGAAACAAGATTTGCAAGAAAAAGCACAAAAAGTTCTTTGTTCATGAGTTAGCGACCCTCATCACAGGACAGCTGTGTGAACGTGCCTCGAAATTTGCGTATTATTATTATTATTATTATTATTATTATTATTATTATTATTATTATTATTATTATTATTATTATTATTATTATTGTTGTTGTTGTTGTTGTTGTTGTTGTTATTATTATAATTATTATTATTATTATTGTTGTTATTATTATTATTATTATTATTATTATTATTATTATTATTATTATTATTATTATTATTATTATTATGCTGAATTAGGGCCAACACATTATGCTCCTAACATACCGACCATAATGTAGAAATTTGCGTATGCAACACTAACGATAATAATGAAAATATTGAAATCGCGATGACCTGCAGCTATAATAGGCCTTCCAATTAACACACTCAGTATCAGAGGGCGGGCCAACAACAAGAGGCAGGGCTTTTTTAACGTGCAGTTGTAGGCTACACAAAATGTGCAGTTCTAAATGGATTTGTGCAGCTGTAGAAGCACTTCTGTCACACGTTTTGTGCAGTTAAAACTAGCAAAAAAGGTAATTTTCATCCGATTGGAAGTAATCTACCATGGAGGATGGGAAAGGAAAGTAGGAGTTGTGCAGTTCTAAAAATTCCTTAAAAACAGCCCTGACAAGAGGTGAATTAAATACCTAAGATAGGTATAAGATAGGTACAGTATGTCTTCTTTAGTGGACTGAACAGCAATACCTCAGTCTTCCGGCCCCGAGTTAGTTACATGTATGTTCTGATGTAATTAGAAAACTTAGCACGATCCGAAACCAGATCGATATATAATTAATCAGGTATATAATTATAAAACAGACGGGATTCAGCCAGCGGTCATGGTTCCACGATTCCTACACGACTGGCTATCCATTCAGGATCATTCACAGCCATCAATAATTATCTATAGCGGTCATCAAACAATTGCAGACTTCAAAACTTCCAATAAACTATTATTATAGGAACCATGCATGATATAAAAGGTCAAAGCTCAGCGCACGTAATAAGCTGGTGCTCTATATGCTTGTGCTTCAAGTAGCGCCCTAGAAGTTTGGAAATTACGATTACGATTACCAGGGTTGTTTTTAAAGGAATTTTAGAACTGCACAACTTCTTTCCCTTTCCATCCACCATGGTAAATTACTTCCAATCGGGGGAACAATGACCTTTTTGCTAGTTTTCACTGTACATAAGTGCTTCTATAACTGCAAAAATACATTTAGAACTGCACATTTTGTGTATAACTGCACGCTGAAAAAAGCCCTGACGATTTCTAAACAATTATGGTTACGCTGGTCTTGCTCCTATAGGCCCACATGCTAAACAAGCAGTCATCATATACACGCTATACGTGCATGTATCATCTAACCTCACCCTCAATAATTATCAACCTCAGTAAGCAAACCAGTGAGGAAGTATATGGATCCTTATTAATTTTCCGCACTCGGTCCACCCTTGCAAGGTATACTCTACCTCACTTCTCCATTTATCTGGACACTCTAGAAAACAGACTCGGACCTTTTTGGCAATCCTTCTGACTTGGCGAGGCGCTCGTGAATAAGCCGGTGCCCTGCGCTTGGCATGTGAATGACGCTTTAGATGCCTGGAGTTTAGGAATACGATTACAAGATGAGCAGTGCTTAATCTGGTTCTCATACTTTTGGGGGAATTCAGGTTTCGTGTGGGAGGGGCGGGAAGACGGACGTTTTGGGGTTGAACCAGACACCAACGGCAACCTTTGATCGGATGTTTTGTCCGACGACTTTTTTAGTATGAACATAAATGCTGTCGATTTTGGGTGCGGGGTGGGTGGGATGGTGCGTATGTGAGCTGCACCACACTAATTTTTCTGAGGAATGCCATTCCTATGGGGGATCTCCTCCCTCCCCCAGAGACGTCTAGATTAAAAACTGCAAGATGAGACACCCATCGAAAAAGGACAACGGTATAGTGAAAGACATTTAAACCGATCACTTGATTGAAACCAGAGTAGAGTCGAGATCGTTCATTCATTCATTCGAGCCCTCGCAACACGTAGAGATAGTGTGTAGAAGAGGCGTGCACTTGACATGTACATCAAGGCCACAATGACGTATACACTCTTGATGGAAGCACGCATGCTTAAGCCCAGGGGCGGACACATAAATGTTTGAAGGGGAAGGAAGTCAAAGTTTTTGGTCTTGGGTCGAAAAACATTTTCGTTGGACTTTGGCCTAAAAATCTGATGACCATATTCTAAAATCTTATATTATGCTACTTTTTCTCTCTCATCTTTTCCCGCTGCATTGATTGAAGGCTTGTTGAAACCTGATAATATTTTCTTTTTTTAATGATTCAATCTGACACACCGCAGAATGATTATTACAGGCACAGGTTATACGAAATACGGCCCACTATAGCACGACACGTACATTGTAGGTCGGATTTACAGCAGTGGGTTCGGTAAGTTAATACTAATGGCCTAAGTAATGGATCACTCCTGGTTCGGCCAAGCCGGAAGTGGGAAGGGCTATCTTTATTTTTAGCAGAACCCCAAGTCAAACAACACAACAGCAAAGCGCCAATGGCAGCGAACAGAAACTTTAATAAATTAATGCCCTGAGCGAGGCATGAACCCGGGTCGCGTGGATGACACTCAGTTTAACGACCAGCGCTCTCTCAACTGAGCTACGGACCCCCTGATGGGCGGGGGCACGCCCTGTGCAAATTTCTGAATGGGGAATGGTCGGATTGGCCCCCTGGATCCGCTTCTGCTTAAGCTTAAGCTTGCATGTGTTGTTGACTGGTCATCTTTGATCGCTAAATCCCTGCATTAGATTTTCGCTTCTGAACGACGTCGGTCTTAGACCATAAGTCGCGTTTGTGAACATAAAAGACCGCTGATCGATGTTTGACAGCAGGATGTGTTATTGGAAAGCTTAGCTGGGATAAGCGACAATTTAAGTCGTGTCCAAGAGTAAGACGTATTTCAGCCAGGGCAAGACATTTTGGTGACTTAGAGGCAGGCTTTTCTCGGATTTACTTGTTTACTTACGTGACTGCAATTTCTGGATTGTATATCACAAGCCATTGGTATCAGCTTGATCGTGGTCGTAATGTAATGTTTTTCGTTTTATTCAGCTATCAGGTTGACAGACCGCAACTGGCAACAGTATACAACCATTCAGTCATCTTAACTAACATCAGTTAATTAATTGACACCATCCGTCGTCTTGATACTAATTCCTGTTTGTGGGTACCTATAGGCTAGCGGGATTACTCCCTTTCTGGACAGACCGCAACTGGCAACAGTATACAACCATTCAGTCATCTTAACTAACATCAGTTAATTAATTGACACCATCCGTCGTCTTGATACTAATTCCTGTTTGTGGGTACCTAGACTAGCGGGATCACTCCCTTTCTGGGCCACCCTTTCACAGGGATCATTTACCTTATATCTGATGTTATTTAGAATTTGATGTGCATTGTGCACGCTTATTTTTTGTCAGTTTGTTGATTTGTTAATTGTCTTTCGTTGATCTCTAAGAATAAACAATTTGAATTTGAATTCTTAACTACTAACAGAACAGACAACCTGTAGTATAACCAGGGCTGTTTTTAAGGGAATTTTAGAACTGCACAACTTCTTCTTTCCCTTCCCATTCTCCATGGTAAATTACTTCAAATCGGGGGAACAATGACCTTTTTTGCTAGTTTTCACTGTACAAAGTGCTTCTATAACTGCACAAATACATTTGGAACTGCACATTCTGTGTACAACTGCACGTTAAAAAAACCTGAGTATAACGGTGCTAATAGCAGCCTATAGATATGCAAAGCATGTCTATCGTATACAAGTGCTTCTGGAATCGAACTCCGCTCCGCTGATCTCATTGCCAGTGTGTTATCCAATGTGCCACCGGGTTTGCCGGTAATCGAAACCTTTGATGTGGCTTGCAGTCAGACAACTTTTGTGTGACATGTTTTTAAATAAGAAATGTGTTAATGTCTTGCACGAGCGAACGCAGTTGTTTTCAGTTGCCTGATAAATATTATTAGCGATAGATTTCGCTGGACATTATTCAAGCACCATGAATTATTGATGTGCACTTTTGGCAACAATCCGATTAATATGATTTATTAGTGCAGTGTATACTCGTAATCAGTTGTTAAAGTGATTTGGGTGAGCTGTGGGAACGCTGATGAAGATTTTTATTGGAATGCACGTGTTTCCAGGGTTCCATGTATCATGTATGATGAGCAGTGGGAACGCAAGTCAAGAATTTCGAGAGCAGTGCATGGGATAATGGGAACGCCATTTTCACCCACTTTACACCTCTCGTACCGTAATAGAAAGCTAGTGAATATAGGTACCACTGATTATTCTAGAGTAACGGGTGTGGTGGAATTCGCGGCAGTCCAGTGGCTATAAAAACCTATAGGGTGTTTGACTACCAAGCAAGAGAACTGAGGTTAAAATCCGCGTCAAAGAGTTCATTTAGTCCGTATAGCCTAGGGGAGAGTGCTCCAAGACGCCCATGCTAAGGAAAATTGTGCTTTTCTTCGGTATATGTATTCCAAGAGAAGAACATGTTTGACCCCAATGCAGAGTGATCATTAATGAAGCAATGACAACAACTATAGAACTTAATTCAATAAGACCAATTGTGTAAATTTTAAAAAGTAGACCCCTCCAAACTGGGCGTCTTAGGGACCCTATACTACAAGACGTCCATAGGATGGGCATCTTGGAGCAATGGAAATTGACTAAAACGATCATGCATTTTTAGACTAAAGCCAAAAAACTGCATATGAGAGAAAACAAACTGAACGAAGACTAAAAGGTCCTAAAGATAGGCCTACAAAGCAATTAAAAACTCAAGAAGCAAAAACCCAATCTCATGTTGTAAGTCATTATTGCCATTTTCACAGACTAGTGATAAAAGTCACACACGAATTCTTGGGATGTCTTTTTGTCTGTACATTCTTCATGACACCAACATTTACACTTCCTTCATTCTTTTCATTTCACTGAAGTTTTGGGCAAGGGTGAAATAGATTCAATAAACACTGATAAATTTGCACATGGACCCGTATTTTTATGAGTAAAAGGTGGTGTCATGGTGGGTACCGATTTTTGGCCATTTGCTCATAGCATCAAAGACGCTCATGGGCGTCTTGTAATCTCTAGGTTTCCTATACACTCAAGACGCCCATGGGCTTCTTGTAATCTCTATGCTACCCATGTATTCAAGATGACCATGGGCATCTTGTAATTTTCGAGTCCTGCTCTGCTGACGCCATTTTATTTAACGAGATCAATGTTTAAGATTTATGTAAAACCATTAAAACAACTGCAAGTGAGCACAGAATAAACGTTGAAATGCGCGAATTGGTACTGCATAAGGCTAAAGAGAAAATTAGTCAGATTCGTAAATGTGTACTTACAAAAAAGTGGTGAAAATCTAGAAAATTGATTTATCGCGTCAATATCTCGAATATTGAAACATTACTGTTATGGGAAGTTCACGAGATGTCGCTTCATGCAATGAGACAACTAAAACACGAATATGTATCTTTTCAACCGTTTTAAAGGGGGTGGGCATCTTACCCGCCCTGGGCGTCTTGTAGCACTCTCCCCTACATTAGAGTTCTGCTTCATCTCTTCTACCACATGGTCAACTCAATTGCAATAAGTACATGTGCACTGACAGCATGAGTATTGAGTAGCCTATACGCTGTCGATGGGAAGATGGGACGGTGAGGGAGGTGACTGGCCGTTCGTTGTCATATTAAGCTTATCCTAAAAAATTAAGTCATCAACGTTTGATGTTGAAATCGGATAAAAAAAGTTTATATTTTGAGAATCTAATCGAAATCTGATCTTTCTGTTTAGAGGAGCATCTACTTTGAAGAGGGCGACCACGTGCATCCTGATGCGGTGTCAGCTTCAGCAGCAGCAGCAGCACATCGTGATGGTCAGCCTCATGTTACGCAGTTCCGAATGTCACCAGGGATGCTGGAGAGCGTCCTGAAAGCCCCTCCAGATGCAACAGCCACAGCAGCAGCCTACTTAACCTCTGGCAACAAGAGCCACGTTCTACGATATGGAGGTAACATATATAATATAGCATACCATACTATAACATAACATAGCACAAACATAACATAACATAGCATAACGTAACGTAACGTAACATAACATAACATGATATAACATAACATAACATATCATAACATAACACAACATAACATAGCATAACATAACATGGCATAGCATGACATACCATAACATAACATAGCATAAACATAACATAACATGACAGCAAAACATGCCATAGCATACCATAACATAATATAGCATGACATAACATGACATAACTTGGCATGACATGACATAACATGACTAACATAACATAACATAGCATGACATAGCACAACACAACATAACACAACATGACATGACATGACATGACATAGCATGACTAAACATAACATAGCACAGCATAGCATAACATAACATGGCATGACATAGCATATCGTAACATAACATAACAATGGTTCACTTAGATATTTTTTTGTTCTTGATCTTCCACGGCGTTCGCACTCATAGCAAGATATGTCTCCTCTTTTATTTCTGGTCGTTTCAATATGATAAATATCTGGACTTTGCCCTTCCCAAGTGGGTCATATAGCAACCAATTGAGTGACAGTTTTCTAGAAAGAATTTTAGTGCACTGATGTAAACATATAGCAACAGATTGGGTGGGCATCGCAACTTTATTAGACATAATATACTTTGTTTAATTGTCTAAATTTTATTTTTTATCAATCAAGTTTTTAATGTTTTGAGTCTTATCGTTAATCAGTGTTTACTCAGTTTGAGATGACTGCAGGGAAATGTCCGGGCCAATGTCCAGGGCATTTGTCCGGATCCCGCAGTCTTCATATCCAGTGCGGATACAATAAATCCAAGTTGTGGGTTGCCAAGCCACCCAGCATGGCCAAAACACGGCGCTTAAACCGGACCCATTTACAACGGATAAATTAATTAAGAAAATAACATATAGTCTGACTAAATTGCCAGTGAATGTGTAGAGCGACGATTTAACGCATGTGTCTATACACACTTACTTTGCAGAACACATTAACCGATACCGTGTGGCACTGTGTGCGGAACTAATAGCTGTGGGAGATAGGGATCTACAGCAACAGTTTGCGTTAAGCAGACTATCTCAATGTCCAGAAGCTCATTAACGGGTCCAAGCTGCAAGACCGTAGCTAGGAGGTGTTTTTGGGTGTTTGAACACCCCCCGAAATGGAAAAAATAAAAAATAATAGAAGGAATTTACTATAGCACATAAACCATGAAATAAAACCATGAAAACACCTCCCGAAATGAAAAACGTGAAAAAGGAATGAATTGGTGACATTTTTATGAATATTTCGGTCGGATGACTAAAAAAGGTCATCGGTTTTTTCGGGATACTGAAGAACCCCCCCAAATCAAATCCTGGCTACGGCCCTGCCAAGTTGTAGTTGTATAGTAGCCTACTCTGGAATGAATGAATAGTTTATTGCAAGGTCGTAGCCAGGATTTCATTTGGGAGGAGGGAGGTAATTCGGCTGAAATAATTATTCGGAACTTCAGCAGTTCACATCATCATCATCATCATCATCATCATCATCATCATCATCATCATCATCATCATCATCATCATCATCATCATCATCATCATCATTATCATCATCATCATCACCGTCATCGTCATCGTCATCATCATCGTCATCGTCATCGTCATCATCGTCATCGTCATCGTCATCGTCGTCGTCGTCGTCGTCGTCATCATCATCATCATCATCATCATCAACATGATTAGATTATCGTCGTAATCTAATCTATTCTAAAATTTTCACTTAGAAATAAGAGATTCAAAATAAAAATCCTCCTTGGTTCGTGCATCGTGTGTTAGTAAATGCATTGGGACTTATTTCATTTTGTCATTATTTCATTTCGGGAGGGGTGTTCAAACGCCAAAACACCCCCTAAATAGGTCTTGGTTCATTGAACCACACACAATACTAATCTATTCATATGTAATATAATCTGGTTTGGTTTGAAAGACAATAATGCATGAGCATATGAATTTTACAGCAGCAGCAGCAGCAACCCAATGTTTCCAGAATCAATTTCGTGAGTGAGGCTCAGATGTCCAGCTTTTAAAATTGCTTTTGGTTTATGGTTTCCATGCAATACGACATGGAACGATATGATATCATCTGGAATGCTATTCCGGCTGATCAGCTGGATTTTCATGTTCCCACTGGAAACGGGTGGCCATTCGGAAAATACGGACCAGTTATAGGCTGCACTCCGAGATTACAATCAGCCATAAAGCAGCAGACAGTTTAAATGGCTTTGTGCACTATACTTTGGTATAGCAGACCTTTGCCCAGGGGAGGGGTTTAGGTCAATGGAAACAGTCCCGAAGGTCAACGCAACCTTTCGTTCGCTGGGTGGTGCTGATAAAATGAGCAGAATAAAATAACGCGCGTCTTGCTTTGCTGCCAAACAGTTAAATTCGACTCCTGTAATAGCTTGCGAACATTCGTATAAATACAAAATTTTGTAGACCTGATCATTTTTACAAGAGGCGTGTCAGTTTAAATAATGATAATATTGACAATAGCCAGAATAATATATTGTATGCAGTGTTTGCTAGAATTCTATTTAAGATTCGCTCTTCCTCATTGTCTCAGTTTTCGTATTGTCTTTTATGCTTATCGCTATTCCGATTGTTCGAACATTTTGTCGAAACTATTGTTGAGTGCATCCCTGTAATATTGCAACAATTCTGAACTTCATCATTTCCTCAGGTTGCAATGCGAAGGATATTTAGAGCACAGTTTATATATATATATATATATATATATATATATATGAAACATACACTAATGTATATTTAGATATTCGCGTTGCATCTGATACCCTGGCCACCTCTTCAGCTGCAATCAGTAAACTGAACTACACTGTTAGCAGCAAGATGAGACGGTGAGGGAGAGGACTGCTCATCCGTCCGACTTCGTATACGCCGAGATTAAAATAATGGAGTTGCTAACACATCATTATATCTATGCATGCTGCTTTAGGGATAGATTAATCGTCTGCTTTTCTTCCGTGCTTCGTACCCAAAACCCTTATTTTGCAGCGCGCCAATCACCCGGTAAAGGACGCAATAATTGTGGGTTCAATACAAGTAGATATAGCGTTCTTTAAATAGGTCATTTAAGTTCCCGGATCTCTATCTTACTTTCTGCTAGATGTCCAAACCGTTTTTCTTCGCCAGCAACAAGACACGAGAGCTACAGTGTAGAGACGATAGGAAGTATCGCAGTAACTTAGTGCACAAAAAGGTCTTTTCCGTTTCTATGTTTACCGGTAAACCCCAATTGGCGAATAGGCCTATGGGAGGCAGCCGAATGGTCGAACATGGCTCGCAACTCATAAGAGGGCCCCGAAAATATCTCAGTAAATGAACATTAACTGCAGGCACCGTCGTAATAAACGACATTTATTATGGTTTCGATTTAATCGTGACGATTTACAATGGAAAACAATTTATTTTGGGTCATGGCGGCTCATTCAGTCTACTCAGCGCACTGTTACAGGACCCGAAATATCCTTAGACCGGAATAGGCCTACATAGGCTTTTCCATGACTCGCTTCCGTATATATTATTATTAGGCCTATTATTATTATTTATTATTATAATTATTATTATTATTATTATTATTATTATTATTATTTATTATTATTATTATTATTATTATTATTATTATTATTTTATTTTTTTTTGCCTGAGGTACTTTGTTCCCCCAGGGACTTACGAGTTTATAAAAGCAATGCATCTGGAACGATTACACCTCATCCATGATGAGGTTTATTATTATTATTGTTATTATTATTATTATTATTATTATTTATTATTATTATTATTATTATAATTATTATTATTATTATTATTATTATTATTATTATTATGCCTAGTACCGTAGTAGTACGCGGTATTGAAAATTATATTAAGCGCATACTAATCATGAGTTCCTGAACAGCTGCGTTTGACAAATTGTGTCATGCAGTTAAATGGAATAAAGATGCAAAAGCTATTTCGTTGAATTTCAAAATAATATAGTCCAACTGAGATAGCCTAATCAAATGCGATGCCAGAATTACTTCTGCATTATTGCCTAGGTCTATGTTTTATTTAGGCGCGACGAGACTCCTCAAACTCTTACAATGAACACATTTATTTGAAGTTGAGCAAAAGATTCTATCGAGAATATACCACAGTGTACGTGTCTAGCAATAACTGTTCGCATCTTCTAACGCATAAGGTTGGGCCCCTGCTTAAAATTCCCGGTTCGATGCATGTAAATCCGTAATTGTTTATTCATGCGGCGAACCCATCAGTTAAGCTGTACAGATAGGGATAATAGATCCTCCTTTTGTGGTCCATTTGGCCGCTGTATAGGCTGTACGCCCTGCTTCGCTTTCACGGTTTAATGTTCATAGATGGAATCTCTGTCCGACGCTATTCGCTCTGACTTCATTTACATTGAGCGACGACGCTGTTCGGAATTCGCCAAAACGTCTGCGCTCTTCACCCGATTCATTTTTCATGTCCCAAACAAATCGTATTAGCGCCAGTGGCGGCGGGGGACCGGTCTTCCCGCCACACTCGTCGGTCGTCTGCGGCGAATCCCAGGGTAGCCCAAAAGTCGCGAGACGAGCAGATGAAACGAAGACCTTGGAAAATTTAGTTTTTCAGTTCAATTCGATTTCAATTCAATATGTTTTGTGATATATAAAAAGACATTCAATCATACATTCACAATTGGTGCGCGCAATTGTGGTTGACAATTATATATGATGATAATATACATTATACAGCCAATAGCGTGCATTGTACGCCGTATACAATGATATAATTATCATTACTGCGCATGTTAGGAAGCAATAGGGCAGGCATATACCCGAAGGGAGTGATCCTCTAGATAGATAGACATGAAGCCTATAATTATTCAAATCCTTTCCCCACTCCGTTCCGTTCCTAGCCATCCTCGGTACGAGGTTCGGCCGCATCATGCACGATGTTCCTCCAACGATTCCTGTCCTCCGTCATTCTCAGCATTTCTCCCATTTGCAAGCCCGTCCATGTCTTTATGTTTTCCAGCCAATTCCTTCTTGACCTTCCTCTTCCTCTACCTCCAGGAATTGCGCCCTGCGTGATCTCTTTCTCTATGCGTGTTCCCTCCTTTCTCATGATGTGACCAAAGTATATCATTTTTCTTTCTTTAACTGTTCTTAGCATGTTCCTCTTCACACCAGCGGCCTCCATCACCCATTCGTTTGTTCGTTTTTCCATCCATGGTATTCTCATGATCAATCTAAGACATTTCATCTCAAACGCTTCTATTCTCCTCCTCCTTCCTCAATGTCCAGCTTTCGCAACCATACAATGCCACCGGCCACACCAGCGACCTCCAGAGCTCCATTCAACATTATATTTTTCGTCCGTTGTTCACGTTATTTGCACATTTGCCGGACAATAACACATGAGTTTGTTCGTGAGTTTCTTCAGTTTTTTTTATCTGTGTATGTTAGTCTATGTCTGGTTGACTGCGCGCTTATGTCGGCGCGCTTTTGTCCTGCGCGCTAATGCCGGACACCGTGGTAAGCTGTTTATTTTTGACTGTAGAGTAGTCCGTGTGAATTAGAGTTATGGATTTATTAAGTTTGCGACACGACATAAAATTATGACTAGTGGTCTGTACAGTGTACAGGCAAGCTATCAACCTACTGCTGTCAATTTATGAGAAATTCAAAATGTCGCCGTAGCGATGGCTGGACAACTCAGAAGTAGCCCAAATAGCGCGAATCGCGAGGACGAAATATCAGTCGCGAGTGCATACAAAAGTAGCCCAACTCGCGTTTTTCGCGGCCACCTAGCTCCCTTGGTGAATCCTCAAACAGTGACGTCACGGCAGCCATCTTCCGAGACACACACACACAGAGATAAATGACTTCCCGTAGGGGAGAGGGGGCCCCGCGTTTCGATCGATAGATGTCAATTCGGGGACAATAAAACCCGGTCGCATTTAGAACATGTGATTCCACTGCAGCGCTCGACGAGGGATTTATGAGTCGGCGGGCCGGTGGCGGGGCGGCGGGTGGCGGGCGGCGGGCGGCGGGCGGCGGGGCGGCGGCGGCGGCGGCGGGCGGCGGGGCGGTGGCGGTGGCGGCGGCCAGCCGTAGCCACTGCGATGTCGTGCTGCCATTAGGGCAAATCAAATTCGCCGTTTTTCGCCCGATCGGGTAATTCTGCCGTAAGCTTGATGTGTTCCCGCTGATTGGCGCCCCGATGAAACCGTCTCGACGGGACGATGGATCATGTTGTAACCGATGGAGCAACCGTCATTCCAACGGCAATGCAATGGCGCTCATGGAGTAATGGCGCTTGTGATTTGAGTGCATCAATGGATGAAATGGAGTGGTAACAGTGGTTCAATCCATCGTGTCTGATTTTAAAGAAGGATGTCACATATTTTGGTTTTATGGACGTTTTGTATTTCCTAACGTAGGCGGTTTGAAAAAGGAGCTGATGACGGCATGCGGTGAGGGAAGGAGGAGACGCGGAAGACCGAGGAAGAGATGGTTGGATGAGGTACAGGAAAAGTCTGGCATGAGCCTAGAGGAGCTGAGTGAGGCAACAAGAGAGAGGAGACACTGGAGAGGATACATCAAGAATGTCGCCAGAGCTCCAAGGGTTGACGGCACCAGGTGAACGTAGGCGTAGCTTTCTATATTGTGACGGTGGTGTCCTGTCACCACCACCCTTAAAACTAGCGGTGATAGTCACCACCATTTTTGGTCCTGTGAAGAAATGTTTAAACATGGAAGTAGGCATATTTGAATGTCTGGCTTATAATAATATGCTATTCATGATTTCATGTATACTTAAAACCGCAATGGCGGCAGAATGATATAGAGGCTTCCACATTGTGTTCACCGTCCACATGACCTTTCAGACAATCCTCACCTATATACAGGGGCGCGGTGGTGTAGTGGTGGCGTCGTTGCCTTGAAACCGGAAGGTTCGAGGTTCGAATCCACCTCAAGTCGCCGCGTAGGGACCTTGGGCAAGTCCTTCACTCGCAATTGCTCAGCGCTTCGGCGTGAAATTCCGATGCAGTGTCCGCTCTGCATTCGGGAGCGCCTCTGAGTAAAAAGCTTGAAGGGGCGCTATAACAAGTGCACATACAAACAAACAGGGATGCATGGATCCAGAGGGAATCCAGCCATGCCTCCCATTCAAAGATTTGCACAGAACGTGCCCCCTCCCCTCATAAGAAATTGAGTATTTCAAACTTTCAATAATTGACGGAGCAGGAAAGGGTAAGAGACAGAAAACGTGGCATATGACTAAAAAGAAGGTCATCAGCCTTCAAATATATAACCGGAGTTGCCAAAACTTTTTGACACAATACCAAACATTTTGGCCTCCCTAAGAAATTTATGTATTCGCTCCTGCCTATATACATGTATGCTTGGCTTCAAAATTAGGTGAGATCATCATTTTTATAGTCTGGACTTGACAGTTTACGAAATTGAGTTTCTAAAAAGGTCAAATTATCAAATTCAATCGGGAAATGTGAACATGCGGCCTACTGCTCTGTAGTATACGTTAAGACATAAAGTGGCGGACAGAGCATACTATAGAAGTCGAATTATTTTGAGGAAGTAACGGAATGGAGGAAGTCAAGGAAAGAGAGAAGGGAAGGGAAGAGGTAATTGTCCGGGGGTAAATGCGGGGGTGGGGTAATTGGCACGGGGGTAACTGTCCGGGGATAACTGTCCGGTGGGTAATTGTCCTTTTACCATATACATGTACATGTACATAATACATATAAACATCTACATATATATTTGTGGATTTGTATATAATAATGTATACGATTGGAAATCGAATTCATTTCCGTTTCATGCGGTGGTGCATGTGGTGGTGCGCTGTAGTATAGTGACTGACGTGTAATCGTGGTGGATTATTTAGGATCTTATGGAGGATAGGGTTTGTCCTAGGGACAGGTTTCCATGGGTGGAAGAGGAAGGAGGCAGGAGCGCCGAACCACGGTGACACTTCGCCGACTGTCTCCCATCGGAGCGACCTTATTGGATTTTGAGCAGTGTTGGCGAACGTTGCCTCCAAGCGAATTGCTGCTTTTGTTTATATACGATCGACCGCATTCATCAAACCCTCGTCTGCAGAAGGTTGATTAGATTAGGGAAGGTGATTAGATTAGTGAAGGTGATTTGATTAGCTGCTGTGATTTATTTTGGTTCTGTGTGGATTGGATGTTCCCGCGAGTCGCTCATTATCTCTGGAAGTCGAAGACAGAACTGAAATTTATAAATGTAGGTAACTGTGTATTTATTACTGCAGAGATGTTTCAAGTATAGTTAGGTTGCAAGCACAAGTATACGAGTATAAGTGCTTTGGTACCATGTCTTTGTACGCATGGGCGGAGTTTATCAGGGGCTATGGAGGGCTAAGCCCCCCCCAAGAAGACCTAGATTCATTTTCACCGTGTAAATGGTATATTTTCCCGGGATTAGCCCCCCCCAAGAAGGCTTTAGCCCTCCAAGAACGGAAAACAAACTCCGCCCATGTTTGTACGTGTACAGACACTTTTGATATCAAGTCTACAGAAGCACTTTCATATCAGGTTCAAGTAAGAATAAAAGTAGCATATACTTTGATATCAAGTCCAAGAGTGGAAGCACTTTCATATCAGGTTCAAGTATGAATAAAAGTACTTTGGTATACCATGTCCAAGAGTGAGTACAGGTACAAGGTGTCAAGATGCTAAGTCCAGTTATGACTGCAAGTACTTTGGTATATCAAATCCAAGTATACATGAAGCCGTACAAGTGATAAAAAAACTACTCGAGTCAAACTCAGGTGCAAGTGCAGGTACCAACTTCTTACTAGCTTACCAATCAGCCACAGAATGTCTTCGTGGTAGTTGATAAAAAAATGTAGGCCTACCTTAGGTGGTTAATTTCTAATGTTTGCAGTTGATCTCTCATCTGCTACTATTCTTCTCAATTCTCCCTATCCTGCAGTCTCCCATCCAATTATTCTTCAATTCCTCTTTTGCATTTATAAATGACCTTATGCTTTCCTTATGTCCCACTCGATCTTCTATACTTCCTCTAATTATACCCTCTCCACTTCAACCAACCCATTCTTCTCTAAAACGATCCCTTCCAATATTTCCCATCGCGCCTTCACCACCAATAATCCGCTAATCATTCCTTCAAATACTTACCTCCTTCTATCTTTGTCTCTGTATCTGTCACTGTCTCACTCGCTCTCTATCTATCTATATATATATATAGATGTATGTGCATATATATATATATATCTTTTTCTCACACTCTCTCACTCGTGTATTCATGAGGCATATGCATGCATGAATATGCGTGCGCATGTGTAATTATGTACATGTACGTATGTGCTCATGTATGTATAAATCTACGTATAAGGAATGCCATGCATGTATGCCCCCTACATCAATATAAACCTATGTATTGTACATACACATGTGCACATTTCTTAAGCAATAAATTATAAGTGGTTTTTGGAGTTGGCCTACCATGGCAGTTTACACGTAACGTCCTTGTCTACAGAACGATTTTTGCCCTGACAACTCAGAATTACAGCAAAATTGCATAGAATGATGGATTGCCGTAGAAAAGAAGATCGTCTGACAGATTGGAACGAAGTGATTGACAAAGACAGATTGCCCATCGAAAAGGAAAGATGACAGGAGAGAAAAGGACGAATTGCTGAACATAACGGATTAGTCTTATCTGCTGTCGTTGGGTGGCAGCACTGGCGTTGTCAGATTTTTCATTGCTTCCTGCGATTATGATAGCGCAATGTTTTGCGATGAATTTTGGGTATTGATAACAGTTTCCATTTGGTATAGGATTTCCAGTACAATAATAATTACAGCTTGATGAATGTACATGTATGTATATGTGTGTATGTATGTATGTGTGTATGTATGTATGTATGTATGTATGTATGTATGTATGTATGTATGTATGTATGTATGTATGTATGTATGTATGTATGTATGTATGTATGTATGTATGTATGTATGTATGTATGTATGTATGTATGTATATATGTGTGTGTGTATGTATGCATGTATGTATATATGTATGTATGTATGTATGTATATATGTATGTATGTATATATGTATGTATGTATGTATGTATGTATGTATGTATGTATGTATGTATGTATGTATGTATTATGCATACCTGTATGTATGCATGTATGTGTATATTTGTGTATGTATGTATGTATGTATGTATGTATGTATTATGCATACCTGTATGTATGCATGTATGTGTATATTTGTGTATGTAATAATAATACTATGTATGTATGTATGTATGTATGTATGTATGTATGTATGTATGTATGTATGAATGTATGCATGCATTCAGCGACGTTTTCGTTGTTCCAATTCTAGCTTGCATTAGCTACACTCAAAATAGTTGTTTGTAATAATTGGTATTTTCCATTCTGCTATTGTCTGATTACCACGGAATATGCAGATGCCGCTCCTAAAGAAGAGTGTTCTGTATACGAACGATGGATTCCACGAAATATGACTGATGGAGTTTTCCTTCGCTAGTTGTCCCTCTCACACACGCAGACAAACGAAGGTCAACCAATTAATATTCATCTGCAGTTGACAGTTGACAGTCATTCATCATCGTCCCTGAAGATCTGGATTGCACAGAAGAAGATGAACAAAAGATTGTCGAATGAATTAATGCTCATACTTATCAAAACTGTCCATTTTGGTCGGGCCGAATGCTGAAGCGCCTCTCTAATGAGAAGTTTCCTTTTTTAGTGGCGCTGTATAAATTCCCGAATGGATCGATCGATCAATCTAATGTTGGCAGTTGAGCATAAAATTATTATCAACGGATTCCAGTTGCATGCCAGAATTATTTTCAACTGATATAACTCAGACTGATAGAACTGATATAACTCAATTTCTAATGGAGTTTTCCTCAACGGTGTGCTTTACTCTAGCGATTTGCACTTTGACTATCAACCAAGATGTCACGAGTTGAAATTTGAACCATTGCAGAAGCATTGTCTTGATTTAATTGCCCCACTCTTATAAACATTGACTGTGGTTGTAAAATGAATGCTGCGACTATACACTGTTAGTGAAAAGATCAGACGGGAAGGGAGAGGACTTGTCATACGCAGAGGTTTAAGAAATTGAAGGTGAATGGCACAACCATACTGATGTCCATGAATAGACCTACTGCCGCTCTCTTCGTGGCTCAAATTCACTCCCGTCCTTCAAAATGTGACTCCAAATTGGCTATCTCACCTTGACTCTTTTTCTGGTGGCTGACTATCTGCACCTTATAAGTCTTGTATGTATGTATGTATATGAACATTTATATAGCGCCTTACAATAACCTCACGAAGGCGCTTAACGCAGCTACCGGGCAGTTCTGAACAAGTGCGACTTAATTACCTTTGAGAATGTTGCATGAGAAACACGCAACGCAGCATCACGAATTGCCAATGTCTTGTTCACCTTTCAGTGTGTATTTATTGAATATTAGTAATAATAAACAATTGGACCAATTAGAGCCAAGGGATAGACATTTCTCGTGTAAGCGCATGAGGAAGGGGCACCAGTCTATTCACGAGGGAGTATTTATTTCCTATCGTCGTCTAAACGTTTCCTGCATTGCGACGATGAGCGTCCTGATGATCATGCGGATTGCAATCATACATCCGGGCAAGCACAGACACGCTATACTGGTTCCCTGTTCTTCTCTTCGTGACGCGTGATTATACTTAAGATGAGTAATCGATATTTCGACCAGCGTCTTATCTTCGTCAACCATTGCTCGTCTAGTTTTGTTATACGGCTTTTCTTCTCATCTCAGGAATTTTTGCAATCGAACCTCTAATCTTTCATTATTATTATGTGTGCTTATGGGGTAATAAAAATAATAGGGCCTACGACTCGGTGGATTTATGAGCATGCAGGCCGAACAGTAGAGAGACTGATGACCAAGCAGACAGACAAACAGAATGTCAGACAGACAGACACAGCCAGACGGACAGTCATTCATTCAGTAAGCGCCTTTGTGAGGTTAATGCAAGGCGCTATATACATGTTCATACACATACATGTACACATACATGTACACATACATGTACACATACATGCATACATGCAGAGCGACATACATGCAGACAAATCAGAGAAGGACTGCCGTGTACAGATACTCAATTGCTCACACAGCCAGACAAGCAGACAGACAGACATACATGTATAGGCACACACACAGTGACACACAGAGGACGTGGACAGACAAACATACAGACAGACAGACAGACAGACATACAGACAGACAGACAGACGGTAGAACAGATGGATGTTCAGACAGACGGACTGATTGCTTCTGCCATGAAACGCCTAGGGGTCGTCCATAAACCACGTCCCTAAAACGACCCCCTCCCCGTTGTCCGCATCAGCCAACATTTGGCATTACCCTCTCCGACCCCTTTACGGCCAACCGCACTGCAGTGGAGTACTTAGACCTGGACGAGGCCACCATGCTGATCCTTCTGGGCTAATTGTACTCTGTGTGGTGGGAGTACGCTTTTACGTGAGGCGTCAAGCAGCGGAACTGATTAGATCCAATGCAATAAAACCGCCGTACGGGCTATTAGTGGTTAAAGCGCACGCTGTACTGAAAGCACCGCATGCACCAAATTTAGATGCACCCCACCTACCAACGGGTAAGGGGGTTTACTCTATCTCCCACTCGTTCCAGTCTCCCTAATGGACAATCCAGTGAAAATCGGAGAGCGTATAGGCGCCATTAAGACCCAGTAGATCTCACGCTGTTGTTGTAGGAATAACGCTATAATATATGGTGTAAGTGCTCTCCGAGTCTCTCTCTCTGCCTCTGTCTCTGTCTCTATGTCTCTCTGTCTGTCTGTCTGTCTCTCTCGTCTAACTCTCTGTCTCTCTGTCTCTCTGTCTCTCTGTCTCTCTGTCCCTGTCCCTGTCCCTGTCTCTGTCTCTGTCTCTGTCTCTGTCTCTGTCTCTGTCTCTGTCTCTGTCTCTGTCTCTCTCTCTCTCTCTCTCTCTCTCTCTCTCTCTCTCTCTCTCTCTCTCTCTCTCTCAGTCTCTCCCTCTCTCTCTCTCTCTCTCTCTCTCTCTCTCTCTCTCTCTCTCTCTCTCTCTCTCTCTCTCTCTCTCTCTCTCTCAGTCTCTCCCTCTCTCTATCAGGAGTTTAGTCGTGTTTTGGAGGGCATCAATATTCAATGATCTGCCCCAACGAAAAGCAATTCGGATGATGTTGCCCCATATTATCCGCAGCGATTCCGTAGTCCATCGATGACCGCCGAGGTTCCAGTTCACATATGGGACTGAAATAAAGAGTAATCCCGCGAGATGGAGCTAGGAGCAGTCCGTAGAATGATTCATTGCCAACAACGGACCCGGATTCTTTCTACTCCTCCTCCTCCTCCTCCTGTCCCTTCTCCTCCTCCACCCTCCTCCTTCTCGTCCTCTTCCTCCTTCTCGTCCTCTTCCTCCTTCTCGTCCTCCTCCTCCCTCCTCCTCCTTCTCGTCCTCCTTCTCCTCCTTCTCGTCCTCCTCCTCCTTCTCCTCCTCCTCCCTCTTCTCGTCCTCCTCCTCCCTCCTCCTCCTTCTCGTCCTCCTCTTCCCCCTTCTCGTACTCCGCCTCCCCTCCTGCCCCTTCTCTCATGCTCCTCCTGCTCCTCCTTCTCCTCACCCAATCGTGTTTTATCCGGCTACTGGAGCTTAGCGTTTTTAGACGACGGCTTAGACGTAGCCATACCAGTCTCTATATCTGCCATTTCGCAGGACCACTTCGCCTTGATCTGTTCGATTACTCTCGTTAAGCTCTTTTCTCCTTTGTTGTTATTCAGAATAGTAGGCCTATGGTCTTCGAGAGAGGAATGCAATTATAAGGTGGGAAAGAAAACAATTAAATTGTATTGTAACGTATTGTATCTGAACATTTATAAAGTGCTTTTCGCAACAATGGCCTTCAGAAGCTCTCTCTCTCTCTCTCTCTCTCTCTCTCTCTCTCTCTCTCTCTCTCTTTCTCTCTCTCTCTCTCTCTCTCTCTCTCTCTCTCTCTCTCTCTCTCTCTCTCTCAGTGTGTGCAACCTCGGGAGGAAAGGCAGGTTTTGAGACGAGAGAAAGATGACAAAAGAATGAGATAGCATGACAGAGCAAACTGTGGTGGAAGTTCTTGCCATAGGGAGGGACCTATGCAGGCAAGCAAAATAGAGCATTAGTCCCACTCTGAGGAAATTGACAACTTTTAAATTACTATAATAATTGTCTTCATCACATTTCTTCTCACTAAAGCATCATTGACACAGAGTAAAACTGAAAGATTTGCATCGAGAAGGAACTCTAAGAAACATACCCATGTTCTTTCATGTTCTTAATGTCCTTCTTTGCGTTTCTTAAGCTTCTGCTAATACATTTTAACCGTGGGCATTGCGTTTGCTCCACCTTGCAAAAATGTCTCCGGGCGCCCCATACATATGTACATATATTATGGGTATGCTGGGAAGCGCAGGGGGTTCAGACGCTAATTCTCTGCATTGGATCATGGCGGATGCGATGATTGATGGAAACATATCTCCCGATGCATCATCCTATAAATTATATACACCTATATACGGACTGTGACAAGAACTTATGGAATGGGAAGAAACGCTTTCAGGTTAAACGAACTAAGCCTCACGCCATCTGCCGTCGGTCGGTCGAGAGAGTGAGAGTATTAATGCGTTTCCTATCTGTGATCTACAATCCTGGAAATAGCAGATCCCGGTCGACGGTTTCCTGTTGCAGACTTCAACGGTCCGCTGGGCTTTGACCAATCAGATGTCGTGGCTGTGATGGATCGCTGTGTCCGATCTTTTGATTGGACAATACTCGTTTCATGGATTCGATGTAGGGTCAGAGGTTAAAGCGGTCGTTCCCCATCAATCCCCCAGAATGATGGTGACGACCACTGCGTGTTTTCACTGACCGTACACTTGGTGATGGTGGTGGTGGTGGTGGTGGTGGTGGCAGTAGTAGTAGGAGCAGCAGCAACAGTAGTAGTAGCAGTAGAAGTAGGTCTAGTAGTAGCAGTAGTAGTAGTAGTAGTAGTAGTAGTAGTAGCAGGAGCAGCAGCAGCAGTAGTAGTAGTAGAGAACATGGGCGGAGACCTAGGGGGGACAGGGGGGGACGGTCCCCCCAATAAAAGTGTTGGGGGGGACGGCCCATGCATTTGTTCCCCCCCAATGTTTGAGCGCCAAGCCTTTTTTGGCGGCGTAAAAAAAATTTTTGCAAGATTTTGGCCGGATGACTAAAAAAAAAAAAGTCATCAACTTTTTGGCGGCGAAAATAGAAAAATTTCGTCGAGATTTGGGCGGATGACTAAAAAAAAAAAAAAAAAAAAAAAGGTCATCAACTTTTTTGGCGGCGAAAATAGAAATTTTTTCCGAGATTTCGCCGGTCGTCAGAAATTTTTCGGAAAATCTCGCGTCTTTCCGTCCCCCCCAATTCTCGGCCCAGGTCTCCGCCTATGGTAGAGAACTATGTGCTGCATCGACTTCTAGACGCCTCTTCTTGTAATTGATGCTCTACTTATTACGAATCATCTGTGTTTCCTATAAATATTGCTCCTCGTGTGATTGATGATGATCGATGGATTTACCGGTGAAAAAATAGATTTTTATTTAGACATGCACAATATTTTTTGTATTTATTGCATATGCATGTCTATCGCATACATTATGTGTAGTGTGCACATGCATGTATGACATTGGCATGTAGTACATGTCTGCATGCGTAGGTATGTGTGTGCATTGTGTGCAGACCTGCAGTGCACTTTTACCTATTGCCTATGATTCCTTGCTGGTCTAATAGCATGCTGATGAACGCGTTACTTAGGCCTATACCAGGGCTGTAATCAAAGGTATAGCCTACGCGGGTAGAGTCTATCTGGCGAAAAGCGGCATCGTACACTCACCTCCCGAAAACCAGGGTATACGCGGGTAAAAACTAGGGTACACGGGTATATACGCGAGTAAATCATGGTACACGCGGCTATTTAGGTGTATTTTTGATTAAATTCTAAACGAAGGACTAAGAAGTAAGAACAGTTCATCAGATTTTTTCGGACGGGAAAATGGGAAAATTTTTGGGCGGCTGACAAAAAAGTCATCAGAAATTTCGGACCCTAAAAAGTCGCTTTTTCTCCCGGTCAGCGTGTACTCACCTCAAAATTTACCAGTACATTACAATGCTTTGTAACTGCTTATAGGCCTATTGCCTTCGACAATAGAAGTTTTGGAGCCAATAATTAGTAATCAACTAGTTTTTTCATACACGTTGCAACTGTAACAAGAACTACGTATAGCTAAACGCGTGTTGATATTGCCATAACATTTACCCCACATTGCATTATAATCAGTGCTAAGGCATGTTACAATCATAGCAAAAATGGTAGAATTTATAAATTGTATTATAAATTGCTGACTGCTTTAAAAGATGTCAGATATAATTGTGTTAGAAATGCAGGAAATTACATCCATGCCATTTCGATCATCTTTTAAAGAATGTTCTGACTTCTGAGGTAAATGTATATTATGGGAATGCTTTATGCCGTGGACGGACAAAATGTCCCCGGACAAAATGTCCCGGACAAAATGTCCCGGACAAAATGTCCCTGGACAAAAAGTCCCCGGACAAAATGTCCCCGGACAAAATGTCCCCGGATAAAATGTCCCCGGACAAAATGTCCCCGGACAAAATGTCCCCGGACAAAAAGTCCCCGGACAAAATGTCCCCGGACAAAATGTCCCCGGATAAAATGTCCCCGGACAAAAAGTCCCCGGACAAAAAGTCCCCGGACAAAATGTCCCCGGATAAAATGTCCCGGACAAAATGTCCCGGACAAAAAGTCCCAGGATAAAAGTAATGTCCCTTCCCTACCTAAACCCAGCGCATGGACGCCTAGCAGTAGGCGCACCTACATTGAGAAAAAGAGTCCTTCTGTCAGAGAACCACCTTCTCTAAATGCATTAAAACGAGTCATTTTGAATATAACAGAACATTCTTAGCAAATCAACCAATTGCAAGCTGCATTTGGTGCACTATTTTAGAAGAATTCCGATTCTTGCGTCAGAAATGTACAAATTTGCCAAGGGCTCAGCTATTTTTCATAGTATCTGCGTTTGTTCTACATATAGGCAGCCTTGAAGGTGTGTCCGGATCGCTCATGATTTTGATAGTTTATAAATTATCCTAATTATAAGATTTTTTGTGAGACAATCGATCAGTCGAGAAATTATTTCTCGATCGTTAGCGTGAGGACGTAACTATGCAGTGGCATGACAACCTTAGGCCCCTGGACACTCTAAAGGCTTGGGGCTCTTAAACATTAACTACACCACACAACAATGTTGCAAGACTGTTCTCTTTAGCCGTGGTTGGGTCGGGAGCGCTTCTGAGTAGGTACGATAGAAGAGGCGCAATATATAAATCCCTGAAATGAATGAATGAATACACTAATATACTTTTTGCCGTCCATATGTTGCATCCTTTTGCATGTAATGTGGCACATCTGAGCAACAAAATTAGACCTAACCTACATTTACATCGATGATGACGGGGTTAACATAAGAAAATTATTATAATTATTTCTACAGTTGCGTTTCGGAATAGGCCTACACTTATAAATGTGGAGGTCCCCTACAAACTTGAGGCCAGGCGCGTCTTAATGACATCTGGACCTACCGATGTATTGTTTTGAAGGCCACACGCATGTCTTAATATGAGCCCACCCTATTAGGAATTACAATTTGTTATAAACGCTGTGCTTAAGAAAGTAGGGTTACAAACTCTATATACTGACCTGAGTCAGTTTAAGTGGCGTTACTTATGCACAAAATCAATAATATTTGTATTAGGTTTGCTGAAGCTGTAGGTCTACCTGACTTTGAGGCACTCGATCCGACTCCGATTTGGGGCCTTCAGTTTGTAAGTTGTAAATACACGAGTTTCAGAAATAAACAGACACAATAGGCATAATGAGCAGCTAAATTTCATTTGGGAACCCCTTCAACTTCAGACCAGACCTACCGAAAGGTTCGGAGAGCGAAGGGTTCGGAGAGCCATAGCGGCACTATCCCGACCATGGACTGGGCCCAAGAAGAACAAAACTCGATTCTGCACAGTCATGGTTCTAGCTCGAGCGGCTGGAAATGCCATTTCTGGGGACAACAACCCCTGAACGTCAAGTCCCAAATGGGTCTTGCCCCGAAATATCTTTGTGATCCAGTACTCACCCCATTTTTGCCACTTCGTTGCGTCCTCTTAGGTCTCTGAATGGCTTGACGTCTTTGTTCCCCGCGTCATGGCACAATCCTTATCATTTGCCTGCATAGGTCCCTCCTTATGGAATGGACACCCACCCACCCATCACTTCGCTCTGTCATCCTCTCTATAGTATAGTAATCTTTCATCATCTTTCTCTCTTCTTAAAGCCTGCCTATTCTCTAGGAGTCTAGGTATTGCATGCACTGGCAGCGCTTCTGAAAGTCCCTATTGCTGCTATTTAATTATAAAGCGATGAACATTAAGGCATTCAACATACAATGCATTCGATTTTGTTCACAAGGGCAAGACCACAAAGCATCTCCCTTGAGATGGTGGATTCAGATGTCTTCAATTGGTAGCAGAGCTCTGCGCTGGCGACAGTGACTGGGCGACCGATATACAGGCAGTGGCCAGTGTGAAACACTCTTCAAATGGAGGGAGAATTCCTTCCAGAAATTGAGAAAATGATAATTTCCTGCTGTTTGAATTAGGAGCGGTTTCAGAACACGGCCCTGGTCCGCTAAGATAGAAGTTAATGGGTTCCCATCTGCCATTCTACACAGCTGTTTCAAATGTTGGGCTGTCTTCAGGTGAGGGCATTGTCGGACAAGACGGTCCATCTTGGACGTAGGCTTAGTCTCCCACACGGACGCAGTCTAGCGTGATACTGCAGCCGCACAAAATCCCAACAGGCCGGCGATGCATAGTTTAGGTGGGGAACGGACATTTCCCCTGGATATATTCCCCGGACTTATTCCCCGACAATTACCCCCGGACGTCACCCCCATTTTGACAAGAAAATTTTCACCCCTCCCATGGGCAACTGTACATATGGCACGTTAAGTTTAAAAACGGATGCCTTGAAGTAAACGATCACTCAGTATTCGTTAATAACTAAAATTCATATGAAACGATACATGTATACAATAAACAAAGGCCTTATGCGACGTAGTGTAGGGACATCACTTTTACCCTGCGACTTTCTGTCCAGGGACATTTTGTCCGGGACATTTTGTCCGGGGACATTTTATCCGGGGATTTTTTGTCCGGGGACTTTTTGTCCGGGGACTTTTTGTCCAGGGACATTTTATCCGGGGACTTTTTGTCCGGGGACTTTTTGTCCGGGGACTTTTTGTCCAGGGACATTTTATCCGGGGACTTTTTGTCCGGGGACATTTTATCCGGGGACTTTTTGTCCGGGGACATTTTGTCCGGGGACTTTTTGTCCAGGGACATTTTGTCCGGGACATTTTGTCCGGGACATTTTGTCCGGGGACATTTTGTCCTAGCACCCTTTATGCATTATAACAGGCATGCTTACGCATTCACATAAAACGCAAGCGAGCCATATTGTGCATCAACGTGTCGTGGACATCTCCAGTCTCAAATGAACCGAATTCAGGTCCCATAGAGCATGGACCGTGGTAGCCGCGGAGACACAAGAGATAGAAGCAAATCCCTAAAATATAGCCACGATCTGTATGCGGACCTGTGTTCTCTTGACCGCGTTTGCTGTGATATACGAATGCTTTTACCAGACTATAATATCCGCAGATGACCATGGCCCCCATTATATATGTCGTTCTGTGATAAACAGATATTATACATAAGTGCCTGCATGCATAATATATTATATGAGACTAGGGGTTGAAGCGGTTAATTGAAGTGGTTCAGTCCCCTCGCTTTTTGTTGGACCCCGATCTACAGTCTTCATTGCACACACAAACCACACATAAATCAACGTCTGACTCTGATTTATTTTCCTGTAGTTCTCACACGCGGGCGCGGTGGTGTAGTGTGGGGCGCGGTGGTGTAGTGTGGGGCGCGGTGGTGTAGTGTGGGGCGCGGTGGTGTAGTGTGGGGCGCGGTGGTGTATTGTGGGCGCAGTGGTGTAGTGAGTATGTTGAACTATGTTCGTCGCCTTGCAGCCGAAAGGTTGCAGGTTCGAATCGACCTCAAGTCGCCGCGTAAGGACCTTGGACAAGTCCTTCACTCGCAATTGCTCAGCGCTTCGGCGTGAAACTCCGATGCAGTGTCCGCTCTGCAGTCGCGAGAACGCCTCTGAGTAGGGAGAGCTTGAAGGGGCGCTATAACAAGTGCACAGACAAACAAACAAACAGACAGACACTGGTGTATACAGTATACGTTTAAGCACTCAATTTCCAAACTGAAACCCGTTGTCGTTTTTCTCCTAGATCCCTGCCGTAGGATCCGCTGTCACATTGGTCACGTGTGTGCGGTTGTGCACCGGAAGCCAAGGTGTGTATGCGGTCAACAGGGTGACTGTCTGCACCACACACGGAAAGCGGTTTGTGGCAGTGATGGTCAACTCTACGCCAGTCACTGTGACCTGCATCGAGTGGCCTGCTCAAGGAATGTCCGCATTCGAATTCGACATCCAGACTCAGCGTGTATCGCTGAAGAAGATGGCGATAAGTCCACCGAGGCTAAAGGTATTATTAGGAGTTTTATGAGGTGTTTTATTAGGAGTTGTATTAGGAGCTGTATTTTGAGTTTTATTAGAAGTTTTATTAGGAGTTTTATTAGGAGTTTTATTAGGAGTTTTATTAGGAGTTTTATTAGGAATTTTATTCGGCGTTTTATTAGGCGTTTTACAAGGACTTTTACTAGAAGTTTTATTATAAATTTTATTAGGAGTTTTATTAGGAGCCTTATTATGTGTTTTAATAGGAATTTTATTAGGAGTTTTGTTAGGAATGTTACTAGGAGTTTTGTTAGGAGTTTTATTAGGAGTTTTATTAGGAGTTTTATTGTTGTGGTTGTTGTTCTGATGTTGTAATTATTATTTTTTACTCGAGTTATCTTTGATCCCTCTGGTGTCAGATATTAATAAGAAATGTTAACCCTGATGTGGCCGACCATGTGGTTGTTGTAGCAACAAAAGTGGTGTGAAAGTAAACAATAATATTATTTTTATAATAATAATTATAGAATAATCTATTTTATTATTTACCAAATTAAAAAAATTAGTTTAGTTTAGTTTTTATTATTAATATTATCATTGTTATTATTATTATTGTTATTATTACTACTACCACTGTCACCACCACCACAAACTACTGCCACTACTACCACCACCACTACTGCTACTACTACTACCACCACCACAACCACCATCGCCACTACTACTTCTACTACTTCTACTACTACTAGTCTGCTACTACTACTACTATATGCTACTACCATATGCTACAATTACTACTATAGTACTACAACTGCAACTTCTACAACAACTACCACTGTCACCACCACCACAAACTACTGCCACTACTACCACCACCACTACTGCTACTACTACTACCACCACCACAACCACCATCGCCACTACTACTTCTACTACTTCTACTACTACTAGTCTGCTACTACTACTACTATATGCTACTACCATATGCTACAATTACTACTATAGTACTACAACTGCAACTTCTACAACAACTACTGACAGTAGTGACTATGCTATATCGTTTTCAAACCCCATGCAGTTAGATGGAGGGCACAAAGGACGCCAGTGAGTGAGTGAGTGAGTGAGTGAGTGAGTGAGTGAGTGAGTGAATGACCTTTGATCTTTGACTTTTATTTCTTTTCCATCAACTGTATACGCTGCGACATTCACGCTGAGACTCGCTTGATTGATTAGCCGCATGAAGGATTAGCTTCTCGCAACGGACAAGTAAACGGTCGAATGCCTGCAGCCGAGCGGCGCTTGATTTTCAGTGACATGATACATTGCGCAGAATCTGTCACCACAGCTCTTAATCTTCTTCCTCGTCGTCCTCGTCCTCTCTTATAGGCACTGTCACTCTCAAATGAACCGAGCGCAGAAAGCAGGAAGCAGAAGCCGTTCATCAGATCCCACTTCGCTCCCATCAACAGCGCATTAGACAGCAGTTGAAATGGCTGATTTAATAGCGGTGGTTGAAACGTGCGCGAGCCGTTGAGGCAGAAAATTGCGGGGAGTTGTGACATCACCATGGCAATGCGCAATCTCATTTGCCACGCCGCAAGCTATAATGGTATAGTACTGCAGCGGCGTTTCGAAGATGCCTTCATTCTGCTATTAGGCCTATAAGAGGCATGTTTCCAGGATATAAGTGAGTTAGGCTTAACGGTTAATTAGTCTTAAAGAGGACGATTTTTATAATTATATATATGCATAATATTTATAGCTGTGTGCAAACATTTCTGTAAATATCGTGGGCGGAGTTTATCCGAGGCTAGGGAGCTATAGGCCCCCAAGAAGACCAAGATTCAGTTTTTTGCCGTGTAAACGGTATTTTTTTTCTCAGGCTTAGCCATCCAAGAAGGCGCAGACTCATACATTTGTTCGGGGAAAATGGTTTTGTTCGCGAATGCGAAACTTCCGAATGACTAAAAAATCATCAACTTTTTGTCCGGGAAAATCGTATTTTTTCGGCGAGATTCCAGACCGAGACTTAAAAAGGTCATCAACTTTTTGTCCCGGAAAATTTGTATTTTTCGGCGAGATTCCAGCCCGAGGACTTAAAAAGGCCATCAACTTTTTGGCCCGACAAAATATATCGGCCCCGACAAAGGCGTAGGGAACATTTCGGCAGTGGGGGGCAAAGATTTTCCTTTTGCCCGAGAAAAAACTGATGACCTTTTTTAGTCATTCGCCAAAAATTTTCCGATTTTTTCGTCCCAAAAATCTGAAGACTTTTTTTAGTCATTTCCTATAAATCTTCAGAAAATATAGCTGTTTTACCCCCTGTGTGCCCGAAAAAATCCTCCCGTGCCTGTCTGCCCGAAATAAATTTGCAAAAAATTGTTTCCCGCCCGTGCCTGTTTTGCCCGAAAAACACATTTGCCCAAAATTTGGGGGCATTTAATGCTGGACCCCCGCCTCCTGCGCCTATGGGCCCCAAAGCGAATAAGAAACGAATGTTTGGCACAACCCTATGCACATTTATATATATCATAGTTATATGCTTGTGTCTGCATATAGTCATAACATAATATATATTGGCCGACATATGCATTCTTTTATGTACATCTACATCATATATATGCTTATATTTGATGGAATGCCGAAGATGATTGTATGAATGCATCAAATCTTGCAAATTGGAGTCGTGATCGAGAACCATTATTGCCGTGTTATCCACGGCTTAGTGGCAACTACAGAACAAATGAGGCAGAGAATGAATGGCGTGTGGCAAGATCAAATTGCCTATCGATCCATACAAAGACATGCGCTTCGTTACAATTAAGACTGAATAATTGACCCCATGCACACACACACACACACACACACACACACACACACACACACACACACACACACACACACACACACACACACACACACACACACACACACACACACACACACACACACACACACACACACACACACACACACACACACACACACACACACACACACACACACACACACACACACACACACACACACACACACACACACACACACACACACACACACGCGCACACACACACACACACACACACACACACATATGCATTAATATATATATTTCGTAACGGTCCTTCTGTATATATATATATATATATATATATCCGGCTGCAGTGCAAACTTACTTGACTCCATGCTTAATATACATTTCTATACGTACGCACCATCTGCCTTTTCAACTGGATTGACTGCATTGGATGCTTGAATCAGATCCAGTAAATTGAGGTTCAAAGGTTAGATGGACTGCCCATAAATCAACGAAAGATGGAAGCCTCTGGAGTCTGCTTTGTTCTCCGTATATAATTTAACTGGTTCGGATTATATAGGAGCGTCATTGATGAGGTATCTATTGAGGTAGAGCTATATAAATGTCAAATCATAATTACAATAGTTCCTTAATGGTCAGTGTGTTAGTCTTATGCGTTGTTATAGATGAGACAACGACGAGTGGAACTGCTGTACCGACTGTACCCAGTGATGTACCGACTGCGCCCAGTGATGTTCCGCTTCCTAGATCTGTCTCCAGGGTGGATATAAGCGAAGGGAGCAGCCTGGAACTACGATGTGACATCAATAGGAACTCTGGTGAAATCAAGTGGACAAGACACGATCACTTAATTTCTGGAGTCGTTAACAACGAACTTGAAGTAAGTACTCTTTAAGATCATCCATCTCTGAATCTTGTATTATACCGAACGTCAAGTGAGTACAATTTCAAAAGTGTTTCAATTTCAAGTCATTAAGGATGGGCTTGAAAAAAAATTTCACGCATGCTTATTATAGACCTAGGTCTATATAGTTTTATTTCTGAAGACGCTATACAACGCACTAAAGGTGAGAACCATTTTAAAATAAATTTATTTCTGAACTTTCGAACTGAATATTTTAAGAAAACTATTTAGAATAATTGAACAATTTCTCAATGGGGGAGCTGATGAATGTGGGTAGATAGTTAGCTCCTTTTTGTTGCGTTACGTTTTTGAATCATCAAAAAACGGTGGGTGGCCTCCCTAAAAGTGGTATAGCATTTGTTCTGTTTGAAATATTTTGATGATATCAGGCCATCGTGTGTAAATATGGATTGTCTATAAGCCTGTAAAATTTAATTTAGAAATTCTTGCTTTTGGCCAAGATATTGGCAAAAACCTAGGGGTCTTTTTGGCGCCCCCTCCCCCCGTTTAGACAATATTCAGAAGATTTCTAGGGCACATGCAATAGCGATTTTGCGATACCGAGGAGGAAACCAAAGAGAGAGTTAAGTAGAATGTAGCGAGGGAGGAGTCGCCGACGATGTTTATAACTATGTACTGTTTTATGACACTAAAGTTGGCCTAATCATCATAATCATAGGCCTAGATCATTTCTGTGAACACTTAGCCTAATAGTCATTACCGATTAAAGAGAGAGACAGAGAGAGAAAGAGAGAGACAGACAGACAGAGAGATACAGAGGGATGCAATGGGCGGGCAATCGGAGATGCTGCAGTTGCCCCAGGGTCCAGAGAGGGATGATTGGCAGGTGGAAGAAATGGGTTAAGACGGGACGCGACAGGAGAGCAGGGATCATTCGCCCAGGGATCGTTGACGGTAGAGCATCGGCCGCAAGGGGGCGAAGGGATCACTCACGAACGACAGGCCAGCAGACACCCGGAGAGCTAGATGTATAGCATCTCTTAAACGGGTGCCTTTGCAAGAGAAAGGCCTGGAGCGAGCAAGAAATGAAGAATAGATTATGACAAGTGAATCGTTATAAATACAATGTAAATATTATAAACCGATGATCAATTAACCAGCAAGAAAAGATTCAAAACTGTTTCGGGTTAATTCTCTGTGCGATTGAAGTTGAACGATAACCCACGTGCTACGCTGCAACTAAAGTCCCCCGAAGATTTAGCCTGCTGCTCAATTAGCACCGCTCGCCACCAAACCTGAAAGAGTACGAACAATAGTCTCTTCCAGTACATTGTGCCAGCTGGGATTTTGTTCGAGAAAGCAGAACTTCGACGCTGCTTATCTCAGACAATTTTTAACGGAGCAGAGACTTTGTGCGACGACAGCAACGATTGACAAAGAGACGAAGCGGAACAACGATTCCAGACAAACGGAGAAGCAGACGAGAAAGCGACGTTTGACGGCGGACGATTCAGTCGGACTCCACGAGGACTGATCTCATTGGACGCGGCGGATTCTTTGGAACTACACGTCCGGAGAGATTGGTGACAGGAGGACGACAACTGACGCAGTCTGATCACCGGAACAAAGGATTCGGACGATCGCTGGAACAAAGGATTCGGACGATCGCTGATTCGCTGGAGCAAGGATTCTGACGGGACATCAAGTGACGCGGGACAACTTGGAGCTCTGCGAGATCTTTACATGCTGCAGTCGTGTAGAAAGGTCGAAAAGAACGACACATTCGAGACACCTGGAGAAACATCTGGTGAGCACGAGCCATTTTGTTTGACTGCTCATAGTCACTTGGTGCTGTTAATGTTTGTAGTCTGAATGGTGTTTGCAGGAGAATTATTTGCACTGCAGAGACAGTAATTGATTTATTGGAGAATGTGGTTGTAAAGCACGAAAGGTGCTAATTACTGATTGCTGTGAAGCGCTCCGGAGCTCATTTTATTGCGAGCGGAGTCTGCATGCTAACTGATGAACTTGTTGTGTTTGTTATTGATGAACGAAAGGGGTGATTGAAAATAACCCGTTCTGTGAGAAAGACTGCTTTTGAGTTTAGTGTTTTGTGTAGTAGCGTTTTGAAGGTCAATTGAACTTCTTGTGTTTTTGAACTTGTTTTATTGTTGTGCTTTGGTTCTTCTGCTTAAAATGTTTGAGAGAATGAAGAAAGCAGAGCTGCAGGAGGAGTGTAGACAGAGAGGCATAGATTGTGAAGGCCTAGATAAAAAGGCCATGATCCAAAGGTTGAAGGCAAATGACGATGCATCAGGTGGTGACGATGGATTGGATGAATATGAAGATGCAGACCAGGCTAGCGTGAGCGAAAGCCAGATGAAGCTTGAACTAGTTCAGGCGGAAGAGAGGCGGTTGTATGCGGAAAAAGAAAAGATGGCGGCGGAATTGGCCCTCTTGCGAGAGAAAGCGAACTTGGGTTTACTACAGCCAAGCCCTTCATTTTCTGTTGGTGACCCCGTCGGTCCGTCGGTATACTCTAAGCTACCAACCATGCATGAAAACGAAGAAATAGTGCTGTATTTCCACTCATTCGAAAAGATAGCTATTCTTCAGGGCATTGAGGAAAACAGGTGGGCGAAGCTCCTTCCGTCTTTGCTTAACTCGACAATGAGAGTGCACTATAATAGACTTTCCTTTGACACTTGTTCCAACTACAGGGAAACAAAACGTGCACTTCTCGATGCATGCAGATTGAATGCCAAACATTATTTGGATAAGTTTAAATGCATGCATAGGGCAGGGAAACAGTCTTACGTGCAATTTTTGGCCCAGTTAAACGATGTGTTCGATTTTTATCTTGAATGCAAAGAGATAACTGATTTTGAAACCCTAAGGGATGACATTATCATGGAGAGACTAAGAGAGTCTCTTGCGAGCGACTGTCGCTATTTTATTGAAGCAAGAAAGCCCAAAAGGGCTGCTCAAGTCGCTGAATTTGCAGATTTGCACTTTGAATGCACAATGGAAGGGCGCAAATCGAGCCAGGGTGATCAGAGACAGAATCACAACTTCAGAACGCCAAATTCTGAACACAAGGTAAACCCTTGGGAAAGAAGGTCCACGGGCAGAGACACAGAGTCATTTGTAGATAGCAGGCCGTGGAATGCAAGCCAAATGCATTCGGCGCAAAGGGGCAGGACAAGCTACCAACACCAGACGTTCAATCGTCATGATAATAGATCCCAAGCCCAAGGTCAAGCGCATGCGCAAGTGCAGTTTGTGAAACCTAAGTCAACTCTCGATAAGGTCGTTGAGTATCAAAAACGTTTTCTCATACCAATGTGTGTAAATGGTTGTGACGTGCAAGGGTTTAGAGACACATGTGCCCAGGTCACTCTTGTGAATTCTGAAATAGCGTCACATAAGACATCTGCCATAGACGATTCAGCAATGATAAGCTTACAATGTGCATTTGGCACGATAAAGTGCTTTTCGGCATGTGATATTGAGATTTCGTCCCATGAATTTGGAACGGACAGGAAGATAAAGGTGAGGGCATGTGTTGTCCCGCACCTCCCTGTGTCTGTGATAATTGGCAATGATGTATTCGCAGATAACGCAGACCTGACGGACACGGTTAATATGCCCAGCGTTGGGCGGCCAAAAGACGTTGGCCAGGCATCTCCGACTGCTAGACGGCGTGACTATGACGGTAAGATAGACAGTGACAGTCAGAGAGACAAGCAGACAGCTGACACGATCAAAGCGCTCGGTAAACTGCAAGCAGCTGGGAGAGGTACACAGACGCCCGACGGACGACAGGTGGAGAGCGGGATTTTAGCGACGCCTTGCGAGCGAACGACTTTGAAAGGAGGAATAGAATCGGACTTAAAAGACACTAATGATATCAACAAAGTTGACGACCGAGATGGACAGAGTCATTTAATCGCACCTGACGAAAGGCGACTACCAGAAAATGACCCACCGCCTAATCGACAAAGCACCGGGGTCATAAAACCCTCTCAAACGCTCCAGCCGATCAACGGGAGGTCTTCGGTGACCGATGGAACGGGAGACGGTGGCCCGACCACCGACTTCAGACCAATTAACGACTCCTCGGGAGAATTGATAAGCACGCCTGGTCAGTCACTTCAAACGCCTTCAACAAGCAACAGATGCCCCGTAGCCGGATATACCGTCAAAGATTATCCAGATGATCGACCAGAGGATTTCAGTAACCGATGCTACGATGAAAAGGCAGGTGATGAGTTGGGAGGCGCCATCTCTAATGAAGGGGCTAGGCCGGCAAACCATAAAGACACGGCCCACGAAGAGGAGGAAGAGGAGAAAGAGGAGGAGGTAATCACCGCAGCAAATGGGGCGCACACGACGCCTGGTCATAGATCTCCGACGAACGGACCGAGAGCCGAGGAATGTATATCTGATCGTTCACAGGCCGAAGACAGAATCACTTTGAAGACACCCGAATCAGATAACTTCAAGATAGCACAGCATGAAGGTCCTACACCGTCCGAATCGTGGAGACAAGCGAGGGAGGGAGACAGCAGATGTTTAATTGAAAACGGCTTACTGTTTCGGAAGGGAAAACCGAGCCAAGCCGAAGACGGAGGAGAAAGCGGAAGAAAGCAATTAATTCTACCGACAGGGTACCGATCAAAGGTTTTACAGATGGCCCATGATGACATTTGGCCGGGACATCGAGGCATTGGTGACGGGAAGGGGCGAAGACCACCTGAAAGGATCTTTTACGACAATAAACCACCAAACAGATCACTACAAACAGGTCAAGAGGTACTGCTGAGACACAGCACAGAAAACAAGTTACTTGATCAATGGCAAGGACCGCTCCTGGTAATGAGAAAATTGTCTGCTGTCCACTACGAGGTCAAGACAGAAAAAGGACCAAGAACCTGCCATGTAAATCTATTGAGACAATGGCACGCCAAAGATTTAAATACACAGACTTCCAAAGCGAAAGTGATCCAGACAGCCCAACCGCACAAAGTGCATTATAAGGCGCCAGACATTAGAGACGACGAAGGACAAGAAAACGACGAGTTACAATTGTACGACATAGGCTACGTGTAAGCGAACCCTGCCAAGCAATTAACGAAACGCTAAGCTACATACAAAAAGGGAGGGGATGCACGACTCTATGGCAGATGGACTATTGCGCTAATTCACTAACAACCAGTGTTGTAAAACGCTCATATTGTTTGTGTTACGTTGTACTTACTTTACTTACGGTGTCTGCATAAAGCCTTTGGGTTTTTGGGAAAACCAGCGAATGATTGATTTATAGGGATGTTTATCTCACAGATATTACTCGTTTTTGTGTTTCTGCTTTATGTTATAGATTAAATCACTTAGGGATTCATGTGATAGCCAGCCTGGCGACGTCGCGGAACAACGGTGAAAAGACATTAAGATAATCGCCGTGCGACGATTGCCTGTGCTCTTGTAAAAACCTCGTCGACCCGTGACGAACTCTCCTTCAAGAGTCACCTACACGACGTGCTGTTGACACAATTCTTGTGCCATCAGCTAAAGAAAGTGTGATGATGTAGCGAGGGAGGAGTCGCCGACGATGTTTATAACTATGTACTGTTTTATGACACTAAAGTTGGCCTAATCATCATAATCATAGGCCTAGATCATTTCTGTGAACACTTAGCCTAATAGTCATTACCGATTAAAGAGAGAGACAGAGAGAGAAAGAGAGAGACAGACAGACAGAGAGATACAGAGGGATGCAATGGGCGGGCAATCGGAGATGCTGCAGTTGCCCCAGGGTCCAGAGAGGGATGATTGGCAGGTGGAAGAAATGGGTTAAGACGGGACGCGACAGGAGAGCAGGGATCATTCGCCCAGGGATCGTTGACGGTAGAGCATCGGCCGCAAGGGGGCGAAGGGATCACTCACGAACGACAGGCCAGCAGACACCCGGAGAGCTAGATGTATAGCATCTCTTAAACGGGTGCCTTTGCAAGAGAAAGGCCTGGAGCGAGCAAGAAATGAAGAATAGATTATGACAAGTGAATCGTTATAAATACAATGTAAATATTATAAACCGATGATCAATTAACCAGCAAGAAAAGATTCAAAACTGTTTCGGGTTAATTCTCTGTGCGATTGAAGTTGAACGATAACCCACGTGCTACGCTGCAACTAAAGTCCCCCGAAGATTTAGCCTGCTTCTCAATTAGCACCGCTCGCCACCAAACCTGAAAGAGTACGAACAATAGTCTCTTCCAGTACATAGAACTCAACCAAATTCGATTTCAGTCACGAACTCCGCCACTGTTCGCTCTCTGGAAGTGCCCGTCCCAAGCCTGGATAAGGGAGGAGGGCGACGCTATTGATCTCTATCACAAGTGTCGATTAACTGGAACTATTATATACTACCACGGCACTACACAGGCTATCTATAAAAATCCATATACCTCCCTTGCAAGTTAGCCCTGTGTATTGTTTGTTTGTTTGTATGTGCACTTGTTATAGCGCACCTTCAGGCTCTCCACTCAGAGGTGCTCCCGTCTACAGAGCGGACACTGCATCGGAGTTTCACGCCGAAGCGTTGAGCAATTGCGAGTAAAGGACTTGCCCATGCAAGGTTCTTAGGCGGCGACTTGAGCTGGATTCGAACCTGCAACCCTTCGGCTAAAGGGTGATGACCATACCCACTACACCACCGCGCCCCACAAATATGCCTATGCCTTATGCATTTGACAAAGGCGACGATTCCGCCAATATTCCCGGCTCCTTCACAAGCTTTGAACAACTATGGCGGAGCGCAGCTGTACGTCTCTTTGTGGCATTCGTCGGATCTTGGCCATGTCATACTTTGTCTGCTGCTTCCAATGAAATCTGCAATTTACTCTCTACGTCCAGCTGTCACAGCAGAGTTTTTATCTGTCGTACTTTATACATTTCTTAATAGAATGAGCTGCTTTTCACTTGTCATTTCAGAATGTCGCAAAATTGCGGTTAGCATTTGATTTCAACAACGGATAGGCATAATACTTAATTACCGTCCTGTTCTATTGTACACTGTACTGAAAAACATGTCCTACTGTCGTTCCGATGTATGCTTTGTATATTCGTTTATTTCCCAGAACACAGGCAAAGCGCAGTAGATGTGCAGAAAAAAATTGAGAATGTGGGCTAATCTGTAATGGCTGATTTTGCTTGTTCATGTTTTAGCATAATATTCTTGAGGCAAAGTGTACTCCGGTGGTAGTGAGACAACGTTTCTGCCTTATAGACCAAAATGAGCTTGCTGCTGCATGATTACTGATGGGCAATGTAGATCCAGGCGTATATGCAATCTCGTCACAATAGTGTATTAACATTTGCCTACGCTTTAATTTTTCCAATCAACCCCAATTTCTGAGTCACGGTTTGAGTCGAGTTATAAAAAATCTGCATGAAATGTTCCTATATATGGGCAGCAGTGGTTACTTCCCAATGTTCAGAAACAGTTGACTTAAAAAAAATTGAAGTCACGTATACACGTTCAGTCAACATTGAATCTGTGGCTGGCTATTATACCAGTTGCTCTATAGATATTCTCCATAGGCGCGGAGACCTGGGCGGAGACTTGGGGGGGGACGGAAAGACGCGATATTTTTTGATGGACGAATGGCTGAGCGTCGCAGAAAAATTTCCATCTTTTGCCGGCCAAAATTTCTGACGACCGGCGAAATCTCGGGAAAAAAATTCTATTTTCGCCGCCAAAAAAGTTGATGACTTTTTTAGTCTTGACGCTCAACGATTGGGGGGGGACAAATGCATGGGCCGTCTCCCAACACCTTCATTGGGGGGACCGTCCCCCTGTCCCCCTAGGTCTCCGCCCATGATATTCTCTATTGATATCGTCCCCGTGCTGAAACAAGGCATAATGAATATCCTTGCACTGTCCATATCTGGTGCTACTAGACATTGCTTTTAACAGCGTAGACGTCTCTAACAAATAAATTACGGCTTTAACGATCTCTTTGTGGGCTTTCTGTTGCCCGGGCGGGCGAAAAATCGTAAAAAGCTTAGGCATTGAAATCGTTTGATGGTCGGCTCCATTGGCCGTTGGTGACCGGTGCTTTTGACGCGTCATCAACGAAACGTTGCTTTCTTTGAAACTTGAGGTCACGGAGTGCATCAATTGTCCCCTAAAGAAGTCGGAAAAGAGCGCTATAGTCCAAAAGCGGATAAGAGGAGGGGCTGTGTCAAATGCATATAAAACAGGTTTACAATTGTTTTAATACATTCGGTGTTTTAAGCACCAACGCTTTAGACGGCAGACGCGCTTATGGGGCTCTGTAATGCCCCATTGGGATGCAGATATCTGCAACGCTTCAGAGCTCGAGGGTATAATTTCAGAGCGAAATGTGGACGGAGGCAGACAACCGGAAATGGGGTCAAACTGAGGTCACTTCCGGTAGACGTCCTTTATATCGGAAGTCCTTTGTTAATGACCTCTAGTCCTCGACAGCTGAGAATGGAAAGTTAAGTGCAATGGCTGCAGCACATTGCAAAGAGCGGACTTCATTAATTTTGTGCCTTTGCCACGAAATAGAGTATCCTCCGTATTAATCGTATCCCCCCAAATGAAGAAAAGTCGAAAAAGTCACTTCCGCGTGTATTTTTTTTGCAAATTAATTTTCATCTGCTTTGTTTTGAACAATGACACTAACAGGAACCGGTATGTTTATTCCTACTAGATAATTTTTGGCTTTGGTTTTAGAGCACTTAAAACTTTTAAAACGCTTAAAAACACTCAGACTCATTAAATAAATTCGAGTTGCCTTTCTCTGAACATTGCTTAGGACACTTAAAACAATTAGAGTCTCTTCAAATTTTGATTAGAGCACAAAATTTTCAATTATACGCATTTTTCAAAAAAGGGGATATACTGGTTCACCCCCCCCGGATAGTCTAGACCGGCTAATTCCATCTGGAGGGATAGATTAATTCATCCCCCCCCCGGATAGCTTTCGGTGGGGATACTCCGTTTCGTGTCACCGTCCAGTTTGCTGTTGATTCATCGTAATCGCGAAGTCCACATTTCTAAAGAGTCAATCGAGCGCTGAGTACAGGGCACCAACTTATTCACGAGCGCTGCACCGCAGCTGATACGAAACTATACGAAGTGAATAATGTTTCTCTGACGAGAAAGCTAGTTCCGCAATATTTCTCATCGTGCAGTCGCTGGAAATCAATATCGCGAAACGTCGGAACCGCGAACGCGAGAATAGTCGATAAAGTGAAAAATGACCGATATGCAGAGCGCCTGGCATTTATGAAGATAAAGCGGTGTGGTGCATTGAGGGCTAAGAGAGAACTGCCATTCTTCTGTCCGGCGGTAATGAAGATAAAGAAAGAAGTGAATTTTTATGCCTGGCGTTTATGAAGATAGAAGCAGTCGTGGATTGGCGTTTGATCTATAGCTATATAGCGGTGCTTTAGAATGATAATATACTTTTGTTTCTGAAATGTCAAAACATTTTGGCCTTTGAATGGTGCGTTGGGTCAATCTCTTAAGATATATATAGGCGGGAATGCTAGGCTACTTTTGATATTTAAAAATGTACTGTAAATTAACCATGACATGATAGAAGCTTTATAACCTTATACAGAAAATAATAGTTTATAAAATAATAATAGAATAATAATAATATTATTATTATTATTTTCAACGGTTTTCAATCTACATCCAGCGATTCAACGCTGTTGCCTGCAGGGGCGCATTCGAAAACCAGCCACTGCTATACTTTGAATGACTGTTCATTACTGATTATATAGTTTTTATAATAATAATAGTAAAACAATAGTTTTATAAAGAAATAGCAAAATATCCTTTTTCTTTTAAGAACAATGCAAGTAGCAACTTAATTTTTAATATGATCTCTACCTGTAAGCGGATTGAAATCTAGATTTTCGGTAAGCGCAGAGACTGCTAATAACCATGATCCGTCGTTTACTGTTCCATATTCAAACAGTGTAAGTTATAACTAGCACAAAAACAGTACCAGTAGGCCTATACATCCTAATGCTGCGATACAGCAGAAAGACAGAAATGGATCCAAGTCATCCAGCAAACTATATATGTCATCCATGTGTCATAAAATGAATGTAAAGTGATAACTGATCGTCGCTATTAATCCAAACTAAATGACGAAACTTATGCAGAACGATAAGAGAACAATAATTATTAAGGGCGTTGAACAAAGACAAATTTTAATTCCTTTAAACTTAAACAGAATATAATTTTATTTCGTCGTCTCCTTTATATGACTCCTTTAAATGCAGTCCTTACACAATAATTATTGCATCGTATAAGTATGTGGGTCCAAGTTATACATGCACTCTTTCGTCGATTATTCATGGAATGAAATTTGATCGTTTTTGTCGAGAGTTGAAAACAGCGTTGATAAAGGCGCCGTAGAAGTCGCTATATAGTATGGATGAGATTAGATTAGATTATATGGTGCAATCTTCAATAACTGTTCCAATCTACTTTCTGAAATAGATTCTGGCCAATGGAGCTTTGTACTTCCGAGAAGTGACCGTACTCCATGCAGGAATCTACTCGTGTCGGGATTACGGATCATCGCAAGATCACATTCTCACTGTTCACAGTAAGGTCTTCACATCAAATCGTTGCGTTAACGCTGCCATGCATAGAATATCACTTGCTGTCAGATCAGCCTTCCGACATTGCCGTTCAGCAAGGAGTTAGCCTACTGCTAAATGAAGAGCACCAGCAAACTGTGAGGTTTAGAAAGCTGTCTCGTTGTATCTCTGTGATGTAAGCCTAAGCTTATTCTGGGACGTCACGCAGTGAATAGCAGACGATTACATAATAATAATTTAGAGTTCTTTTCGAAAGATTATTCATCATGATTATGACCCTAAAAATCCAGATAAATGATTAGGTGAGTCATCGATAACGATTGCTTGGTATAAAAAAATTTATCACTTAGATCATTTAGTAGATTTAATTTAATTTAATTTCTGTAATGCATTTCACTGTTCAGCGCCACCAATCGTGTCCGTCTACCCGATGACTCAGTTCCACATTCCAGGAGAGATAGTTCGACTCCAGTGTTCCTCCGATGGTATTCCAAAACCCAAGGTGCACTGGGAGGTAAACGAATCGCCTCTTCCAAACGAAACACATCACTGGCAACTTCAAAGTGAGTTAACTGTTTTTTCATGGCCATGGCCTTACAACGTTTAGTTACTTCTTTAGTATCAACATCTCTATTTGAACCTGCAAAGGATATGTTAATGGTTTGTTTGGGCATGTATAGAGTTGACGGGTTCAACCCCCCGAAGAAATATATAGTTTCCAAATATATTACAACAAGAATTCGATCGATATTACGGTCATGTCTATTTGGAAACGTCGAAATGGAAACCCCTTCAAACATTTTTGGGCAAGTCCACACTGTGGGTTGTCAGCGGGCATGATGCATATGCATCTGGAAACATCTGCACACGTCGCAAATGTAGAAGTGTTCGTGCTCGACAGATCTCTCTCTCTCTCCCTCTTCCAGAAATGATCCAAAATAGACGATTGGATATTTGGATTCTTCTTATGGTGCGAAAGCAGGTTAAGATGATCACGCTAAAGACGTCCGAGCCTTGATTTCTGGTTTACCAAGGAGCCAGAAGAGAGTAGACAGATGACCCAAACACTATATATTGATGGGGTGGAGGCTAATCTTTATCCACTGAACTTTGGGCTCAACACATCCTAGAGAAGAGCGCATAAAAGGAAGAAACTGATAGGGGTCGTTGCATAATTACGTAACGCTCGAGGGTGGGTGGGTGGGGTAATTGAAAACGTTACGAAACGTTACGTGGGTGGGTGGGTGGGGACAGCTGAACGTTACGTAACGCCTTGAAAAAAATTAATGAATATTAAATTACCATCGAATGACAGTTCAGGGACGCATGATGTGATCGAAGTTTAAACTTCGTGACATTGATTTAAAATGTAACCGAAGTAGGTCTATATAACTATCGGAAGAAGGTACGGCAGCAGACGCCAGTTACATGCCAGGTCAACATTATCTATTCTCCCGTTTGTGCAAACCGGAAAGCACTGTTCGACTTTGTTTGGATCTGCTATAGTTTTGCCAACGGAACAATTAACGCACGTGGTGGGCCTAATTCCCTTTGGATCCCTAACATCGAAGAATCACTTTGAAGCATATTTTACTTAGTGGACACGAATCTCAAATATTTAAAATTGATGCTCAACAGAACTACGCAATAATTATGTTTATTAATAATTATGTTTATTAATAATTATGTTTATTAATAATTATGTTTATTAATAATTATGTTTATTAATAATTATGTTTATTAATAATTATGTTTATTAATAATTATGTTTATTAATAATTATGTTTATTAATAATAATCGAATTGTCCAGACTAAGCGACTAATTAAACTAGTTCATCTTAATTTTGGTTCATTATTAATGAGCAATTTAGTCGGTGAAACTCTTCAGTAGTGTGTAAAATTGTTCTCTTGATGCATTTCAAACATGACTGTCATTTATATAAATAAAACATTCTGTGTATTGTAGGCCTATAGCCTACTGTCAATTTAGCCTACAAGCTTAATTCACATAGGCCTACTACGCTATTATTAGTTTCACTATGAAAATATGAATTTTAACATAAGCCAATAATTAATAGACCTAAATCTCAACTGATTTTTCGTAGCAATCGTTACGTAACGCTGGGGAGGGTGGGTGGGTGGGTCAAGGGAAACGTTACGAAGCGTTACAGGGTGGGTGGGTGGGTCGAAAACGGTCATTTTCGGTGTTACGTAATTATGCAATGACCCCATAGATGTCTTGGAAACGATGATGATGATGATGACGACGACGACGATGATGATGATGATGATGATGATGATGACGACGACGACGACGACGATGACGATGATGATGATACTTTTGTCGCTGGCTGCCCTCTAGAGGCACAGCATGCCCTATTGATTATGGCAAATTATAATTATTGCCTTTACAAAGTCGAATTTTCAGTTGTTTTCATAAATTACCATTTTATGTGTAGATGAGAATCACACGTTGACTATAATCAGCTCCGAGAACATAATTGACACCGGAGCATACAAGTGCAAAGCGAAGAATTCCGCCGGAGTGGCTCAGGACATCGCCACAGTCTTTGTCGAGAAGGTTGACGTTCCGAAATACATCAATGGTAGGACAACTATATAGAGTATGGCGGCAAGAAGAAGAAGCTGTTAATTGACAACCTGCTATATTCAACTGTTAGCATTGTTGCTCTGGCAGGTGATGCTGTAATGTATTCGAGAAGTAGCTCTGTGTTCTTGAAGACCTACAGAAGTTATTGTTAATACAATTAGATTTAGAAGCTGTCGAAATACGATTGAAAGTTGATACCATTAACTAATAATATTCATATACAAATACACAACACATTATTACCTACTTGCCACATACATACATATGTATCTACTTACTATACCTAGCTACCTACATACATACATAGTTGCATACATGCACACACACATGCATACATACATACATACATACATACATACATACATACATACATGCATGCATGCATACATACATACATACATACATACATACATACATACATACATACATACATACATACATACATACATACATACATACATACATGCACACATGCATGCATGCATACATACATACATATATACATACATACATACATGTACATACACACATACATACATACATGCATACATACATACATACATACATACATAAATACATACATACATACATACATACATACATGCATACATACATACATACATACATACATACATACATACATACATACATACATACATACATACATGCATGCATGCATACATGTATGTTATACATACGTGCGTGCGTACGTGCATACGGACAAACAGAAGGGTGGACAGACGGACGGTCGGACGTACATACATACACACATTTTTGCGCATACATAGTAGACCTATACAAACAACGGTGGTCATGGTATGGCTGTGTTGGTTTCTTGCAAAATCTTGCAAGGTGACAGTCCAATCCACCCTTATCCTCCCTTCACTTAGCTTCACTTAAACGCAAATTGCCTATTACGTCGACGAAACCATAAAGCTTACGTTGTTTATGCCTTACGTAAACGCTTAAATTAAAGATATATATCTCAACTCAGACGTTCATTTAGCTTAATTTTATATTTACACGTGTAGTGTGTATTGATGATCATGCATAATATGAGGATATATTATATCTGTTGAGGTATACAAGTAGCTTTCTGCATAAAAGCTATATGTTATGCATGCAGAAAGATTAGAAATAATGGCTTAGGTAAATACCTAAGCATGCTCTTGAGACAAACGTCATTTTACGATACACAGTGCGGGAGTCTACACTCACTCACACATACACACGCGCTTACATCGATATGCGGGTACGCGACGCTTTTGTTGGATATATACTACTGACGCTGTCCGTGCTGTTAGTTGCAATGCCCACATGCGTACATAGGCTACATAGACACAAATGCCTCATCAGTGCATCTGATAATGCTTGCTTCCCTAAAGTTTTCCAGTGCAGAGTATACTTGTATATTGCAGAGTATACAATGGCATCGAACAATATTACAAGGAGAGGTTTAAACTACATTGCAAATCTTGAAAACCGTTCTTTTCATTCTGGGGTTCTGTTTGGACCGAGAACGTCTCGGAGCAGATATTTCGAAGGGATGCTGGATTAAGTCTATATTTGATTAATTGATTGATTGGTTGATTGGTTTATTGATTGATTGGTTGATTGATTGAAGCCTGGTTCTCTAATCAATCAGTTGCCGTGACTCATGTTATGTATGCACCCGCATATCTTGTTTCGCGACATTACTCATAATTGTTATTGTATCTATGTAGATCCGTATGAAGTGTTCGTTGTGTTTCACGATCTCGGTTACGCTGTCTACAATCCTCGTGCCTGTATCGTCCAGCTGGAAGTTGAAGGTCATCGGAACGTGTTTCGATCCTCTAATGAACACTCCTCCTCTTCCTTCGCTTCCTCCTCCTTTTCCTCTTCCTCCTCCTCCTCCTCCTCTTCCTCCTCCTCCTCCTCGTCCTCGGATCAGGTTCCGAGCCTGTGCAGACCAGGCGACCGATGTTCCTGGGGTGATGCGGTCAATGTCCGAAACCGGTTTCTCTACGTCTCTCAGCCGAACCTCAACCGCGTCATCGTCATTGAAATCAACAAAGCATTCAAACCAATCGAGGTCATTGTCTAATTCTAATATAATGCTCAACACTTCTGCACAACGGCGCTTAATACTTTGCACAAACACGTGCAATACTTTTACACAAACTCGCTTAATATTTTTACATCAAACTGTGCAATACTTTTACACAAACTCGCTTAATATTTTTACATCAAACTGCGTAATATTTTTACATCAAACTGCGTAATATTTTTACATCAAACTGCGTAATATTTTTACATCAAACCGCGTAATATCTCTACATCAAACTGCGTAATATTTTTACATCAAACTGCGTAATATCTCTACATCAAACTGCGTAATATTTTTACATCAAACTGCGTAATATTTTTACATCAAACTGCGTAATATTTTTACATCAAACTGCGTAATATTTTTACACCAAACTGCGTAATATTTTTACATCAAACTGCGTAATATCTCTACATCAAACTGCGTAATATTTTTACATCAAACTGCGTAATATCTCTACATCGAACTGCGTAATATTTTTACATCAAACTGCGTAATATTTTTACATCAAACTGCGCAGTACTTTCACATGAAACTGTGTAATACTTTTACACAAAATTGCGTTATGCTTTTACACAAACTTGCATAATACTTCTACACACTGTATGAAGGTAGTGTGTAGAGACATTTTAAAAATCATACCCATTGATTGATTGATTAATGATTATGACTTAATCATTATGTTATCAATTGCAGTTTTGGTTTGTAATGTGCCTAAAAATTCTTTATGCTCTCCTTCAGCTTTCAATCATGTTACAAGATCGATCGGTGTTTTATCATGTTGCATGGATGATCCGAATTCATTTATGTTTTATGTGATTGACAATTGTCTAATCATCTAGACCTACATGTAGTCTAGACCTACTTGTAGTCTAGACCTACTTGTAGTCTAGACCTACATGTAGTCTAGACCTACATGTAGTCTAGACCTACTTGTAGTCTAGACCTACATGTAGTCTAGACCTACTTGTAGTCTAGACCTACATGTAGTCTTGACCTACTTGTAGTCTAGGCCTGCATGTACTCTACACCTACATGTATCTTTCGCGATCAGTCATTGTTAGACCAAGTTCGATATCTCAGTAGTCTATTATGTTATAATCATGATCAGCTAGCGTTCGATTATGTTACATGATCAAACAATGATCGATTACGCAACATGACCATATCATTGTTTAATTATGTTACATGATCAAACAATGTTTGATTACGTAACACGATCATATCATTGATTAATTATGTTACATGATCAAACAATGATCGATTACGCAACATGACCATATCATTGTTTAATTATGTTACATGATCAAACAATGTTCGATTACGTAACGTGATCATATCATTGTTTAATTATGTTACATGATCAAACAATGTTTGATTACGTAACGTGATCATATCATTGTTTAATTATGTTACATGATCAAACAATGTTTGATTACGTAACACGATCATATCATTGATTAATTATGTTACATGATCAAACAATGATCGATTACGCAACATGACCATATCATTGTTTAATTATGTTACATGATCAAACAATGTTTGATTACGTAACACGATCATATCATTGATTAATTATGTTACATGATCAAACAATGATCGATTACGCAACATGACCATATCATTGTTTAATTATGTTACATGATCAAACAATGTTTGATTACGTAACGTGATCATATCATTGTTTAATTATGTTACATGATCAAACAATGTTTGATTACGTAACGTGATCATATCATTGTTTAATTATGTTACATGATCAAACAATGTTTGATTACGTAACACGATCATATCATTGATTAATTATGTTACATGATCAAACAATGATCGATTACGCAACATGACCATATCATTGTTTAATTATGTTACATGATCAAACAATGTTCGATTACGTAACACGATCATATCATTGATTAATTATGTTACATGATCAAACAATGATCGATTACGCAACATGACCATATCATTGTTTAATTATGTTACATGATCAAACAATGTTTGATTACGTAACGTGATCATATCATTGTTTAATTATGTTACATGATCAAACAATGTTTGATTACGTAACACGATCATATCATTGTTTAATTATGTTACATGATCAAACAATGTTTGATTACGTAACGTGATCATATCATTGTTTAATTATGTTACATGATCAAACAATGTTTGATTACGTAACACGATCATATCATTGTTTAATTATGTTACATGATCAAACAATGTTTGATTACGTAACATGATCATGTCATTGATTAATTAATTAATTATGTTACATGATCAAACAATGTTTGATTACGTAACATGATCATGTCATTGATTAATTAATTAATTATGTTATATGATCAAACAATATTTGATTACGTAACATGATCATGTCATTGATTAATTAAACAATGATTGATTATGTTAATTGATCAATCATCAATCATCATCAATCATCAATCCATTGTGCACTGTATCAATGCATGTCTTTGTTCTGCAATCGATCTGCAATCGATGACAGGCAATAGCGACAGATCGAAGACCAATGCAGATCAACTATATCGATCACCTGGATCAGGTCTGGATCGTCTGCTGGAGTCAGGATGATCCGGATTCGGAGGCGAATCGGATCAAGACGAATATGATCATAAGAGATGCATCGCAAGATGGCTACCATCACACGATCCACACACAACCAGTCAACAACCGATTCGATGCTGTAAGTGCTCCATGCTCTGTATGTACTGAACATACGTATGCATGTACGCACGGAGGTATGCATGTACGCACGTATGTATGTATGTATGTACGCACGTATGTATGTATGTATGTATGTATGTTTGTATGTATATATGTATGTATGTATGTATGTATGTATGTATGTATGTATGTATGTATGTATGTATGTATGTATGTATGTATGTGTGTGTATGTGTGTATGTATGTATGTATGTATGTATGTATGTATGTATGTATGTATGTATGTATGTATGTATGTATGTATGTATGTATGTATGTATGTATGTATGTATGTATGTATGTATGTATGTATGTATGTATGTATGTATGCAAGCATGCATGCATGCATGCATGCATACATACATTCCCACTAGAAGGTCATGGTATATAAGATATATCAATATTGCACACAATTGAACAATAATTCTGAATACACCTTTCTGCCCTTTCAGATGTGGATTTGAACTCTCATCATCTACGTTGAAAACCCCGCATGTGTTTAACGACATTGTGTGATATCGAAGATCATTAGCGTCACCCTCCTCTTTATCCCGACTTGGGACTGGCGCTTTCAGAGTGCGAACATTGGCGGTGTTCAAGTCAAGCCCTGCATGCATGACAACCACTTTATTGTTGCACTCCCAGTTGACTCCCTTTGTAAATGAGATTCATTGAATTTTCTTCAGATGGTGGTGGTATTTGCAGTTTAACGTCACTGTGTGGCAACAAAGACCATTAGCGACGCCCTCCTCCTTTATCCAGGCTTGGGACTGGCACTGCAAATGGCTTTGATTATTTTCAGATAAGCGACATCTTTCTGCCTCGGAAGACTGCTCTGCATCGCGATGTCCTCAGATATGGCTACGTCTCTCGTCACATCGATAAGCAGCGCCTCTACAAACTCGACCTCGAGACTCTTCGTTACGTCAGTGAGATCGACCTACGACTGCATCACTGTGTACCCAGCGCAGTCGCCTTCATACCTCTTGGCAAGTCATCAACGCTTTATCGTAAAAAACAGAAACAAGGGTATACCTATCAAGAAACCCTCATCCTCCTAGACTGTCTGCCTGCCTACTCCATAGGAGCCCGTAGAGGACCTACTTTCGATTATGACACCCTTGTGTGTCTATGATTCCCATCTTATACCCTTGGATAAGGTACAGGTCAGCATGGGCGGAGACCTGGGCGGAGACTGGGGGGTGGAACGGAAAGACGCGAGATTTTTCGACGGACGAATGGCTGAGTGTCGCCGAAAAATTTCCATCTTTTGCTTGCCAAAAATTTCTGGTCGCCGCCGAAATCTCGGGAAAAATTTCTATTTTCCCCGCCAAAAAAGTTGACGTCCCACCAACACCTACATTGGCTTTCTACTTTTCTTATGTAGCGTCGCCAACATTCTTTATCCAGGCTTGTGAGTTGTGACTGGTATTGTGAGCGTACGAACAATATCGGAGTAGGCTATAGATATAAACAATGCTTGTTACATGTTTAACGACACTGCCATATCAAAGATGTTTAGTGTGGTCCTCCTCCTTTATCCAGACTTGGGACTGGCACTGGCAGAGAACAGCAGTGGCGGAGTTCAGGTATAAACAACAGTCAGTGTGTCCTATTATCCTATATACATGTATATATGTGTAGTTATAAGGGGTGTCAACGGGGTCCTCGGACACCCTGCCGGAGGCTGCGCCCATGCCGTGTCTGTACAGTATGCGATATCCCACAGTTTAAGGTATCACTTTCAAGTGTGAAGATCCAGCTGTCGAGTGGTCCCTCGACGTTCGAGACCACTCCCTTAAAAAGCGTCGAATTCGCTTTTCACCGGCGCATATAATTATACCCTAAATGCTAAGGCAAATATCTGCGCAGCATTTAGTTGCATCGGCCTCTTCTTGTTCTGTCTTCTTGTTCTGTCTTCTTGTTCTGTTCCTCTTGTTCTGTTTGTCGAATCGATTGATGAAGGAAGCAGTCCTCGCATGACGTTTCATCGATCCATCTGTCCAGTTACGATCGATCGCATTACTCTTCTTCAGTCTTTCGTCGCATCCAGTTTACCGTCTGCTCCAAATAATACATCCTCCCATCAATTCAATTAATTGATCTGATTAAACCATCTAACCATCCACCTATGATCCATCCGTCCGTCCATCCGTCCATCCATCCATCCGTCCGTCCGTCCGTCCGTCCGTCCGTCCGTCCGTCCGTCCGTCCGCCCGTCCGTCCGTCCGTCCTTCCGTCCGTCCGTCCGCCCGTCTGTCCATCCATCCATCTATACATGACCCATCCATCCGCCCATCCATCCATCCATCCATCCGTCCGTCCGTCCGTCCGTCTGTCCATCCATCCATCTATACATGACCCATCCATCCGTCCATCTATCCATCCATCCATCCGTCCGTCCGTCCATCCATCCATCCATCCATTCATCTATACACGACCCATCCATCCATCCATTCATCCACCTTATATGATCCATCCATCCATCCATCCATCCATCCATCCATCCATCCATGATTCATCCATCCATTCATCCATTCATCCATTCATCCATCCAGGGTGTCCGGTTGACATTTCTGAGTAATCAAGACGTTGCTAAGGCGTGCGGGACGTACCCGCTAACGAATGTATCGAAAAATCGCTAACTTTGAAACGATGCGTTTCAGGTGGTCGTCTCGTCATTGATTGCGGTGGCCTCTATTATCGCTCATCGCCATCTCTCCTCCTCGATTACGTCACGGACGCCATCTTGGCCTCTGCGTCATCGCTCAACAACGTCACGAGCAACTCGTTTGTGTCACCAGACGGTAGACTGTTGGTCACAACGCACCGTAACCGACCAACAATCTCCATCCACCAGGTCTCTGATAACGGTAAACAGCAATAATTTCACTCAGTTGGTCACTTTGTTAGCGACCAACTTCAGAGTATAATGACTTAAGATACGTCAGCCAATTCTGTTGAAAATGTTGGATATAATGTCTAGATCAGTCAGACAGTAACGTTGATGCTTCTGGAGAGGCAGACGCTCGCAGAGACGCACACCCTATGATAGTTAATTATTGTTGACATTGTCTACATGCATGCATGCATAGGCCTACACAATGTCATCATTTTAAGTCATGTTCATAACGCTTTTGAGTTGCTACAACTGGACTCTTGGTAACAACGCACCGGAGCGTGGTTTCGACGTGGAAATATACACACATACATACATGCATACATACATATAAACATACATACATACGTACATACACGGATATCTCGGACCACCTGCCAGTATTGGTGTGGTTCGATCAAAATCCTCGGTACCTGGAAGCAAATACAGCTACTTCTTCCCAGATCATAAATGATAAAACTAGGGAGCACTTTGAACTCTTATTGTCACAGATGAACTATGAGCTTGTTAATAAACTTTGTCTAGATAAGGATCCCAATGGAGCTTATGAACACTTCGTAGAACTCATCATGGATGCTTATGAGAAAGCATTCCCAAAGATATTATCCAAAAAACAAAAACATCTATCTTTCCATCATCCATGGATGACAAAAGGACTTCTAAAATCATGTAAGAAAAAATCTCGATTGTACTTGAAATATATAAAAAGTCCAACTCAAGTTAACAAAACCAAATTTACTGTTTATAGGAACGTTTTCAAATCACTTAAAACCAAAACAATCCAGAACTATTATGCAGCAGAATTTTCCAAATTTAACAGAGATATAAAAAGAACCTGGAATACTATTAGATTAATTATTGGTTCTAAACCATTGGAACCAGGGATTGATTCACTTCTTGTGAATGGTCACTTAATAAAAGATAAGGAGGCAATAGCCCATAACTTGAACACTTACTTTACTGAAATAGCTCAGAATCTCAGGTCAAAGATACCTGCAGCTGAAGCCGTCTATACTGATTACCTGTCACCCCCTCTGGTTGATTCTTTTGTCTTGCATCCAACCTATCCCGAGGAATTAATTTTACTTAACCGCACGATGAAATTATCACATAGTTCAGGTCCAGATCTTCTTGACCCAAGTATACTCAGCCCTAATATAATATTAATTGCTAACCCCTTAGCTCAAATTTTTAATTGCTCGTTAGAAACAGGTATTGTCCCAAATAAAATGAAATATTCAACTATCACACCAATTTTTAAACAAGGAGATAGGCAGGATCTAGGTAACTATCGACCAATATCCATACTACCTTACTTTTCGAAATTATTGGAAAAAGTAGTTTACCAACGTTTAAACGACTATGTGACAAAATTGAATATTATTCACCCATCGCAACATGGTTTTAGGCCAGGTCATTCGACTGTGCTTCCGTTAATTAATATTCAAGATAAAATATCACTAGCTATTGATCGAAATGAATTTTCTGTTGGAATATTTCTCGACCTATCTAAAGCATTTGATACTGTCGACCACGTAATACTCATTAACAAATTGCAAAACTATGGCATAAGAGGATTACCCCTCCTTTGGTTTAAAGACTACCTAAATAATCGATTCCAGCAAGTCAAATGCAATGATACTTACTCCACTTTTCAACTTGTTAAACACGGTGTACCGCAGGGTTCTATCCTTGGTCCCTTACTATTCCTTTTATACATAAATGACCTAACTAATTCATCCTCGTTATTAGAATACGTACTTTTTGCAGACGATTCTAATGTCTTTTTATCACATACCAACTATGATGACTTAATCAGGATTTTGAATGATGAATTAAAAAATATATCTCAGTGGTTTAAAGCTAATAACTTATCCTTGAACCTTAATAAAACCAATTATATTTTATTTTCCTCCCATAGAAAGATAATTCCGCATGTACAAAGAAATGTGATTATTGATGGTTTAGAGATTCCTAAGGTAACTTCGGCTAAATTTCTAGGTGTCTATGTGGATCAGCATCTTACATGGAGTACTCATATCGATAAGATATCTCATAAAATAGCTAAAAATATTGGAATTATTAAGAGAATTTCTTACCTGCTCTCTCCTAATACTCTACTGACATTATATTACTCTATGGTTCAGCCGTATTTGAGTTACTGTAATATGATCTGGGCGTCCAATTACATCTCTAGACTTCAATTGTTAATAATACTCCAGAAAAAAATTGTTCGTATCATAACTGGCTCTTCGTATACTGCCCATACTAACCAGCTTTTTATTGACTTAGAGATTCTCAAACTTAACCAGATTACTGACTACCAATCATGTGAATTTATGTACAAATCACTGCACAATATCTTGCCAAATGAATACACTAACCTGTTTAAGTCAAGCTTTGACTTTCATTCACATGAAACAAGAAGTTCTCTTTCCTTAAGAACGGAATTTGCTAGAACAAACTCCCGTAAATTCTCCATAAAATGTAGGGGTCCACTATTATGGAATAGTCTGCCACAAAACCTAAAGGCCTCTCCTAACATTAATCTATTTAAAATAAACTTACGAAAATGGCTAATAGTTAGCAAACCATAATCGATATTAAATTAGTTAAAATAATTATTAAAAATGTGCTCCATCTTCAAGGCTCCTTTTGCATTGTGAGTTGGTTTGCTTAGTTAGTGTTCCTTAATTGTTTCATCTGCTGTTTTGTTTTTGATTCAGTTTTTTCACCTTCTGCTTTGTGTGTTGGTTCCTGTGCTTGTGCATTGCTTTGATGTCATAATGTGTCCTGGCGAACAATCTTGAGGGCTCCTTTTGCTTTGTGCGTTGGTTTGCTTAGTGTGTCTTAATTGTTTCATCTGCTGTTGCTTTTGGTTCATTTTTTCATCAATTTGTGGTGTGTATTAATTAAAAGTCTTCATAGCTACTTGGGGACCCTACTTAGCGGGATTCCCTCCCTTCTGGGTCTCCATTTGTGTCCTAATTCTGTACTTTAGAGTTCTTTTTAACGCACTCCAAGTTTAGGGCTAACTGTTCACACTGGTATCACTCAATCCTACAATTACTTGGTTTAAATTATTTCTTCTTATATATTCATGGGTATTGACAATCTAGGCCAAAGGTTTATAATTTATGTTAACTAATTAGTTCTTACTTTGATTAATGCTTGTTTAATTTGTGATACTTGCAATGCTTCATGTAACTATTTTCCTGCCTTATTTCTCAGTGTGCTTGTTACATACGGACCAATAAAAAAATTGATTGATTGATTGATTGATACATACATACATACACATATACATACACATACATACATACATACATACATACATACATACATACATACATACATACATACATACATACATACATACATACATACATACATACATACATACATACATACATACATACATACATACATACATACATACATACATACATACATACATGCACACATACATACATGCATACATACACGCAGAGAGGCATTTCTTTTCCTCGGAATTTCCTTGCTGAGAGCGACTCTGAATAGTCATTCAACGATAGGCGCTATATGAATCGGTGTAGGCTATGCGACACGAGACGATAATGTACCCACATGCACATTGCATATGGCCTATACACGCACATGAAAGTATAGCCTAACCATAACGCGTAATAATTTGCTCACACTGAAAAATTAATCAACTGGTTAGGAATCATCACTATTCTTCCCGTTGAATAATATATTTAAAATAATAATATTATTTAATATGTTTCAGGTAAACTGGAGCATGGTTTCGACGTGGAAACATCTCAAAACATAGCAAACGTTGGTTTCTTTGACACGAGGGGAACGGACGGAAGAAGATATGATGTATTTGGACGACTGCACAACAGCGACGCTCTACTCTACGTCAACATGACGAATGGAAAAACGGAACGGATTGAAGGTATAACCGAAGAAAGGATTGCTCATAGATATATGCCCCAACAGAAAGTGCTGCTGCTGAGTCATAAGAGTTGGCAAAAAATAAGTGAAATACAGACCACTTCTTGCAGTAGGCTACATTATTTTGTTCCTCTGGCCTATGCAACCTCTGGTCCCACAAATTCATTCATTATATGCATTTATATAGCGCCTCTTCAAGGGGACAGCTCAGAGGCGCTCCCAACCTCAGCGCGGCCAAATAAAAGTGTCTTAAGATGAGAGAGGAAAGCCTGAGTAGGATTTTTACAAAGAGAGCGGAGGGTCAGAGGAAGATCATTCCAGGTAGAGGGTCCTACCACAAATATCACTGATCTTGCATTAATTTCTGATCTTGGTCGCAATCGTGCTCGGATCCCCGAAGACCCGAGAGAAACTAACCAGTAGCCACCCATTTCAACGTCTTCCAATTATTATTATTATTATTATTATTATTATTATTATTATTATTATTATTATTATTATTATTATTATTATTATTATTATTCAGCGATTCAACGCCGTTGCTAATCGCAGCACTGTCGACTATAGGAAGAATTATTGTATGACTACAGATGTGATTAGAGGAAAATTAGGTTAGCGTAGGAGCAACAAACAATTGGCTAGTTATAAAAGATTAGGATTACTTGTTCTAAAATATAACAATAGTTCTAAGAGACAATAAGTTCTCGAAGATTGCCCTCAGTGACTGAATCAGTGCTTTCTTTTTTATTTTATTGGATGAAGCGTAAGCGTTCCAAATGTCATTAATCTAACAATCTTCGGACAATGGTTTGCTTCCTCAGGCATTAGAGCTATCTCGGGGGAAAATAATAAGGATCCAAGACATTCTTAAGTAATCAGTTTCGTTCGATGTGTCTCCCATGTTTTGTTGATATTATTTTAGGAACTGGGTACATGACCAGCATTCGTGATTCTCATAACTACCGTGAGATCGTGACCAGCGGCGCTTTCGGCAACTACCTGATGATGAGGTCGGCCAAGCTTCTCACGGTCGTCGATGGTGAACGGCGAACTGTACATTGCCAGTGGAACAACACACGACACGAGAGCGTCATCGTCTGGGTGGAACCCTTGCGACTGTGAGGAACACTATAACAGTGGAACCAATGGTGCTGGAACCAGGATAAACGGGAACCATCGTTTGGGGATAGCAAGAGCTTAAGATGTTTTATTAAGAGTGGGAACTGACAGCCTAAAGCTTTGCAATTTTTTACATGCACCACTAATTTATTCAATAGTGATTTATTTGCACATTATTTATTTATTTGTTACTAGCTGGGGTACCCGGCGTTGCCCGGGAAATTTAGGATTCGACCCGCTCTGGCCACAACCACCATGCACACCACACCCCACCACTCCGGCCTCCACCGGTGCGCCACGCAGAAAATTTTCCACCCACCCCTCTTCTACTCCCCCACCTCTTCCATCCCCCCACAACACACCAACTCCGATCTCCACCGGTACGCCACCCGTGAAATTTTGGTTTTCGGAGAAAAATTTTTCCACCGAAAATTTTTTTCCCCAAATTTCCCCCACCCCTCTTCCACCCCACCTCTTCCACCCCCACAACACGCCACCTCTAACTCCGATCTCCACCGGTACGCCATCCGTGAAATTTTGGTTTTCGGGAAATTTTGGGGGAAAAAATTTCTCCCCCAAATTCCCCCCACCCCTCTTCCACCCACCCCACCTCTTCTACCCACCCCCGACAACACGCCACCACTAACTCCGATCTCCACCGATACGCCACTCGTGAAAAAAAATGTCGCAAAATTTTTGAGGAAAAAATTTCCTTCTCAAAGTTTCCCCCACCCCTCTTCCATCCCCCACCTCTTCCACCCCCTCACAACACGCCACCACTAACTCCGACCTCCACCGGTACGCCACCCGTAAAATTTTGGTTTTCTGGAAATTTGGGGGGAAAATTTTTCCAAACAAATTTCCTCCGCCCACCCCACCTCTTCCACCCCCCCACAACACGCCACGACTAACTCCGATCTCCACCGGTACGCCACCCGTGAAATTTTGGTTTTCGGAAAATTTGGGGGGAGAAAATTCCCCCCCCCAATTTCCCCCGTCCCTCTTCCACCCACCCCACCTCTTCCACCCCCACAACACGCCATCACTAACTCCGATCTCCACCAGTACGCCACCCGTGAAATTTTGGTTTTCGAGAAATATTGGGGAAACCCTGGTAAACCCACCCTGGCCCCCTACCCACCACCCCCACACACCCCACCCCCTTCGCTCTTCCACCAACTCCACCCCTCCCACCGCCTCCACTCCTCCACCCACGACCACCTCCTACCCCCCATCCCCCTCGCCCCACCACCACCCCCACCCCCTCCCACACCCTCCCACACCCCCTCCCTCCCACACCCTCCCACCCACCTCCACCACCGACCTCCACCGGTACGCGACCCGTGAATTCCGGACTGGCAAAGGCGCTGTTCTCTAAACGCTGTCGAACGGCTGCTTTTATACGTATTACGTATATGAGCCGAAAGAAAAGTGCTGTTATAAGCTTGAAAGGGCAGAGTCCAACAGGGAAAATGAGTGTTTTTGGCCCCCACTCTGGCCCCCGTGGTGGCAGAGATTTGCGAACCCCTTCTCTACGCGTCGGAAGCCGAGACGGACACAGTAGTGAAGGTTTGGAGTGAAAAGCTCAAAAACTGTGGAAATGCATTCCGGTCAAACAGACGGAATCTTCTCTTTATTTATATAGATTAGTCGGTTTAAAAAAAACTTTTGTTTATAATGTGGTGTCTGTTTCGTTATCGATTGTGTATTAGTTATTCCTGTTATTGGGCTGCTTTCAGTGCTTAAAACTGTTCTCTGCCAGTGCCAGTCCCAGGCCTGGATAAAGGAGGAGGGCGACACTAATCATCTTTGATATGGCAGTGTCGTTAAACATGTAACAAGGGCCACCAGCTCAAAGCCGCATAGGACGTACGCTTTAACCAGCGTAGCTAAAAGTTTAATGAGCTCTCGAGGTTGCAGTATTTGTGTTTCTCAAAGGTTGCAGGTTCGAATCATCCACCTCAAGTCTCCGCGTAGGGACCTTGGGCAGGTCCTTCACTCGCAATTGCTCAGCGCTTCGGCATGAAACTTCGATTCGGTGTCCGCGCTGTTGTCGGGAGCGCCACATCAGCAGGAACTTCTCCGGTCATTGATATAGTAACCGGTTTGCAATAATGCAATTAGTTCATAGGTTAATGTACATGTTAATACGTCTAAAATGTTAGCACTGTACGTGTATCAGAAGCACTACGTATAAGCCACCTGCACTTTCTCAAAGTTGCTAAACTCTTTCACGACGAGACTAAACTAGAAGCACATGAGAAAATCAAACTACAGCGTCGTTCATTTGCTAATTAACGATTGACATAGGCCGTTAAATGCCCTTCAAGTGCCCTTGAGGCTTATTTCTTCCATTCGCTTTTGCGGAGTTCCACCCTTCGTATCTTTCCACTTATGGTCTTCGGAAGCGATTCGACAAATTCAATCTGGAAGAAAACGAAGATAATTGCGAGATCTAGACGATTTGACAAATTGCTTCTAGAAGAAAATTTCAAGTAATGGTCCGTTGTCATAGTTTGAATCGAATTCTTGTTCCAGTAAAGTTCATAGATTTACAACAATACAGTTCAAAGATTCCTGCGATGAATGATGCAAGCTAACAATAATTTTTTGGCAGAGCAATTTAAGGACTTAATCAGACTTTTCATTCAGTTAGTACTCTATGACATAATCGACAAGTGCAGTGTTGATTCGTCACTTTTTTATACTGCAGCGTGCAAACCAGCTACACGTTAAAAGGCATTAAGTCCTGACTTAAGGATTCAATACAACTGAAGAGATGTGCCTCACTTTGCGAGGGTATTTATATGAAGCCGTCGTTTCTTTCACGTGATTCTGAAGATTGATTCTTAGTTCATCGAAGTCGTTGACTTTGTAGTCTGACTGCAAAACGACGAAAGCCTTCACGACCTACAGAAGAACAATCACAACGCACAACCAAACTGATGAGAAGACATCAAACAAATCTAAATAAATCTAAATTATATGAGCCAATCTAAATCTAAATTATATTGATGTTGACTACAGTCAACATCAAAATAGAAGGCAAGGAGATAGAACAGGTGAAGGAATTTTGCTACCTGGGAAGCTTGATGACAACAGACGCTAAATGTCATAAGGAAATCAGAAGAAGGATTGCAATGGGAAAGAGGCGTTTACGAAAAGAGGAGAACTACTACGAGGAAAGCTAAACAGAAACCTCAAGAAAAGAATGATAAAAACACTGGTGTGGAGTGTGGCGCTGTATGGCTCCGAAACCTGGACCATGAGAAAAGAAGACATAAAGAAAATCGAAGCGTTTGAAATGTGGACATGGAGGAAAATGGAGAAGATCAGCTGGACGGAACACAAAACAAACGAGGAAGTTCTGGAAAGGATTGGAGAAGAAAGAACAATGCTAAAAACAATCAGAGAAAGACAAAAGAAATGGATAGGGCATACGCTAAGAGGAGACAACCTGGTAAAATTGGTGATAGAAGGAAAAATGGAGGGGGAAAGAACAAGAGGAAGACCACGACAGATGATGTTGGACACGATGATGACGAGGATTGGCTACCAAAGACTAAAGGAGAAGGCCCAGCGGAGGGAAGAGTGGCGACATTGGACAGCCGAACCTGCCTAGCGGCAGAGAACAAGAAGAAGAAAATATGAGCCATAATTTCGAGTGAAGAACTTGCTCAAGGTCCCTAAGCGGTGGCTTGAGGTGGGTTCGAATCTGGAACCCTACGGCTCCAAGTCACCGAAGCCACCACTACACCACCGCAACCCACATGTTACTTTAATGCTTTAGCGACGAGAGTATGTCTAAGGCGACTGGATAACTAATGCAGATCTGATTACAATCAGATTACATGCAGATTAAAATGTTAAACGCCAAAATATTACTTACATTAAGACAATACATAATGGATAATGCAAAGTGTTGTCTTCGAAATCGATATTGATGTGAAATATGATTTCACTTGAAAGCCACAGCTGATCAATGCGTTGTCTTTATGATTATGACGATGCAGAGGTCACTAGATTACACCAGATTAGATCAAATCAGATCAAATCAGATTTGATTACAGTACATTAGATTACAATATATTACATTACATTAGACTGCAGTACATTAAATTACATTGGATTACATTACATTAGATTACATTACAGTACATTACATTGCGTTACATTACATTAGATTAGATTAGATTATCTTCGCACCTCACCACGCATCTCATCTGGACTGCTTACAACTGCAGATTCCACAACCGCTGGATGAGACAGAAGAGCATTTTCCACATCGTGTGGTCCAATTCGATACCTAAACATAACAGTAACGATTATTAGGCTATGTTTAATAACACTCTAGAAAACTACAATTGTCTCAAACAGAATGACATTTTCAGCTATGTTTTCCACTATAACACCCATGCAAAACTTATAAGTCAGTACCTATAGTCCCCACCCATGGGTCATTACTACAAAAGCAACCAGATTCAGCACAATTTAATGCTGACAGTGCCAGTCCCAAGCCTGAAAAAAGAAGGAGGGCGATGCTAATGATCTTTGTTGTCACACATTGTTATTATTAAGCTGAAAATACTCTTACATTTCAGAAAATGGAGTTGACCTACAGTAATCAAAATAACACGATGAATACTGCATGAGTGCTGACTGGATGATCAAGTTTTATAAGCGAGGCGGAGCTAATGGCTAGCCAAATAGACGACAGGAAAGAAGAAATTTCGAGAGGACTTGCCCAGCCGAGATGATGACATCATCTGCTCTGCTGGAAAACCAGAAGTATCCATCTTCATCAACACTTCCATGATCTCCCATCAGGTAGAAGTCGCCCTTGAAGCAAGCAGCTGTCTTCTCCGGTTCATCCTTTTCAGAAATTGAAACAACTAAACAAGCTCAGCACTTAGACAGGATATTCTAAAACAACGACAACGAGTGGTGTTTAATATTGCAATGGAAATTATTGTATAGTAAAAGCTTAATTAAAATCTAAATATTATAACTGCACAACGATCCTCACGAAAGTCGTAGAATTTGCAAATGCGGTCCGTTGCTATATTGCAAAGGTCACATTAGCATCCCAGTCAAGAGATAGAAGCCTGTAAGGCTTAAACAAATTACTACAAAGGACTATAATGGATATTTGCTGCTACAACATTTAGCCAAGTTCATCGAACTTGCTCTGCTGTTAACCGTTATAAACGCTTTTAATTCATTATTCATCCACTTTTGCATACATGCTTGCACAGTGGAGGATATCTCACCCAATCATTTGACAGAAAATTATCGAGGACATACATTACACTGTTGTACAGTCGCTATATAAAACATTTATATTCATGATTGTAAACTTCAAATCACCCCTGAGGGCATATATATATATATTATATATGCATACGTCAATACACGATAATTATTAATGACAGTTGTAAATAGAGCGACCCTGTTTAGCGGAACCATAACTGTGTTTCTTTGAATTTACCGTCTGATAACCGGCGTAGGCCTATACGAAATTTGCGAACTGCATGGTTGTATCACTATCGTGGTGGTAAATAAAGATTTATTTATTTATTTATTTATTTATTTATTTATTTATTGGGTTGTCTGTTGCTACCTGAAAGAAATGGCTGCGTTGAATTTCATTCGCAACATTTTGCATCTCTGTTTTTAGATTTTAAACAGAAAGTGGAGTGATATATGTTTGTTACCACATATCGAAGAAAAAGACCAACTGGCCGGTTAGGCTTCACTCGTATGGCAAACTCCCCGACAACATTTGGACCGACCTCCTTCCCATTCTCGTCAACAACCTGAAAATAACATTTCCTGTGCAATTCTCAAGAACATAGAACCGCGACCACGTCGTGTAATTTCAAATTCTCAAAAATCACAAAAGCTGCAGTTTACGGTATATTTCAAAACGCACAACATTCACTAAAATACTTGCTATATCATATATCATATATCACCTGGTGGCTTATCGGTAGCGCGCTTGCTCACGGAGCAAGCGGTTACGGGTTCGACTCCGGGTAACGATGCTGGGCAAGTTGTTTACACACACGTGCCTATGTCACCAAGCAGTATGATTTGGTACCGGCGTAAGTTGGGAAGTAAACGGCAAGTCCTGTGATACACTAGCCCCGTGTCCTAGACCTTGGGATTTGTCCATTGTTGGTTCAAGAGCAAAGAAAAGGAGATGAGCGCCTCACCAACGAGCCTTCGGCCCAAGGACGTCTTTACTTTACTTGCTTTACTAACTTTACTTGCTATTGTCCCTGAAAGGCTCCATTGCAACTTCAGCTCGCGAAGTAACCATTTCTTACAAATTTAAATCCGAGATCTAAATATAATAACAGTCTTAAAAGCGATCAGTTTCTGATTCCATTGTAAAGAGATGGACATCATGGATATAATGCCAATGCGTTAAAGCGATATTAATCCTATATAAGCTTAATATTATGTGTTTCATATAATATTGACTGTATCTCTCCAATCAGTGTTTTGTTGGTGAGCTACATAAATTTGGAATCTGTAACACAAAGTAACGAACGCTAAAATTATTCACCAACCCCAATTAACGATGGATGAGTTTCCAGGTTTACTAAACCCTTCACATCCAAGTTTGGTGATATCCCATTGACTGCCAACGCTCTCCATATTGCTCATTATCATCTTTTCAAAGTCTAAAAGAACTAGACATTTTAAATAAACTAACTGCCATATCCATGCCAGGAGCAGTTTTCCCCATCGAACCAAGTCGTAACGGAAGACATTTTGGTGTACCACAAGTCAGGACCTATATAAAAACACAGGTAAAACAAAACCACTAAAATGTTCTAAACACCCCCGAAATCATATCCTGGCTACGGCCTTGCAGGGTTTAGAAAGTGAACGTTCGCGGAAAGAGATTAATTATTTGACTGTGTCAAACAGTATATCGTGATTCACCTCGGATGGTTTAAGTCATGAGGAATCATGCAAGTAGTAGCTTCTAATGAGCCGGAGTCTAAAAAATAGACAAGGCATCGTGCTATGGCGCACCAAGACCAACCAGTAGATCTAATCAGGTCAGTATCTAGAAGATACTGACCTGAAGAAGAATGGAGGGGAAAAATACAAGAGGAAGACCAAGAACAATGCTACTGGACTGGATGATGGCAAAGGACGGCTACAGAAGACTAAAGGAGGATGCACAGAACAGATACGTGTGGCGTCATTGGACATATGAACCTGGCTGACGGAAGAGAACTAAAGAAGATCTAGCAGATCAGAAATGAGAGTTTCATGTAAGGTAAGACAAGGTAAGATGGTGTTAATCTAACCGTTTCTGTTTGTCCATACATCTCGTGAATAACGAGTCTTGTGCCATCATACCACTTCTCTATCAGCGTCGGATTCTACCACAGAAACAAAACCAGAAACGTTTACCACTTAACAATGAAGACAATAATTATGAAGCACAGGAAATCTAAAATATCGTCGTATTTAAGAATATGCATGCATAACATGGAAGAGGCTAGTCACGCTGGCTTTCTGTTCCAAAACGAATTTTCTTCGAGTTCCATTAATATTACGTTATCCACATGTCGCCTTGATATGCATCAATGAACTGTATATACATTCCACTCTCAAGCCATCTGGATCAGTTTTCGTTGCACTATGTTAGTATGCTGCCGTCGAGAAATGTACGGCATACTTGTCAGACTTCTCTTTTTGGCCCATCGTACCCATTTACCCATCGTACCCATTTATCCATCGTACCCATTTACCCATCGTACCCATTTATCCATCGTACCCATTTATCCATGTACCCATTTATCCATCGTACCCATTTATCCATGTACCCATTTACCCATCGTACCCATTTATCCATGTACCCATTTACCCATCGTACCCATTTATCCATGTACCCATTTATCCATCGTACCCATTTATCCATCGTACCCATTTATCCATGTACCCATTTATCCATCGTACCCATTTATCCATCGTACCCATTTATCCATGTACCCATTTATCCATCGTACCCATTTATCCATGTACCCATTTACCCATCGTACCCATTTATCCATGTACCCATTTACCCATCGTACCCATTTATCCATGTACCCATTTATCCATCGTACCCATTTATCCATCGTACCCATTTATCCATGTACCCATTTATCCATGTACCCATTTACCCATCGTACCCATTTATCCATGTACCCATTTATCCATCGTACCCATTTATCCATGTACCCATTTATCCATGTACCCATTTACCCATCGTACCCATTTATCCATGTACCCATTTATCCATCGTACCCATTTATCCATGTACCCATTTATCCATCGTACCCATTTATCCATTGTACCCATTTATCCATGTACCCATTTATCCATGTACCCATTTACCCATCGTACCCATTTATCCATGTACCCATTTATCCATCGTACCCATTTATCCATCGTACCCATTTATCCATGTACCCATTTATCCATGTACCCATTTACCCATCGTACCCATTTATCCATGTACCCATTTACCCATCGTACCCATTTATCCATGTACCCATTTATCCATGTACCCATTTACCCATCGTACCCATTTATCCATGTACCCATTTATCCATCGTACCCATTTATCCATCGTACCCATTTATCCATGTACCCATTTATCCATGTACCCATTTACCCATCGTACCCATTTATTCATCGTACCCATTTATCCATGTACCCATTTATCCATGTACCCATTTATCCATCGTACCCATTTATCCATGTACCCATTTATCCATCGTACCCATTTATCCATGTACCCATTTACCCATCGTACCCATTTATCCATGTACCCATTTACCCATCGTACCCATTTATCCATGTACCCATTTATCCATCGTACCCATTTATCCATCGTACCCATTTATCCATGTACCCATTTATCCATGTACCCATTTATCCATCGTACCCATTTATCCATGTACCCATTTATCCATCGTACCCATTTATCCATGTACCCATTTATCCATGTACCCATTTACCCATCGTACCCATTTATCCATGTACCCATTTACCCATCGTACCCATTTATCCATGTACCCATTTATCCATCGTACCCATTTATCCATCGTACCCATTTATCCATGTACCCATTTATCCATGTACCCATTTACCCATCGTACCCATTTATCCATGTACCCATTTATCCATCGTACCCATTTATCCATCGTACCCATTTATCCATGTACCCATTTATCCATGTACCCATTTACCCATCGTACCCATTTATCCATGTACCCATTTATCCATGTACCCATTTATCCATCGTACTCATTTATCCATGTACCCATTTATCCATCGTACCCATTTATCCATGTACCCATTTATCCATGTACCCATTTATCCATCGTACCCATTTATCCATGTACCCATTTATCCATCGTACCCATTTATCCATGTACCCATTTATCCATGTACCCATTTACCCATCGTACCCATTTATCCATGTACCCATTTACCCATCGTACCCATTTATCCATGTACCCATTTATCCATCGTACCCATTTATCCATCGTACTCATTTATCCATGTACCCATTTATCCATGTACCCATTTACCCATCGTACCCATTTATCCATGTACCCATTTATCCATCGTACCCATTTATCCATGTACCCATTTATCCATGTACCCATTTACCCATCGTACCCATTTATCCATGTACCCATTTACCCATCGTACCCATTTATCCATGTACCCATTTATCCATCGTACCTTGTTGTATAGGCATACTGAACTGAGTTTCTAGAACGATCTCCCATTACATATGTAACACACGAATGCGTTAACTGTGCAGCAGTTAGCCTTACACATACATTGTCTGAAACTCACTTATTTTAGATCAATTAGGTAGTAACAGCTATACATGTAGCTGCGGCGTTCTCTAAAGGTATTTAAAGCTTCAATATTCACTATTGACACGTACATACGACTAGGCCTACGTATAGTACTATTTATGAAAAGCACATTATAGAGCACATAGTAATATTTCTTTTTTGGGATAGACACACATGATTCGATATGTAAACGCCATTCAACGCGCCATGAATCTTATGCTGTATGAGCGTCTCTTAGCAAAGGTCCGTCGGTCAGGGTTCCTGCCTGATGACTCGCCTACTGCGACTGAAATGGTGGCTCTTGCTGATGCCCATCTTCTCCAGTCTCCAGAATCGACTTCCATGTTCTTCGTCCGATTTTCAAACCGGTTGCTGATCGTACCTACCAACTGAGACCACGCCTTCACAACTTTGTATTGCCATCCAAAGATGACAATCACTTTAGCCTACATCTCACGCGTTTTGTATAGAAACCCACCCGATGCTCATTAAAATGATGAAAAATTATCAGATCTATAATTAGTCTTTAGCATAATTATAAGCATAAAATCATTCTTTGCGCATTTTATGTAATATTCTACACTCATCCTAAGATAAATTCAATAGGCATGGACAAACACAATTTTAAGTAGGCTATTATGTTCTATTTGATCAGCTGCGTTTTGTACCTGACAGCGGTGTGTCGATCAGTTTTTGTACCAAAAAGCGAACAACATAATAACGAATAAAGTATAGACTTACCACGGGTTCTCCCCCTGAACCGCAGTGACGTAAAGTCTTGAAACGATATTTGCTTAGTTGTTCCTTCACCATGAAACGAAACGCGGACGGCGGAGCACAGAAAGTCGAAATCGGATACTTCTCACACAGCTGAAATCAACACGAGGATAAAATAAAATAAAAATAAATAAATAAAATAAAATAAAAGAATATCATCAATCAATCAATCAAGGTGGACTAGCGGTGCCCAAACTGAAACTTCTCTTCGTCGCGACCCACTTGTAGGCTAAATATCGTGACCGTCTCGAGAACCACTGAATAAAATTAAACGTCGTGTAGCCTATACTAAAATTTGCTTCGTAACTCGGCATGAAAATAATATTAAGCTAATTTACGAACGGTTTGGTCCACTATTCCGATGGTCCACTATTCCGAAGGTCCACTATTCCGAACTTTAACCCTAAACCTAACCCTAACTATAACCCTAACCCTAACTGACCCCAACCCTAACCATAACCCTAAACCTAAACCTAACCCACCCCAACCATAACCATAACCCTAACCCTAAACCTCCCCAGCCCTAACTCCAGCCATAGCCCTAAACCTAATCCTAACTCACCCAACCCTAACCCACCCTAACCTCAACCCTAACCCTAACCCACCCTAAACCCAGCCCTAACCCACTTTGGGTCGTGACACACAGTTTGGGAAGCGCTGACCTGGAGAACATATTCCGGATCAAACTTTGGAAGACTGTGTATGAAGACACATGATCCATTGATCCATGGAGAGAAGACGTTTCCCCAGGCGGATTTAACCCAACCAGTGTCCGATAAAGTCCAATGGATGTCGGTCGGCACCAAGTCCATACCATAGCTACAGCAAAATGACATGTGTAATCATTGTGTATACATGTGTATGTATTCATGTATGAATGTATGCATTCTGTATTTATGTATGGCGTATGTATATTTGCATGTATGCATTTAAAGTACACGTCTGGAACTCTCTGCCCAGTAATGTTCGCAACCCTCTTATCGAGAATGTCGTTGACTTCGAAGTGTGCACTTGCCGAGCTTTCAGTTATCTCATGGCACTTAGACCTAATGGTCGTTCGACTTCGGTGTACAATTCTAAGCTTTATAAGGCAGGCATGATCAAATTACAGTTGCATTGTGTTGTATTGTATTGTATTGCATGCCCGCTACTCACGTGGCAGTTATCTTGTGTCCTAAGCCATAACTGGCGTGACTGTGTTCCGCCATCTTTGGATATCCAGTTGTTCCACTCGTAAAGAAGATCATCATCGGATCGGAACTTCTCGTCTGAACCGTCTGTGCATGGTTTAAAACGGAAACAGGATTTGCTTAATTTCACAATAAACAATTCTAACGCCATTCCAGTTTAGCCAAGTAAATTATATTCGCCAGTATCTTGTTGTTGGTAAATGCAGCAAGCTCTAAATGACACGTGGGTCATCCTCTTGTCCACATAACGATGAACCCCACCCCGTCGTTCACTTCCAAGGCTTCCCCGTATACATCCTGCTTGTCGTGTATACAACTATTTTAAATAGTACAACTATTTTAAATTGCACAACTATTTTAAATTAGAATTAGCAACAAATGGTTCAGTCTTATATCGGTGGGACTCGAAAAGTTCTTAGATTAAATCAGGCAATAAAGAATTCAATCTGAGAACGGCTAAGATTAGGCTGTACCGTATACATATTATATATTAACTGTACGTACCCCTCCCAAGTCCCTTGTTTGCCTGCATTTGGGGGCCTTCCGCCTTCCCTCTCTATACCTATGATCTTAATAGACGACCAACTTACCTCATAATCACTGCTGCTTGTAGAGAATAAGTCTTCAAAAGACATCCATCCGGCTCTACAGCAGAACAACAAGAACAGCATGTATGCAAGTGTGTGTGTGTGTGTGTGTGTGTGTGTGTGTGTGTGTGTGTGTGTGTGTGTGTGTGTGTGTGTGTGTGCGCGTGCGTGCGTTGTGTGCTGTCCGTGCTTTTGTTTATACTTGCGTATAGTAGCCAAATTTCACCAAACTATTTCAAACAGAACAAAAGTTATTTCACTTTTAGTGAATCCACCCACTGTTTTTTGCCGATTAAGAAACATAGCGCAACAAAATGTAGCAAACTGTCAGATGAACTTGATAATGTTTCGCAACTTGTGTTCAATGTGTCCACCACAGCGCCCAAATATTTGTTATGGGTCTCTTTGTAAAGTTTTTGATGGCCGTGTTGATGTGCTTCAGAGGTAGGCCTAATAGATCTACTAGTGCCAAATTATTGTGGAAAACGTTTAGAACACACTCATCAATTAAAAATAATACGTAATGTATTGATGATTAGAAAAAAAATACTAATTAGAATTGCTTTTACTTACAGCAATCCAGAGCGGGAAGATATAAGAAGCTAAACAAAAATTATAGGTGATTGGATGCTATTAAATTTTCAGTTTTCGTTGTATTTATAGACTGGGTTTATTAATTAATTCATTATTATATTTCTATAGCGACTCTTCAGTAAACTATATTATAGTTAGTCAATGGCCCTTCCACGCAGCCCTGATGCGTGGGAAAAGTTGGATCTGATTGTACTGTATGGGAATGGATCGAACAATGTCAGAAATTGTTTCATTAGAATGATTAGAATGGAAATGTCTGGAAAGTGTTGGAATCCGCTGGGATGGACTACTGGATTGACCTTGATTATGATGATCTGAACTGAATAATTTATTGTAAAGCCTAACCTCTTATCTCCAGCTATGACTTTAGTCTTCACCGAAGGGCAGTCTGCGATAACCTGGAAAATCAACAAGAAATGTTTATTAATGACCGAATGGAAGGAGATAACGGAAGAAAGAGTGAATCAAGTAGTGACTTGCATTCATTGACATCTTAGAAAATGAAATAGAAAAATGATTATCTCGTCTGTTCCGTTGTTGTTGATGGAAGATCCGACGTAGACGGAGAGGACTGTTCACCAAGTATTAACAAAGCACAGGAAATGAAGTTGTTAATGCTTCAAGCCAAAGAGTGCCATTCATGGGCGCCCGCACATAGAGGCAAGAGAGGGGCACTTGCCCCCAGGAAAATTGATTTTCCTATTTTGTAACTACTACTTTCGGTTTGTAACAAATTTCTTCGCACTAAGGTGCAATTGTTACTAACGATGCACAAAGTAAAACTGAGAAATTTACACTTAGAAAAACTCTGTGAAAAAAATACTTGTGTTCCTACAATACTGTTTTGAATTTCCAGCTCTTGCTAAAAATAATTTAACCGTAACCATTGTGTTTTGCCCCTCCTGCAAACATTTCTACGGGCGACCATGGTGCCATTGGAGGTTAGCTTATGGAACTGCTGTTTCTATTGCTGCAATACATTATGAAGACATTCTACTGGATGTGAAGTCATCGATGGTACAGTGGTTATAGTGCAGAACTATCGGTTGAAAGATTGTCGGTTCAAATCGCCAGGAAAGCATCATAGTTTGATATTTCTGCATCTTCTGCACCTCTATCCTACTCAGCTGTAACGAGTACAGTGACCTATACACTGTTACTGGCTGAGAAAATGAACTCGCTAGGTCTGTACACTCGTGGCTACCTTAGGGCTAGCTACATTGTAAATGGACGCCCATCTGCCTTTCTTCTTCTTCTCCCTCCTCTGCTTCTGCTTCGTCCTCTTATCCTTCTCCCTCCTCTTCTCCATCCTCATGTTCTTACCCTTCCCTTCCCCTCCCCTTCTCCTTCCTCTTCTTTTATTATTATTATTATTTTTATTATTATTATTATTTTAAATATTTATTTTATTTTTAAAAAATAAATATTTTTAAAAATATTATTATTATTATTATTATTATTATTATTATTATTATTATTATTATTATTATTATTATTATTATTATTATTATTATTATTATTATACCTCTTCATCTGCTTAATCCTTCTCCTCCTCCTCCTCCTACTCCTCCTCATTCTCTTACTCCTCCTCTTCCTACTCCTCCTCCTACTCCCCCTCCTACTCCTCCTCTTGTGCTAAATGCAATCAACTCGAACAACCTCATCCACTTTTTCTGCATTTTCCGCATCCGTGATGATACACTTTGCATCTGAACGACCAACTCGATACTTGATATCCATCGCAGTCAGCTGAGTGGTCACTGGGATAAGCACGACTCCTGAGAAAAGCAGCAAAAGCAGCAACATAAATAGGATCAAACAACCAATCGATCACATAAATTTATATAGCGCTGTTCAAGATATCTACTCAGAGGCGCTCCCAACCCGAAAAGAAAAGTATTGAGAAGACGATAGAAGGAGCCAGAAGAGACACGAGGAAGCGAACAGAAAGCAGCAGGGAGGTCATTCCAGATAGCTTGACCCACCACCGAGCGAGATGCTCTTCGCTGCATGGCAGTGGTACGAGAAAAATGGACAAGGTATAGTCAAGGCAGTAGGAGAGTGTAAATAATTATGATGAAAATTTAATATCAAATCGCGCAATGTTTAACCAGTTTAATATATCTTTAAACTATGTCAGGCAAATTGCCTCTTGGATGTGTGTGTGTGTGTGTGTGTGTGTATGTGTGTGTGCGTGTGTGTGTGTGTGTGTGTGTGTGTTTACGGACTTATCTGCTCTCCAAGATCTTAGCCTCCCTGTTTTAATCTGATTGTCTTCATCTAAAGCTGTCTTAATCTGATCTCTTAATCTGACTATCTAGTTGTTAATCTGGCAATAAGATTGGCACAATGACAGCTTCACTTTGGCATGTCTTCGAGTTATGCTCTGTGCATTGAACGCTGATATAATATTATATGGTAGGCCTGCTATGATCGTAATAATATGATATTATGGGTTCCATGACACTTAATCCCGCGACACTTAATACCGCGACAGTTAGCACCGGACATTTAATCCCGCGACACTTAATCCCGCGACCATTTAATCCCGCGACAATTAATCCCGGCGACATTTAATCCCGGCGACATTTAATCCCGCGACACTTAATCCCGCGACCATTTAATCCCGCGACAATTAATCCCGGCGACATTTAATCCCGGCGACATTTAATCCCGGCGACATTTAATCCCGCGACACTTAATCCCGCGACCATTTAATCCCGCGACAATTAATCCCGGCGACATTTAATCCCGGCGACATTTAATCCCGGCGACATTTAATCCCGCGACACTTAATCCCGCGACCATTTAATCCAGCGACAATTAATCCCGGTGACATTTAATCCCGGCGACACTTAATCCCGCGACCACATAATCCCGCGACAGTTAATCCCAGCGACATTTAATTCCGCGACACTTAACACCGGCAAAGTAAGAAATAAATATTTAAAAAAATAAAGATATTAAGAAAGTAAATTCTGAATTTATCATATAAAAATCAATAACGCAATATACACATTCACAGGATTATTCGATATTGATTAAAAAATTTCAGCCTTTGCAGTAAAAAATATAAAACCCTGTACAATTCGATAAAAGCAATAGTCACAGCAATATTTAAACGATTTCAGTCTTTGCAGTTAAAAAAATAAAACCATGTACAATTCGGGAAAAACAATAGTCACAGGAAAATTAAAAAGAGTTCAGTGTTTGGAGTTAAAAATATAAAACCCTGTACAATTCGTACTTTTTCCTTTGCTACTACAGCCGAAATTCGCCTCCATTTCACTGCCCTGTCGTAGACTGAACTTCGCAAATCCTGTTTAATATCCTGTATAATGAATGTACAGCTGTGTACAACAGATCAGCTGAGCAAAGTAGTAGGCCTACCCAATTTCCTATGTAATAGTCGAACATCTACTTAAGTTACAGTTGGCCATGTGGACAACAACAGTCGTACAAATAATCGTACTCACGTATGCATAGGTACCAAGTGTCGCGGTATCAAATGTCGCGTGGTCATGTGTCGCTGGAATTAAATGTCGCAGGGATTAACTGTCGCGGGATTAAATGACGCGGGATTAAATGTCGCCGGGATTAAGTGTCCGGCACTAACTGTCGCGGTATTAAGTGTCGCGGGATTAAGTGTCGTGCTACCGATATTATGTGGACAAAGACAGATCTTTGCATTGACAGGATTGACTTTTCACGGGCTCTTGGAACTATCTCCTTTAGTAACTAGCCTATATAAAAATTATAAATCTTGCACGAATACTGATTTTCTTAGTAGCAACTTCGACTCATGGCCTTGTCATTTTACAGGCTAACGGCTTGTTAAAAGCGTCTATGGATGTGAACAAAAGTAACAGATTTGAATGGCAGGTCACTGACCAGCACGTATTGCTGCAATGTTGAGTAGCCACCATTGAGGAACTTTCGGTAAAATTGCCATCAGCCGGTCACCAGGGTTCAGACCACAAGGTCCACTCAACATGTTGGCCACACTGTCACAGCAAGCAAAAAACAGACGTAAGCTTATAATATCTTTTACTGCGTGTGGATCTACTGCACTGTAACCGAACAGCTTTGTATTCGCATATCGTAAGACATTGTTACAGAGCCAGGTTGGGTGATATAATATGGCAGTCCACGGAAGACCTGAAGAGGCAAGGCCTTAGCTATGGGTTGTTTTGGGTGTTTGAAAATTCCCCGAAATTTCAATTGTAAAAAATAAAAGATTGCATTTACTAGCACATGATGTAAAAACCATGAAATAAAACCATGAAAACACACCTCCCAAATGAAAAGTGTAAAAATTGAATGAATTGGGGACATTTTCGGAAGATTTCGGCCGGATGACTGAAAAAGTCATCAGTTTTTTCAGACGGGAAATTGAAGAAACACCTCCCGAAATCAAATCCTGGCCACGGTCTTGTAAAGAGGTATGCAGTAACGGCGCCATCATGGGTCATTTGACGTCCTGCTTATGTTACTCCCGATCTGTCTTATGACCTGCCAAAAGTTCATGTCATTTATAACATTTTTTTACATTAAATTTCTACGGCCCGCTGAACAAGACAACTCCTATGACACGGACGCAACCTGCTGAAATTGTAGGCTATATCTAACTGGAGGTGTAGGGGTTCAAAACCCATAAATGCATTCAAAGGTTCATGGCTTCATGTACCGTTAATCAATGGTCCCCCATTGAATTCAATTATGAAATGGGTACACAGAAGATTAACTGTTAGGGGATAATGAAGGGGAGAGACAACTGTCTAGTCGCCATCGTTTGCCAATTCTAAGAATGTCAGCCCCACTCATGACTGTCGTGTCAGGTTAACGATAGGTATTGTCCATTTACAATTTCACACAGTAAGTCGCACCTCTGTCCATCGCATACAAACATTCTTCAATTTACTTTTTTTAGTTGCAAATCTGCTTTTACAGACCACAATGTGGCACGGTGGTCGATTCCTTAGACGAACAATAAACCTACGGGTTCGAGTCTCGCCCGAGGCAGTTATTGTTTGGTGACCTTGAGCAACTGAGTCCTTCTTGCAATGCAGTAGACATTATACTGTTTTGCGTCATTGACGTCGTTCTATGGTCGTGTCAATTCTGAACTTTAGCAGGGGCAATATCAAATGCAATTGTATTGTATATCCAACAATGCAAGCGCAAGATACTCTTTGTATTCACTCGTCAACCCGATTTTTTAACAAAGCAAGAACTCAGAAGATCCTGCTTTCATAGATGCCTAAGACGACAAAAACGGAATAAAAAATGGAATAAAACGTTAGTTTTTCCAAAAACAATTTTAAAAGTAAGAAAGAGGAAAAACATAAAATAATAGGACTTTGTTGCATCTTGTACTGCTGTACAGTGTACAGTCCAACTTGCGCAATTAATCTTAATCAGCAAGTAAACAACAAACTTTATTAGTTAACACTAATTAAGTAAGTAAAAGGTAAAATAATTACCTGAATTAGCGGAAAGTATGGTGCCAGCTTAATGGATATCAGACGAATACAAAACTTAAGAAAAATAATAGCAAACGGTAAATAAATAAATATGGTCACATGAGGAAAATCTAAAAATACGAAAAAAGCGATTTAAAAACACGAAAATGGATTTTTCTGTGAGGAACATAAAGCGAAACAAGTTTTCTTGCAACAATGCATGTGCAATTGTCAGATGCAAATAAAGGCTAATTACTTACTTACTTATCATTTTAGCAAATTCTGTAGCCTACTCACGCGAACCTTGGGAGTTTAGTCTTGAAGTAATGCTACAAAAATTGTCAGAATTAGACTACCGGTACATTTCTTGCACAGTACCGTTTTGAGTATTCTGACAGCTCCTTGAAGGTCCATTTGATTTCCTGTCCCTGGTCACTGACCCACCAGAAAGCTGGAAGACCCTTGCGTACATCAGACACCTTCCAATCAACAAAAATGCCACGTCTAACAGGTTGAACGACTTCACCAGACTCAGTAGAAAACATAACAGAAAGGCACACAAGAGCACATAAGAATAAGAGTGCATAAGAATAAGAGCCCATAAGAATAAGAGCACATAAGAATAAGAGCACATGTAAAAGAATAAGAGCACATAAGAATAAGAGCACATAAGAATAAGGGCACATAAGAATAAGAGCGCATAAGAATAAGAGCACATAAGAATAAGAGCGCATAAGAATTAGAGCACATAAGACTCTCACCATGATAAAACAGGCGAATTAATCCAGAGCACATTGTTTTTTAACTTACGAGAAGCACATCATAGCAAGTTAGCCTACTTAATGACATAGCATGCTATACTACGACACGCTAAACAACGACAGAGAGAAGTTTGAAGGGCACATTATGGCAAAGCATGCTACGATGTATAGAACTCAATGAAATTGCGCACAATGACATTTTAAAAGAGCTTCAATAAATTAAATTAGCCGTTGGCCACAACGACACTTTTTCTCATCGATAAGCTTCTAAGAACGTCAGCGAACAACATTACCGTACATCGGTAATTCGACCCGGACGACCACGAACTACTCCACGGACAACCCTTCTGACTCAGCGCAGCGCTCGTGAATAAGCTGGTGCCCCGCGTTTGGCTTTCGACTGGCGCTTTAGAAATTTCGAGTTTACGATTACGATTACATAACTCAAGTGTATAATATACCTGTTCTTGTCTGGCCCAGTGGTCGATGACACCAGAGGCAAAATTGTAAAACTCTGGAACAGGTAGAGAGAAGTTCTTGACGGCTTCCTCGTAGTTGTTGAATCCAGCGAGTGATACGCCTTGATCAAAACTCTCGTATCCATACCTTGATCTGATCTCAGTCCATTGCGGAATACCTGTCTGGAGGAAACGAACACGCTGAAGATGTGGTTCTGTCAACCCTATTGTGTGACTCCTCCGAGTCAAATTTTCCAAGCAAGCTTTCCACGGAAGACTCCTTTTCCAGCTGGAGATTTGTGTGACCTTTCGTCCAGGTTGGAAAATGAATGACATTGCAAGCCAGGGATTCTGAAAATCTGTTAAACATAGGCCTATAATATTATAATATAAAGATACTTAGCCTGATAATATTATTATACTATAGAGTAACTTAATGTCTAATGATTCATAGCATTCAGAAAGTTACGAGCCAGGCTTCAGGATAACTTGTGAAACATTTAACACATATTATAGTCACGGGCGGAGTTTGGTTTCCGTTCTTGGAGGGGCTAAATTTGTTGGGGCTGAGACTCGGTCCAGAAAACGAGAGGGCCTAAATATTTTTCCCCACCCAAAAAAGTTGATGACTTTTTTAGTCATTCGTATGCTTCGCGTGGGGGCTAAGCCCGAGAAAAGATACAATTTTTACACAGTAAAAATGACTCTGGTCTTGGGGGAGGCTTAGCCCCCTAGCCCCTGATAGACTCCGTCCATGATTATAGTGACACCTATTTATTTAGTATGCATTATAAACTTTATGATTCCATTTCCGCCTCATTCACTGAAACAAGGGTCGCCATGTCTATAGCTGTGATGACCGCCCATGGGCCGTAATCGTAAGCGCCAAACTTCTAAAGCGCCACTCGGAAACCAGGACTTTTTAAACGTGCAGTTGTACATAAAATGTGCAGTTGTAGAAGCACTTCTTTACAGTTAAAACTGAAAAAGGTCATTGTCCTTCGATTGGAAGCAAATAACCATGGACGATGGGAAAGGAAAGAAAGAGTTGTGCCGTTCTAAAAATTCCTTTAAAAAGCCCTGTCGGAAACCACGGAACAAGAAACGCACAGTTATGTAACTAAACTCTCCGGATATGGCGGAGTGGATTAGCGAGATAGGCCTCCGTTGTGTAATGGAACAAGGGTCGCAAGGTCTAGCATATATCTTGTAAGTTGCTTGTAATGTAGCGTAAACATGAAACGTCACGAGTCGTGGCGTAGCTAGCTTTTCGTGGGCCCGTGTGCAGAGGTTCCGTACGGGCCCTTGTTTGACCTTGTAGAGCCGATATCTGTGTGTTCGTGCAATTAAGATCAACAAAACTCATAAATTACAAGACTAAGACATGCAGTACAACTCATGGACTAAACATACATTTATATGCTGCACGAATGAGACAGATGATTTAAAGTGTTATAACTCCATTGATTTCTCAGTCGAAATTTAAAATCTATAACGTTGCATACTTATCCACTTAGGCCTATTATTATTAGGCATACCAGTAGGCCCACTTAAAACAGTGTCATGGCATCAGAGAGTTTTCTTTCTAGCATTTTGTTCAGCCATAAATTCAGTCATCTATCAATAATTATTCTGGTCCATGATTTGCACACCCAAAAGTTACAATGGTTAATTTTTCATTGTACCTAAAAATAAGTTTAGCAATAGACCAATAGTACTTACAAGTGCAAAAATTGGGGCAAATACGTGATTCCCTATGACCCTGATTCACAAGTGCTCAATTTGGTCTCTCTCTGATCTTCGGGCGAGAGCTGAAAGGAGTTGAGAGCAGTGTGAGAATTGTAAAAAAAAATAACTAGGGTCAGACTATGATCTACGTGGAGTTTGGTCGTGAAAAGGTGAAAAGAAGACAACAGTACTATGTGACCATAAGAAAGACCAGCGAGGGTTGAACCACCTCAAACTACGGTAATTTTCAATCTGGTTGAGGGAGTTGTCTGGCCCTTGCTTTTACCAAATCCAGCAAAAGGACCGGAATACACGAGCTGTGAGAACTGTGAGACGTATGCGGTTTCTGCAGCGCATCGTTTTTTGCATACACGAGTGTGACAGATAGACGGGTAAATAATTATCACACCTATTCTATATACATGTCGCAACTCCATAATAATAATAATAATAATAATAATAATAATAATAATAATAATAATAATAATAATAATAATAATAATAATAATAATAATAATAATAATAGTAATAGTAATAGTAATAATAATAATAATAATAATAATAATAATAATAATAATAATAATAATAATAATAATAATAATAATAATATGATTATGATGATGACGACGACGATGATGACGATGATGATGATAATAATACTTTTGTCCCACTGGAACATGACGAGTGTGAAACCATTTCATTGCTCTCGAACATATTTCACAACTACACGGACACGGACATAGTGAAAAAAGAAGTAGGCTAATAGCAGCAACAGCAGCAAGTAACATCCTCAATAATAATTACACTGGCAATTTTCGCGTACAAACGGAAACATCGCAAATACAACAAGCAATAATTGAGGATACAATTATGCTGGGATAAACGAAAACCAAAATGTGGCATACGAGTTTGTAGGCGGATAAATGGTTGGTTCAATTAGTAGGCCTATAGGCTACAGGCCGTCGGCGAGATATTTCCGAATTCGTCGTGTTTTCAAGCGCTATTGTTTGCGTATAGTAAAGTTGCAGGTGGAAAACTTTTATTGTGTCAGCTTTATCGAGCTATAGTGGACATGACCATTGGGACAAAAAACAGCAACAACGTAAAACAACATAAAATCACATATTCAACAACAATTATTATGCTCGTAATTCTCGCGTGCAAACCGACACGTCGCCAATAATTATAACAAGCATTTGAAGCAATTAGTGGGATAAAAGGAAACCAAAATGTGGCATGGCCATCGGGCTTGTAGCCAAAGAGCGATGGATGGTTTCATTAGCATAGGCCTACTATACATGCCTTGGGCTGATACTTTCATTTCTGTGCGCTTTACCAACACGTTTCCGAATCGGTCGTGCTCAAAAGCGCTATTGCTCGTAATTTTATTAAAGTTGCAGATGGTAAACATACAGCCTCAGGAGGTTAGGCTTAGTGGATGAAGCGAAGTTCAGCTGCCTGTTTGATTCACTGATAGGCTTACTCCTGTTTGATGTTTAGGCATTGCTGAAGGCAAGTTGAGTCTTAGTCGTCATTAGTTTTCATCGTAGAATAATTGTAGCCTACGCTTGTTGTCTAGAGTCTACACTCGGTAAGCTTACTGCTCGAATATCTGATTAGGCCTATATATTTTTCAAATTTTCTATAGGCCTACAGGATGGAAGCTGCAGATCAATGGACGGTAGAGCTTACGTCTGACTTCATTGTCAGTACATGCCAGTTGCTTCCAAAGTCATATGGTGTTGATATAAGTCATTATCGGATCTCATCAATGCGTCGTGGGTCCAACTTCTATTTAATGGACTGTGGTAGCAGCGAAGAGTTCTACGTCCTACCGTTGAACAGCTGCATCGACGACCAGGATAAATTGTTAGTCTTTAAACATGTATTAGCTTTCTTTGGTGAGTTTCCAGTGCTGACAAAAGATGCACGTCGGTTGCACGAGACGATCGAGTGCTGTAAGATGGAATCATGTCTCAATTATCCAGGTTTTGTTAGACTTCGATTTTTTGGAGTAATGAACTATAACTGGAAATTGAAAAAATATGTATTGCGCGTTCCAGCTCCCACAAATGTCTACCTTAAGGATAATACAGATCCATATGAATCTGATTCCGCCTCATGTGACAAAGATCCTTGTGTCTATTCAAACACTGTGAGAGGTCCAGCACGTAGGTGGCACACTGACCAATCTCCTTTGACGTGTGATAGGGTTAAAAGCGTGTGGTGTCCTCAGTGGCCTAAAGAAGCCAAAGATTGGCCGAAACGACATCGAAATCATGGATGGCCGACGAATGCCAAAATCTCCGAAGTTGTACAAAATGGTTGTCATGTTGTCTACGTTCAGCATCGTGCTTGTAGAAACGATAAACAGCAGTGGAGATTGTCATTTTCAGTAGCGGAAGTTATTTTACTCCAGAGTTGGACTCAAGTTCAACAGATTGTCTATCATTTATTGAGATTCTTCTGCAAGAGGGAAATAATTCAAAAGGATTGTGCAAAGGAAGATGAGGTTTTGTGTACGTATCATATAAAGACGTTGATGTTGTGGACCTGTGAAACGATGTCACCTGATTGGTGGAATTCCGTTTCTGTTATTGAGATATGCTGTGACTTGCTACAGAAGCTCTTAGAATGGCTGAGGAGTGGGTACATTCCGAACTATTTTATTCCCAAAGCTAATTTATTCCATAAGTCCTCGAGCTCCACAATGTTTTGCAAGGTGAAAAGACGATTGCATGAATTCCACGATTCTGGAATTCTTTGTAACTGGTTCGTAGAAAATTACATAAAGCTATTCTTTAGGACGCATCTTAAAGAAACAAATATCGAAAACGCAACAAATGGGATGCCAGATTTCAATTATTGCAAGCAAGTTGTCTTTGAACTTCGAAAGGTGTGGAAGTTCAAAACTTTCGATTTGTTGTTTTCCGCTGGATTTATGATTTGCAATGTCTTTACTCACAGAACAAGGACTTACCTAGGCTTACAACAGAGAGTTCGTTTCAATCTTCTAATGGTCTGTGAAATAAGAAAGACTACGTTTTTAATACACGGAGAGTCTCGAGTGCAATCAATACCAGAAAGCATCGAGTGTTTCGCACACTTTGATTCAACACTGCAGAGTTTGAATGCAGCATATGGTTTGGAATGTCAAATAATTTCATGGGATAGCGATGTATTTCATGAATTTATCAAAGCAATTTTCTTAAAACCCCAAATCGTCAGGTGTCAGTATCACACATGGCCTACACCATCCACATCGGAAACAAGTCTTTTCCAATATTTACGAGCACTGGAGCTTATGGAAAACTTAACTGGGTCCATTAGCCATTCATCATTTCAAGTGATGTCTCTCTTAGCAAAAGAGCAGCTTAGAAAAGCCCTAGCAAATGATGATTCTCAAGGTGACATCATCACTCCTGCAGCTTTACTCTATCTTGCTGCTCTTCATTTTGCATCATCAGAAAACCGATTAGCAATGGACCGATGTTCAGCATTTTTCATGTGTGAAACATCTAACGTTGACAATGAAACATTGAATGCAGGTTGCTTGCTCTTCATTGACGATGTTGTTAAAATCGTTGGATTTTGTCTTGTTTATAAGAAATTTAGTCAAAAATTGAATTTTGGAAAGAAACTGATCTATCTCGATTTACGTCTTACACCTAAGGTGTTTGCATATTATTTAACTGCAGGATTTTCAATGCGATTAGCCCCACAGTTGAAACAAGATATGTCAACTTCAGCTGTTACTACGTTAGACCACTTGCTGTTGGCTTTAACGAAGTGATCGATCTGCATTTCGATGAGAGCAAGCATTTGCTTTAAAGATATCAAGAAGTGCGTTTATCGAAGAAAGCAATCACTGACAAGAGATGCAACTTTTTGTCTAAATCCTACGACAGTCAAAAGAAAACTAATTGATTATTTAACAGAATATGCTTTGGAAAATATGACAACATTCTACACTGTGATTCGCAAAGACTTTGGCATCCAGTGCAACACAGCTGACTGCTATCGTGCTTTGTACCTTTATAAGCTCCGTCGATATGATGAAGTGCTTTTCTTATGTGAAGAAATTCTCAAGGAACCTGATCTCCAGAGCGATTTCAATGATGTTGCATTTGCGAATGTCTTGTTATTGCCTCCGCTTGACTCATTTTTCGATCGAGAAGTACAGTCTTTACTTGGATTTCATACTCTCTTTTATTATTTATCACCTCTGAATGACGATATGTGCAAATCTGAGCGAACTGACCATTCAACGTTTGCACACTTTTTCTCCCGATACATTTACTATGGAAAGGAATCGCTCTCAGATTCTATTTTCTCAGTGCACTACGTTAAATGTTACTATTGTCTTCAGAGACATTTTCTAGCAAGGTATTTGAAATTCAGATGCTGTATCGACTTCAATCAACCGCGTAGAAAAGCATTGGTTGAATTTGCTGCCGTGCGGTGTAATCTTCAGTTTGAACGTATTATTCGCTGGTTTCTTTTACAAAGCTACGGAAAATCTAGACACAATGTATAAATAATCGGCAGAGTTTCATCGTATCAATGAACCATTAAAAGATACTGTTTTCCAATAAATATGGTTCTGCCATAGTGTAAGCTGAAAACTCTCCGCTTATAAACAGACTAATGGCTATATAATCTGTAAGTTCTTAATTGTATTAATTTTGTGCAATGGCGCACATGTCTATTCCATTGAAACTAAACGGTCACATAAAAATTTCGATATATAAAATATTCTTACAAATAAAAAAAGTATTTGGAGCATTATATGGGTCCGATGAGTAGGCTATACAAAATAATATCAGTACGCGTCATATAAATCATATATAGGCCTAAATATGTACATATATGATGTGTACTGATCAGTATACGTCTTATAAATCATATATAGAGGCCTATATAGGCCTATATATGATGTGTACTGATATTTTAAATATAACCGTCAAGCTCACTGGTTGTGCGAATCTTTCTTGGCGTCTCATTTGGTGCATCAGTTCGTTTTATGAATGTGTAACCTACCACCGTCCAGGTAGATATGATTCTCTTCTGAAGAAGCAGATTCCTGGCCTCTGCGAAGATAAGGGGATATATATATATATATGGTCTTTTATCCTCGCCCCTTATCATCTAGGATAAGGGGATATATATATATAGGCCTATATATATATATTAAATTATTCCAGAACTTAAATTAGAACTGAAATTATTTCAGAACTTGAATTAGAACTGAAATAGGAATTATTTTCAGAATAAGAATAGAATTAGAACTGAAATTGGAGCCTTAGAACTGAATTAGAACTGAAATTGGGAATTATTTTTAGAACTGAAATATCACTGGTGGGAGGGCATTCCATACCACCGGGTCAACCACAGAAAAAATTTAGAAAAAATTGACGAATTTTAATGTATCAATGACCATAATTATACGGTTTTATATTAAATCTGCTCCTTTGCACATGGCAAGTTCGAGACTCTAATTTACTTTAAAGTTGGCCATTTGTGAGGAGCGGTGGCGTACTACTCAGAGGCGCTCCCGACTCCAAAACGGCCAAACAAAACAGTTTTTAAGTGCTTATAGATTGTGTGAGAGAGTGATCTAAGGAACAGGCGCTCAAGTGGGAAGGCATTCCATACCACCGGCTCAACCACAGAACAAAATTAGAAAAAATCGAGGAATTTTATTGTATCAATGACCATTTACTGCTTTATATTAAATCTGCTCTTTTGCACATGGCAAGTTCGAGACTCTAATTTACTCTAAAGTTGGCAATTTGGTCGTTGCCTTACAGCTGGAGGGTTGCAGGTTCGCAACCGTGCTTGATCATTTTGTATTTACGACGCATGAGTATTCTGTGCACTGAGAAATATAGGCTAGGGCGCCCGTTAAAAATAAATTTCTGAATTTCTTTTGTGGTACCCTCCTATTTTGTTATCTGTCATGAGAGCAGCTCATGGTAATTTTTTGTGAATTTTGGATGCATGTTTGAAAGTTGCTCCACACCTGAGAAGTTTGCAAACTTTGATCCGACTGTATGTTATTCGTGCTTATGTCTTACTTATTTTATCGCTAAAATATTTCTGATATTTTATCACAACAGCACTATAAAATGTCTGCTGATTAACTCTGTTAAAGCAATTTCTTTATCATTTTTGATCAAAGCATAGTTTTGACAGACATTTAAAATAATCAATCAATTGTCATTCTTAGTTGTCTGACTCTGATACCGCAGAATATCATCACTGACAAACAGCGTCTTTCTCGCTTCTGGGTACTTGACTTTCTGGCTTGCAGAATCACGCAGCAGCAGACTCGGTTTCTGCTCTTCACCTGCTGTAGTGGAGCTGTTGAGGTCCTAGGTCAATTCCGCAGCTTGCTCTACTCGGTTGTTTATCACTTCTAGGCTGTTGGCATAGGCCCATTTCCAGTTTAACTAGACATTTCCAAGGGTACATTGCTAGTCTGGATCGTCTTATTCAAGAAAGTCAGCATCAACCTACGGGTGTGAAAGGATACCAAGATACATTGCACTTCCAAGTTGTCAAGCTACTTTCAAACAACTTGGTTCCATATGGATTCTTCTGAGTAGCTCATCAGAACCTTGTGTCCTCAAATTGCTGATCACAATATCTGTTGGTGTCATTGCTTACAGCGTCAACAAAAACTCAAGGGCCATTGGCTCCTCACTAAGGTGCCAAAAGATCTGACGTGCAATTGAACTACAGCATCCAAAAACCTTTGTTGATAGTCTGCCACTGGCGCAGTTGCTGGACTTGAGGATTATATCCAAGCTTTGTGTAAAACAGTCAGAAGAAAGACTCATCTCTCTATCAATGCCCTTTCCATGAAAGCAGTTAGTTTGAACATCCAATTTGATCCAGATGTTAAGACACTGCAACATGACCAATGACCATCCACCAGGATATGTGCTTCGCTCTAGGGGCCATAAATGGCACACCACTTGGTAGCACATCAACCCAAAAAGTAGTATTGTCAATTCTAACAGTAGGCTACACGGTAATCATCACTCGTCTGCTAACTGGACATAAGAAACTTGCTTTGTGAAAAGTGAAAACAGCATTGTCCGTCAAGCCGGCAAATTTCATGAGGACTTTTCTATCAATTCTTGGCTGGGTTATCATTTACAATCTGCTACTGGGTTCTATCAGTTCATTGACGTAGTAGTCATGACAATTGAAAAGACTTGAATAAACTAAAGGTAGTGTCGGAAACCAGATGATGAACCAAAGCAGTGTTTGGACGCATCTCTGGTCACAATTTTGGGCATATGGTGTTGACTTTCCAGGCTCAGTAGATTCTTGCCAAGCGTAATCTCTATCACCACAAGCCAAACTTCGTCTGTAGTATTAGAAGGTCGATCGCATGGCCCTGGCCTGACTTTCTACCTCCAACACTTGCTTCATTATAACAGTATTCGTCACCACCATCGTTTGTTTGAACCCATACCATATGGAAGTTTTGGCACAATGACAAGCTGCAAATCTGATTTATGTCTGGTAGGGGTCAACCCACTCACTCCCTATTAGCCTATATCCTGCAGCATCCTACCGTCCCAGTGCACAACTCAAGGTACGGATGTATTAAAAGTGACTTTTGCTGCTGGTGCCGAATGTTCGTCAAACAGTAGTCTAGTTTGTCTACTTGACTCGGATTGAGAGGGGATCTATAAATGTCGTGTCCAGGCTTTCTTATTGAAGTTCTATAGTAAACAGATCAATCAGACCAAAATAAATAACTAAATCAGCAAATGGCAAGTATACAGGTGAAGCAAAATGAATAAAACTGAATAAAACAGAATAAAACTGAAGCAGGCGCAAAATTGCAAAATCATAGAAACTTTGGATACGTGGAGCAACCAGTAAATGTCAGCATAAAATTCTGAAATTTCACACTGTTTATTACCTCAACAGGGGTAACAACTTCAGAGGGTACCACGTTGAAAATTATGAACTTCAAAATTTTTCACTGGTTTAACGGGCGCCCTAATATAAGCCCTATATTTTATTTATTGTGACATTCAACGAAAACTACTGTGCTGCATAATTTCTGTTCCATTAATTTTTACAGGGCTTTTTAACGTTCAGTTGTACACAGAATGTGCAGTTCTAAATAGATTTGTCCAGTTATGCAAGTACTTCTGTACAGTTAAAACTAGCAAAAAAGACAATTGTGTTCCGATTGGAAGTAATTTACCATGGAGAATGGGAAAGGAAAGAAGGGGTTGTGCAGTTCTAAAAATTCCTTAAAAACAGCCCTGAATTTTTATTTGAAATTCCACGATCAAGAACTTACGTTGTCAATTCACGATTAATTTATAACCTGGTGACGCAGAAGAATAAGCACGACCTTCGTTTCGACATCTCAATAATTAATTATAGGTGATGTCATTCCTCCTCGGTGTGCTGCATCGACATCTCTAACATGTAGGCATATAATACAGGTCAGGTCAACCCTCTAGGAAGTCGTCTAGTTGTTGCAGAGTAGCCTATTATTGTTCTATGTTGTTTAAAAGTTGGATTGCTCATGTATTGAGAAAATTTGGCCGAAAACTTCGACAACTTTAAAACTTCGTAAATTTAAGCCGCGCGTGTTGTTTGTTTAAAGTTCCTGTATGCTCGACCGACCCCTGCGCATGCGCAAACGACATAATTTTATATCCCTTCAGCCTATTGTCGATATGGATGCCCAATCTCAGCCAACTTTGACAATTGAAATTTTTCGAAACTTGAAAGATGTAACTACATTTGATTCCACTCATTCGACGAACATTATTAGCTCTCATCAAAACATGCGAAATCCAACTTAGTTTTTGTACCAAAGGATGGTCTAAAATCGCTGATGGGCCTATAATTAGTCTGGGACTTTCTGGTTTTTTCATTACGAAATCTGGATTCATTTCTGAAACCTCACTGGCAATACTGTAAATCATCCACCTACACTTGTAGGGTTGGCTGCATGGTCAGAGGATCAGGTGGGCGAAGCCATAAAACCTAACACTTTTTTAAATTTGGAAATGAGTAATTACGTTGCATTACAGGCTAGTAGATTAGAACGCTGAACCGTAGCTTTGCTTACCACGATGATAACAGAGGGTGATTATCTCGTCCTAAAATGCATCAAGTGGTCAGACCGTGCTTAAAACCAAAAGAGTTGAATAATTTTCGACCCTACCCAAGTTTCACTGACACGCCTGGACCTATTAATTGTACGAGTCAGTTCAATATATAGCGTCAAGCACGAGCGTTTGAAATTGTAAAAAGGCTCAGTAGGTCTATTTTTAAAAAAGCGCATTAATCACACGTTTTGACGAAGGACGTCAGTTGCAGTTGCAGTTCATTTCAGTCATTAAGTTTCGTGAACTGAAGGAACTCAAACCTGACGACCTTCATGTACCTACCGCATTGCAGAGCTAACGCCTCAGCTCATGGTAAGAATCGAGCAGAGCTGGTGACCGTAAAATGTAGTTAACAATGAGCAGTCTTGTTCTAAACAGTCGTATTGAGACGAGATGCCTATGACTCTTGCTTCTAAACTCATGCGACAATAGTAGCCTATAGCTATTTGTAATAGGCCTAATATTATGTCACCATAAACCCGATAGAGATTACGCGCAAACGCTTGGTCGTGATGGTTCTTTTGTAACGAACAAGCTGGTCTTGCTTCTTATTACACGTCCTCTACTTTCCCTAGCCGCTCCATCACAGCTATATTATGTTACAATAGCAAGGCCGTTTGGTGACTGCGCCCACTGTGTTTTACACAACAGTTCCAGCCATTGACATTGCCACATTTACGATCCCTGATAAACCACCCACGTTTGACTGACGACGTCAGTGACACACGTCAACAAACCCATCACTATATGCTATTAATTATTATCCGACGTCTTGTCACTCAGCAGCTGCTCAGAAAGTCGACGTGTTTCCGACGTCGGTTAATGACGTTAATATTATTCATGTCGATCTAGTAGCCTAGTAGTTGCAGTTTAACGTCACTGTGTGCATGGGCGGAAACCTGGGCGGAGACTTGGGGGGGGACGGAAAGACGCGAGATTTTTTGACGGACGAATGGCTGAGTGTCGCCGAAAAATTTCCATCTTTTGCCGGCCAAAAATTTCTGGTCGCCGCCGAAATCTCGGAAAAAATTTCTATTTTCGCCGCCAATAAAGTTGATGACCTTTTTTTTAGTCTTCACGCTCAATGATTGGGGGGGGGACAAATGCATGGGCCGTCCCCCCAACATCTACATTGGGGACCGTCCCCCCTGTTCCCCCCCTAGGTCTCCGCCCATGACTGTGTGATAACAAAGACTCCTCCTTTAGCCAGGTCTGTCATCGGTTCGGACGTCGGACCATGATGCACAATCGGCCACAGCATTCCACGTCCAATGTGTCCATTGTCACAAGTTAGAGGACGTATGTAATGAATTCATGCTGTTCTATAGGCAGGCGGCTATGTTGAGACAAAGACTTTTGAAATTTCGGTTCTTATTGTTATTATGTAACGACTCGCAGCGGTCATTAGGATCTGTGCAATCAAACGGTTAATCAGCCCAGACCTTCAACTTTTGCATTTATCAAACTGAGATTGAATAAAGCATGAGTGGAGCAGACATAATGCAATGCAATTTATGGGGTTACGAGATGCTATGCTGATTGGTTACCTAACCAAAAACACCAATGCACAAACTTGATGTGGTTTTTTTCAATTTACAGATGATAGGCCACGCCTTATTCACGGTATAGCCACCATATAATAAAAAAATCATTTACTTCGGTAACCAACGAAGATCAGTCGTGCTCTATTGTTCGAATGATACACAGATACTCTAAGAAGGGCCTTCCAATTGCATGTCGCATATTGCATATTAGATGTTGCTACATAATTATATTTCGCCTTAGTGAGATTATTGTAAGGCGCTATATAAATCTTCATATACATTCATACATACATTTCAGTTGAGTCACTTGAACTACTTTTACTAGAACTTATATATGGCTCACAGTTGAACGACAATGATTTTTCAATGAATTATTGTCAATAGTAACAATAGTAAAAAAACTAAGAAGGCCTATTAGTGACAAATGTCTTTGAACTTCACTATAAAGTTGTTTCGAAGCAACAGTGACAATGTTGTTTTGACTACCTGTAAAAGAAGAATAACGACAATAGTAGCAATAGGTTACAATCAGTATTTCGGCAGAGTATTTTAGACAGCTGCTCAAAACCGGAGTCTACTATTATAATAGGCCCTACTGGCCAAGAAAAAAGCAAAGCTCTGTCAAAAAGACAGCATGATCTAGGATCAGCATCTTCATTTGTAAAACACATATTTTGACATAATGTATAAATATACCAGAACTGCCATATATACTATATAGGCCTACAGCCCTACATGTACACTTCGTCTTAACAAAAATTAAAAGCAGGTTTTTTAAGTCATATCCAAAATTAAATGCCATAGAACACAGTCTCACTGGCAATAGAGCATAACTTCATTGTTACCAATATTACATCGTGATTTTCATGATTCCTAAAGACCACACCATAATAGGATCCATAGAATATAGTTATAATTAATACAATTGATCATACAGTAATGATTAAGTGTTTACATGTATCGGATAATACCCTATATTTATGTAGTCAACTGAAGCGGTTATATTATATGTATACATGTATTGGGAAATAGCCTATAGTTACCGCAGTGACACGATGATATGACATAACATTCATTTAACGTAACAATCATTTAACATAACAATCATTTAACATAACATTCATTTAACATAACATTCATTTAACATAGCATTCATTTAACATAGCTTTCATTTAACAAAACATTCATTTATTGCTCCCAAATACTCGTAGGACCAACACAAGATAATTTCTTAGCGCTTGACAACAACAGATGCAATGATTACCTAAAAACACTGGTGGGCCTACTCCACGTTATAAGAAACTTCTCCTGTCATCGATAGATTTCAATAACCAGTTTGCAAACTATTCACAAATCACATTTCACTTTGTATAAAATGTCAGATCTGTGCAGCAGAAACACGATGTACACTGTGAGCCATAAAAAAACGTGCCAATTTATTTTTAGCTATATCTCGGTCGATATTTTAACAATTTTATATCTTTTTGTGTCGTTTGAAAGAAAAATTAAATCTCTACGATTTACTTATTTACTTGCGCGATGACGTCATATCCGTTTCGCAGCATAATGTAAATAAAGTTGATGGTTGAAAATTTGAGTTAAAATTTTAAAATGTTGAGCTATGAGGATAAAATTTTAATTAAAAATCTGCGGGAATGCAAAAATTATTCTTCTAGACGATTAATTAAGGAGTTTCCGAACAAGAATTGGAAAAGAAGAACATTAGATGACTTTCTGCGAAAGTTGAGAACTATCGGTTCAGTTGAACGCGCTGCGGGAAGTGGTCGGCCAAAATCGTCGCGAACTGAAGATAATATCGCCGCTGTCAATGAATTGGTTCAGAGCCAGGAAGACAAGCCTAAAACACATCTTGGCAAAATGTGTACGTGAAAAGGAAGTCATTTTGAACACAAACTTTAAACAAATAAAGGCGCTGAAAAATTGTTTGCATTTAAGTAGTAAAAATGCAGCATTTATCGATTCTCACGTGTTTTCTAGTGTCTTCAGTTTCGCAAGACAAGTTTAACATACATGTAGGATGAAATCGATGATGTTTATTTCTGCTATTTAGAGTATTGATTCCTGTTTAAAATAATGCAAAAAGTGTAAAAATCGATAAAGAAATGACAGAGATATAGCTAAACATAAAGTGGCACGGTTTTTTATGGCTCACAGTGTAGAAGCTATACGTACGCTTTCCTCGAAGTCCTTGAACACTTTAACATAACTTTAACATAACGACTATAGCGTCCCAGAATCGAATGGGAAACAAAACCAGAGCGTTCTTAGATTGTCAACGGTTCGCATATGCATATCGTCAATTATACCCTTGACGCTTATTTCTTCCATTCGCTTTTGCGAAGCTCCAACCTGCGGATCTTTCCACTTATGGTCTTTGGAAGTGATTCGACAAATTCAATCTGGAAGAAAAGGAAGATAACAGCGAGATTTAGACGGTTTGACAAATTGCTTCTAGAAGACATGTTCAAGTAATGGTCAGTTGTCATAGTTTGAATCGAATTCTTTGTCCAGTAGGCCTAAAGTTCATAGATTTACAATAGTGTAGTTCAAAGATGCAGGATTCCTGGAATGGACGATGCAAGCTAACAATTATTTGGCAGAGCCATTTATGGACTTAATTAGACTTTTCATTCAGTTAGATACTTTATGACTTAAGACAAGTGCAGTGTTGATTCGTCAGATGATACACTTTTTATACAGCAGCGTGCAAACCAGCTGCACGTTAAAAGGCATTATGTCCTGACTTAAGGATTCAATACAACTGAAGAAATGCGTCTTACTTTGCGAGGGTATTTATATGGAGCCGTCGTTTCTTTCACGTGATTCTGAAGGTTGGTTCTTAGTTCATCGAAGTCGTTAACTTTGTAGTCTGACTGCAAAACGACGAAAGCCTTCACAACCTACAGAAGAACAGTCACAACACACATCCCACTGAAGCAAAGACATCAATCACAAATCTAAATTATATGCTTTAAATGCACAAAATTGCAATGAAACCCGGGCTTTGAATAATTGCCGGATGCTGTTGCCGGGTTTTAACCCATAGGCGGAGTTTGTCAGGGGCTGGTGGGGGCTAAGCCCCCCCCCCAAAAGACCCAGATTAATTTTTTACCGTGTTAAGGGTTTCTTTTCCCGGGCTTAGCCCTTTCCCCCCGCCAAAAAGGCTTTAACCCCTCCAAGAACGGAAACCAAACTCCGCCCATGTTTTAACCTCAGCCTTTCTTAGGATCCCATGGTTAAGTCTTCATTGCACGCCCACAGTCTACGTGGAAGAAGGTCTGGTCCCCGGTATTTCTCTACAATTCTCGCACTGTTGAAACCACGCCACATACACTAACTCTGTACATTTAATAATAGCCTAGGCCTACAATTTAACACTGCCTTAACACTTTAAGCGCGAGACTTTCCTAAAAGCGACTGATAAAACCAACGAATCTCGTCGTTAAAGAGTTAATTGCACAGAATTGCTTATACGCTGAAGAAGAGAGAAATATAATGGATTATGCAAAGAGTGGTCAACACCATAGGCGCAACCACCCTATGGGACCCACGGGACGCGTCCCCCCAACTTTTGGGTGGTCCCATTGACTTTATCATTATGGTCCTCCCAACTTTTAGGACGTGATTCATTTGGTCCCCCCAACTTTTAGGACGTGATTGCGCCTATGGTCAACACTGGTCAATGAAATGGATAGTTGATTGGAATTATGATTTCACACGAAAGCAACAGTTGATCAATGGTTATAAATATTGCCTTCATGATAATCAAGCCGTGATTTTGATGGATTAGATTAGATTAGATAACACTTACTTCACCGCGCATCTCATCTGGACTGCTTACAACTGCAGATTCCACAACCGCCGGATGAGAGAGAAGAGCATTTTCCACCTCCTGTGGACCAATTCGATACCTAAACACATTACTCAGACGTTATAAACACTCCCGAAAACTACGCTGTCTCAAACTGAGAGACATTCTCACTGATTCATTTTAGGCTACAATTACACCTACACCCAGGTCATACGGACAGGCTCTCCCAACAAAATGTCTAATGCTATTGTATTTATCTTTGCTACAGCCTGAACCCGTTTATGCACTCCAGATTTTCCACATTCTGCTAAAATGCAAAGAGGTATCACGTCCCCCAGAAATCTTAACATCAAGACAAGACTTCAAAAATAAACTCTTGAGAACAGCATGTCTGTTAGTCACCCACAGCGAAATGGGGCGCGGTGGTGTAGTAGGTATGTTCGTCGCCTTGCAGCCGAAGGGTTGCAGGCTCGAATCCACCTCAAGTCGCCGCGTAGATACCATGGGCAAATCCTTTACTCGCAATTGATCAGCGCTTCGGCGTGAAACTCCGATGCAGTGCCCGCTCGGTAGTCGGGAGCGCCTCTGAGTAGAAAGCTTGAAGGGGGCGCTATAGCAAGTGCACATACAAACAGCTAGTGGGTCATAACTTTTATAGAAGTCAACAGATTCAACAGAATACATTAAAATGGAAGTGTCCTTATATCAATCAAAGAACAGTATACATGTATATAGTCATAATACATAATATGTTGGGGTTCGACTGGATCAGGTTTCAATAGCAGGTAGAATCTAGAGGCCAGTTAACAGGTGGACAAAACCAGAGATATTTCGAGAGAACTTGCCCAGCCGAGTTGATGACATCATCTGCTCTGCTGGAAAACCAAAAGTATCCATCTTCATCAACAGTTCCATGATCTCCCATCAGGTAGAAGTCGCCCTTGAAGCAAGCAGCTGTCTTCTCCGGTTCATCCTTTTCAAAAATTGAAGTAGGTAAGTAAGTAAGCAAGAAAATCTTTATTCACCAGCAACGGCACAGAAGTTTACAGAGGAAATTAATTCGTACCGGTAATAGAAAACATCTATGCAAAGATTTATCCATGTTTAATTGTTTATCCAATGTGCTCAGCTGTTTATCGTAAATCTTCTTATCTTGCACGACTTTTATAGCCAGTTCTGTATAAATGCTTAAGTAGTGAATTCATTTGAAAAGAAATAGGGTCGAAGTCATACGGGCGCAATTATATATAAGGTGTACATTTACATTTATAAGTCGAAACTTCCACTCACAATTTTAATGGCTGTGCCAATGAAAAGAAAGTGGAGTGAAAATTGATGTTACCACATATCGAAGAAAAAGACCAACTGGCCGGTTAGGCTTCACTCGTATGGCAAACTCCCCAGGAACATTTGGACCGACCTCTTTCCCATTCTCGTCAACAATCTGAAAACAAAACTCCTGTACAATAATATTATTCTCATGAGCATAAAACGAATATCACGTGTCATTTAAAATTTCTAAAAGATCTTCCAGAATCTTCAAATTTCCTGTAGAGTAATATAGCCTACACAACATTTAATATAAAAAAATTGGTAGGCTATTGCTTTAAAAGGTTCCATTCAATCCATTGTAACTTCATTGCGTGAAGCATCCATTATTTACCATTTTAACACCCACACGTGTCTTATAAACGATTATCTGTCTGATTCTATGGTGGAGATACGATCAGTGACTTTATACATTTCATTTAATGTAGGCCTGCACAGTAAAGAACCGAGTTATCTAATCTAATCTAATCTAATCTAATCTAATATAATCTAATCTAATCTTAAATGAACAAGTGTGAAACGCTTCTTACAGCAGAGCTATTCAGAAGCGTCTCAGCATTAGCCTACAGACCCGTGAAAAGAGAAATGTCCTCACGCAGCGAATAAATGAAGGTGAGCTCTCTTATCACTCCATAATATCATCACTCCAATCCGATCTTCGTTAGGAGCTATATAAAGACCAAAATTATACACCATGCAACAGCCCAATTGACGATGGATAATTGCTGCTTTGCCAGGTCCTCTATAGACATCACATCCATAGACTTGTGAAAGTTGTGATATCTCATTGCCTGCCAACGCTCGCCATGAATGCTACTTATGAACTTCTTCTCAAAGTTAAAAAAATGATCAGGCAGTTTAAAATGTCAACTAACTGCCACATCTATGCCAGGCGTCGCTTTTCCCATCGAACCAAGCCGCATTGGAAGGCATTTTGGTGTACCACACGTCAGGACCTATCAAACAAAAGCAACACAAAACCACTATAGGTCAACAACTTGATCGTTGGTTCTTCCCCATCAAAGTATGCTATACTCAGCAGAGAAGTTGAACTGGGTACTTGTTCTCGTGTACAACTCGGGCACAATTTTGAAGTATTAGAACTCTATTGAAAAAGTAGCTGTATTTTTACTCTATGTAAAATTAGGCCTATTTTACTCGTTCTTGATTAAATGAAACTTGGAACCTAAGTACTTGAAAACTGAAAAGCATCTGTGTAATTCAACCAGGTTAATAATTATGAGGAAGTACGCGAAGCAGATACATCAAAAGAGCTTTGGAAGATTTGAACAAATAACAACCCTCGAAAATAGCAAGTCTGTAATGGCAGATATTACAGTGTCACAGTATTCAACAGCAATTATAGTTATTGTGATTGAGGATGTCAATTGCAATTCATCACGGAAACTGCTTGGAGTAGACCTACGAAAGAGTTATGAAACACAACACAGTGCAATGTAACATGAGCTTCCGTATGACATGCTAAACACTAATGAAAGATAACACAAGACAAATAGCCTAATTAAGGTAATTTCAACAGTAGAACTACACACGATACTTTCGTTTATTGAACAATAGTAAGTTGGCAAACAGCAACTTATTAAATTTTATTCATAGGAACGAGAAAAAATACATGGTCTATTGTTGTCAATTACCGACAGAGCGTCAATAGACCGGGTAATACAAATATTTTATGGGGTAGGCACATGGGCGCCAGCACATAGGGGCAAGAGGGCCCTCTGAAAATTAACACCTAACTTTTAATTAATTACTAATTTCTAGTTTTAAACTAATTCCCTTGCTATGAATTGCTAATAATGGTAATGTTAAACAAGATGAAACTGAGACACCGACATTTTGAAACCACTATGAAAGATACCCTTCTTCTGAATTTCATACTTTGCAGTTTTCAAGCCTTGCCAAAAGTTTTAACCGGAACTATTGTGTTTTGCCCCTCCTGCAAAACTGTTTGCGGGCGCCCATGGGTAGGCCAACGAGTATTTTATTGGGTTAAGAATCAGCTCCTTGATACAATCTAACGATAATGCAACTTTATGCAAGAGATGAAATTTCAATAGCATTTTTCTGATATTTCAAGATGATGGGGAAATCAAGCAACTTCTTTAGCGCCTGTGTCAATTGCACCAGCAGATGTCGCTAAAAAAATCAAGCAGTAATCAGACGAACATTACAGAAGATTAGAAAGAACGGTTCCATATAACAAAAGGTAATAGTAATAGCGATCTTATCTTTTTATTTCGTACGGACACAACGCAGTTTTGTTTGTTTTGCTTGTATGCGCACTTGTTATAGCGCCCCTTCAAGCTCTCTCCTCAGAGGCGCTCCCGACTACAGAGCGGACACTGCATCGGAGTTTCACACTGA
>OX457036.1:12621606-12724106 GCA_949752735.1 Lumbricus terrestris
TATGCCTACTTTCTAAATTAATAAATATGATATCATATTTCCGCCATTTACATGTTAGGGGGCAACAATAAAAAAATTCATCAAAGATGATTTGAGTTTAATAAAAAAAAATTAAACAAATTAACGGCGCGTAGCACTGCGTAGGCTACTGTCGTGACGTTTTACACAGCGAGCACTTGCTGCCTGCTATTAAAGAATTGTCGGGCAGTGAATTTTTCATATTCCAGCAGGACAGTGCTCCTGCTCATCGAGCCAAAGAAACTGTTGGCCTGCTTTCAATAGAAACTCCAGAGCTCATTTCACCAACTCTTTGGCCCCCTCAATAGCCCTGATCTTAATCCACTGGACTACAAGCTATGGAGCGTCCTTCAAGAACGCGTTTATCAAACTCGCATACGTGACGTTGACCACCTCAAACAGCGAATTGTGGACGAATGGAATCGTTTTGATCAAGGGATTGTTGACAATGCAATCAGTGAATGGCGAAAGTTCCTTAGAGCATGCATTCGAGCTAATGGAGGACATTTTGATCATCAGCTTTGAAGAACAGTAATTGTTGCAAACAATAACTTCCTATCTTTTACATGTTGGAAACTTAAAATTTTCTTTGCCCAAATTTGAATGTGCCAAACTTCGGACTCTGTTAGTAGAATTTGACAAAACTTTCAGGAAACATTGATACCTTATCTCTCTTATATTCTGTGAAATATTTTAGAGTTTCATTCAGAATTGACAAGTATCTCGCCAAAACAAAAAGGGTATCAGACCGTATATTTTATTCAGGCAGCAATCCAACACTGGCAGATAATAAATTAAACAGAAATTAGATTAATTATATTAGACTGTACTGGATTGGAATGGGGTCGCTCATTCGGAAATTTACGTAGCGCCATTTTAAGTGGTCTACAGATATGAGCGCATAACTTAGAAATTTCGTAGCGTGTCTTGCTTATGCAAAGATGTAAAGGATTCATGTTTCTGTTTACTTCTAATTCAGTCACGGCTAAAAAGCCTAATCTGATTGTGTTGATTGCACGATATTAGAAATTGAAGTGGATTGGATTGGATTGGAGTGGAGGATTATACTGCACTGGAATTAACTGATCTTTTTTCTCTTAGATTAGAGTGATCTGGAATAGAAAATAGAATTGGAATTCCTCAATTTCAAAGTCTAACCTCTTTTCTCCAACTACGACTTTAATTTTCACTGATGGACAATCCCTGATAATCTAGAAAACAAGCAAAAAGGGTAATATATTGTATTGCATTGTATCTGACCATTCATAAAACGCTTCTTGAAGCAAGAGCCATTCAGAAGGGCTTCCGAAGTTCCGGTGCGTGCAACCCCGAGAGAAAAGGCTAGTTTTGAGACGAGAGAAAGATGACGAAGGACTACCAGAGAGGATGGAAGAGCGAACTGATGGAGAAGTCCATTGCATAGGGAGGACCGGGTCAATGTAGGCCAATGATCTGGATTGAACCATGGTGGTCCTGACGCGGAGAACAAATAGGTCAAGCCGATCAAGGACCTAAGAGGAAGTACAGCGAAGTGGCAGAAATGGGGAGAAGCATAAGATCACAAAGACACCAGAACAAGACCCAATTGAGACTTGAAAACCAAAGTAAGAACTTTGAATTGTATACGAGCTGAGAGTGGAAGCCATTGAAGTTGCTCAACCATGAATGTAGAAATGTGAGAGAATCGAGGAAGACGGGCAATGAACCTAGCAACGGTAATGAGTACAGACTATAGAGGAGCTAGTCCAACCTTTGGGAGACCAACAAATTAATTAATGGCAGAATGGATGATAGTTGTGGCAGAAACCTCGAATTATTGTAAGTGCCCTCATTAGAAAATGAAATAGAAAATGAGCAACTATTGCCTGTGGGAAGATGAGAGAGCGAGGCAGATGTCGAATATACCAAGCCCAAGAAAATGAGGTCGCCAATGCTTCATGCCAACGGCTACATGTACCTCCTGAGGTTAGCTTAAACAACTGCTATGACGAGTACAACGACCGTACAGTGTAAATGGGATGATGAGACGGCGAGGGAGAGGACTGGCCATCATATGCCGAGGGTAAGCAAATGAAGACGCTGGCACTATATACTCATGGTACGTTAAGGCTAGCTTAATGAACTGTTCATCATCATCATCTTCATCTTCTTCCTCCTCCTGCTTCTGGTTGTCCTCATCGTCCTCCTGCTCATCCTACTTTTTCACATTCTTCATCTTTATCATCATCTTCACACTCGTCTGTCTTCATCATCATCATCATCATCATCATCATCATCATCATCATCATCATCATCATCATCATCATCATCATCATCATCATCATCAGCATCATCATCATCAGCATCATCATCATCAGCATCATCATCATCATCATCATCATCATCATCATCATCATCATCATCATCATCATCATCATCATCATCATCATCATCATCATCATCATCATCATCATCATCTTTCTTATTCTTTCTCCTTCTCCCCTTCTTCCTCCTCCTCCTTCTACTCCTCCTCCTTCTCTTCCTATTCCACTGAATGCAATCAACTATAGAACAACCTCATCCACTTTTTCTGCACTTTCTGCGTCAGTGATGATGCACTTGGCATGAGAACGATCAAATCGATATTTGATATCCATCGCAGTCAGTTGAGTGGTTCCTGTGATAAGGATAACCCCTGAGAGAAAGAAAACAACAGCAACAGAATTAGTAAAGACAGTGCAATCTCCGGAAAATATGATGTAGTCATGCATAAGAAATGTCAAACATGCGCAATATACGAACAGTTGAGTATAATATAATCTTTAAATTATGTCATGCAATTCACCTGGTAGATTTTGTGTTTAGGCCTATACTGACTTCTCTGCTCTCCAATCTCTTAATCTGGCGATCTTTATCTCGCTGTCTCAAATACGATTGTCTTAACCTGGCAATAAGATTGGCATGATTACAACATTAGCCTAAGTAATAAAATTATATTAATCTGGGGAAAGGAAAGATGTCGGCATTGGCAGGCAGTGGCGTAGTCAGGGGGGATTTCGTGGGTTACACCCCCCATTGGCCTAGGAAACAAGTTTTTTAAAGATTATTTATCTACTTAAAAATAAAAAACAATTGCTTCTAGTAACAATTGTTTTTCTTACTTTATTCCCTTTGTTACGTTATTCCTTTTTTATTTACTGTAATACTGTTGGGTTGGTTTCAGAAAGGGTACCCGGCCAGGCAAAAAAAAACAAACCCCCATGAAAAATTCCTGGCTACGCTACTGTTGGCAGGCAGCAGTGCTTTTGTAAGGAATTTTTAGAACTGCTCATCCTCTTCTTTTTCTTCCCATTCTCCGTGGTACATTTTTTCCAAATCGGATGACAATTACCCTTTTAAAACAATTTCCAACTGCAGAGAAGTGCTTCTGCAACTGCACAAATCCATTAGTAGAGCCGCCTGGAACCAAAATGTGAAGGAATTGTTCACTTTGTGATACAAGTATGAAATTTGGTACATACGACGAAAATGTCATAAGAAAAAGATTTGGCTATACGGCCATCGCAGATTTGACCCCTGGCCCCAATGGCAGCCATTTTTCAAAATGGCCGACCAATTTACAGATTTTAAATTATCTCAGCTTCCAGTGCACTTAGAATCGTCATCTTGGTGTCTAAACATACATAATTAGGGGCGAGGATTCCAAAAGAGCCATTACAAATGTCCCCATGGCTCCAATGGCGGCCATTTTCCAAAATGGCCGACCAAAATACGGATTTTCAATATCTCAGCTTTCAGTACACTTAGAATCGTCATCTTGGTGTCTAAACATGCATAGTTAAGGGCAGGCAATCCAACAGAGCCATTATAAATGTTCCCCATGGCTTAAATGGCGGCCATTTTCCAAAATGGCCGACCTAAAAAAGGATACTTCAATATCTTAGCCTCCGTTACACTTAGAATCGTCATCTTGGTGTCTAAACATACATAGTATGGGGCGAGGATTCCAACAAAGTCATTGCAAATGTTCACCAGGACTTCAATGGCGACCATTTTCCAAAATGGCCGACCTAAAAAGGATATTTGAGTATCTCAGCTTTCAGTTCACATAGAATTGTCATCTTGGTGTCTAAACATACATAGTTAGGGGCAGGAATTTCAATGGAATGAAATACATACGTTTATGTTCACAAAGTTTGCAGCCAAGGACGTCAATGTTGCGGTAAGGTACAAATTTCCTGCTTATTTGAAAATCAGCTGTTATGGGTTTATAGTGCTTCAAGTATGTATTCCAATTGTTGACGCTCTTACATATATACATACTGTATGGAGCCATCATAGTCAACATGCTGAAGCCTGGCACTGCATCCACCTTTTCAGATTATTCCTCCCATAGTTTCTTGCCCTACGTCACAAGACAGCTATAGCATGTGCATAGAGTATATGTTTTGCGGAATGATTATGTGGGTGGCAGCTTGAAGACATACACACGCAGTGTGACGAGTAAGGGAAGTCGAAGGCGCGTCGAAGCTTCTAGCGCTCTACCCAGAGACTGGCAGGAATTACTGAGGTATGACGAAAAAAAGTTAGAGTTGTTTTCTTTCGTGAGTCTGCAAAATTATAGCAAAACTAGAAATAGAACCAGGAAGACAGATAATGCCAACTTACCACAAGGATGTGCTCTGTACTTGGCAAATAGACACATCTGGACTTGCTCCGTGTAGCCTACTCTGCAAGAGGAAGCTGAAACAAAGATTTTTCTGCATGTCTTCGATGCCACCAAACATGGTTATCGTAAGGTGATGATACGCAACGTTGACTCTGACGCGTTGGTGTTGGCCGTATCAGCAGTTCAGCAGGTGAGCATTGATGAACTGTGGGTTGGTTTTGCCTCAGGCGGAAGCTTCAGATACCTACCAACCTATGGAATGGCGCGTGCCCTAGGTCCAGAAAAGTGCCTAACCATGCCCCTCCTACACGCATTTAGCGGATGTGACACAGTATCATACTTTGCTAGCTGCGGAAAAAAGGACTGTCTGGGACATTTGGGAAAACATTCAGCGACGTCATCCCAGCCTTCTGCACCTTAGCGTCAACTCCCAGCTCTGTTTATGATCTGCTCGATAATTATAATTGAGCGCTTTGTGGTTCTTCTATATGACCGTGCTAGTGGTGAGAAGATGGTGAATGAGGCAAGGAAGCAACTGTTCGCACAGAAAGACAGACCTATGAATGGCCTTCCACCAACTCAAGTTGCTCTGGTTGAACACACAAAGAGAGCTGCCTACCAAGCTGGTCATGTTTGGGCACAGATGTTCATAGCTGCTCCTAAGCTACCATGTCCTGGTCAATGGTGGTGGCAACACACTATACTGAAGGCGGCAGGGAAGTGAAGTGGACGACACTTTCCGAAAAGTCTCGTGCCTGTCGTGTACTGCTCAGATGTGACTGTGAGAATGGATGTAGGGGATAGTGCAAATGTATAAAAGCTTCTCTACACTCTACAGTGTACTTGTCTCTGTCTCTGTAGAGGCCTATGCGACCGTGAATGACGTGAATGATGTATAATTCTGAGGTCAGTACTTTGTCTGGAAAAGGGCCCCCAAATGTGGACTTAAATATGTCCCGATACACATCGACGAGAATATCAATAATATCTTGAATTGCATATATTCCAAAACTTCTTTTGTTGCCAAATGAACATGAACACAATCAGAAGTTTAAGAATAGTATGTTGCAATAAATAGCTTGGACTATACTATTTTTATACTTGACGCACCATAAGCCCATAACAGCTGATTTTCAAATAAGCAGGAAATTTGTACCTTACCGCACCATTGCCGTCCTTGGCTGCGAATCTTGTGAACAGACACGTTTGTATTTGATTCCATTGAAATTCCTGCCCCTAACTATGTATGTTTAGACACCAAGATGACAATTCTATGTGAACTGAAAGCTGAGATACTCAAATATCCTTTTTTAGGTCGGCCATTTTGGAAAATGGTCGCCATTGAAGTCCTGGTGAACATTTGCAATGGTTTTGTTGGAATCCTCGCCCCAAACTATGTTTGTTTAGACACCAAGATGACGATTCTAAGTGTAACGGAGGCTAAAATATTGAAGTATTCTTTTTAGGTCGGCCATTTTGGAAAATGGCCGCCATTTAAGCCATGGGGAACATTTATAATGGCTCTGATGGATTGCCTGCCCTTAACTATGTATGTTTAGACACCAAGATGACGATTCTAAGTGTACTGAAAGCTGAGATATTGAAAATCCGTATTTTGGTCGGCCATTTTGGAAAATGGCCGCCATTGGAGCCATGGGGACATTTGTAATGGCTCTTTTGGAATCCTCGCCCCTAATTATGTATGTTTAGACACCAAGATGACGATTCTAAGTGCACTGGAAGCTGAGATAATTTAAAATCTGTAAATTGGTCGGCCATTTTGAAAAATGGCTGCCATTGGGGCCAGGGGTCAAATCTGCGATGGCCGTATAGCCAAATCTTTTTCTTATGACATTTTCGTCGTATGTACCAAATTTCATGCTTGTATCACAAAGTGAACAATTTTTGACCAGGCGGCTCTACTACATTCAGAACGGCACATTTTGTCAAGAACTGCACACTTAGCATTTTCACGTTGGCCTTATTGAACTCATTCATTTACCAACTAGAATTTACCAACAAGAATTAACCAACTAGAATTGGCCAACTAGAATTTAGCAACTGGAATTTAGCAACTAGAATTAAACCAACTAAAATTAACCAAGCAGAACTGACCAACTAGAATTGCCCAACTAGAATTAAATTTACCAGCTAGAATTAACCAACTATAGAATTAACCAACTAGAATTTAGCATGTGCACCGATATTTCTGGTAAAAAACTTTCCACTTACATCTTGGGCATTGGCACTAAACACGATGTTGGCTTATTAAAGGTTTTTATGAATGCGAACAAAAACTGACAGAGTTGAGAGAAAGGTCACTGACCAGCACGTATTGCTGCAATGTTGAGTAGCCACCATTGAGGAACTTTCGGTAAAATTACCATCAGCCGGTCACCTGGCTTCAGACCACAAGGGCCACTCAACATATTGGCCACACTGTCACAGCAAGCAAAGACAAGACAGTCGTGGATTTTATTGTATGCACTGTAGGCCTACTGACTACTGTACTGTAACTGAACCGTTCTAATAAATGGTTCTTGAATATTTGCATACCGTATCGTAAGACATTACTACAGAGCCAGCAGGTTTGTTATAATAATAGCAGTCAATGGTCAATTTTGAGCATTTAATTAAAATTCAATAGGACGGATATGCACTCCGAGGTTTCTATTGCATCAATGGTTCCACTCAACATGTTCGCCACACTGTCTCAGTGCAGGAAAAGACAACCAGTACAAGATGAGAGCACTCAATGTACACATTTTTCGAATATCGAAGTGGGTCCATGGTCTGGAGTGGAATCCGGCGTACAGGGATCCCACTCCAAGTGCGTCTGCATGCTTCCTGGGGATTTTACTGAAGGATTTTAAATTCAAAACTGTGGCTTTGCCGCGCTAGAGTTTGGAGCGATTCTGAGTATAGTCCCCTTGAAACGACGCTACAGAAATTCCTGAGTGAATAAGAATGAACGAATAAGGAAGAGGATGACAATTCGCCAGCCATCATTTGCCAGCGTAACGACAATAAGCAACGTTCGTGGCTGCATCATCGTGGCCTACAGGGCCTACTGCTCCCCACTCATCTACTAGAGGCAATCAATCACTTCTTTTTTCTGTTTTAAACAAGCATTCAACAATTTACTTATTTTGGGATTAATTAATTAAGCAACCGTTTATTATTTTTGGCAGATGTCAAGGTGTGGTAGGTTGGTTAGGGAGCACGGTCTGTAACACGGAGAGCCCGGATTCGAGGCCCCCCACTCGTTCTTTCAATGTGTATAGGACAACTTTGAGGAAGTCCTTTACTCGTTCACAACTGCTCAGCGTTATCGATGCCCTGCTGTTCTATCTGTCTTATGGTTGTATTGCATATATCCAGTGTTATCCACTTCTTAACTTAGAGGGAGGGCATGCAATATCAAATATAGTTGTATAGCACTGTTGGCCTCTACCATGTGCCCAAGGTATAATCTTTTCATTCGTGTTCCAATCTGATTTCTTTGGAAACCATAGACTCGAAAGATCTTGCTGTAATTTTAGCGAAACATTCTCTTCTCAGTTCTCACACGAGTCTTGCTTTCACGTTAAATGCAGGTCAATAGCCTACTAAGGAGTTTATTCTGGAAGTGGCGCGAAATAAATATCAGAATTACATTTCTTGCATCATACCGTTTTGAATGTTCTGACAGCTCCTTGAAGGTCCATTTGATTTCCTTTCCCTGGTCACTGACCCACCAGAAAGCTGGAAGACCCTTGCGTACATCAGGCACCTTCTAATAAAGAAAAGGCCACGTCAGATTAAATTGGCCTTACCAAACACAAATGATCATAGTCATAGCAAAAGGCACAAGAGAAGATTGTACATAAGACTAAACAAACTGTTGATCTCAAAATGGATATCATGGGCGCCTTCACATTGGAGTGAGCTTTACCACTACCGGAATTCACATCTGAACACTCTCATCCAACATTTGGCGGGGACAAAAAGCTTCATTTTACATTATTTCCTTCCAACATCGTAAATACTTTACAAGTAGGCCTACTTTACATAAATCTGTTACATGTAGATTAAGCCACCATTGTTATTATAAACTCCAGATATCTACGTCGTCACTTTAAAGCTGAATGCAGGGCACCAGCTTATTCACGAGTGCTGCGTCGAGTCAAAGGTGTTTTCCAGATGGTAATCAGAATAAGATCCAAGTCCGGTTGCAAGGAACTTTTGAGACAATAGTCCTTGGCCACTGACACACTTGTTCTTACACTAAGCTTCTAACGTCAGATAAAGCATAACTGAACTGTGGATTATGGGCCCTACCTGCTCTTGTCTGGCCCAGTTGTCGATGACATCAGAGGCAAAATTGTAAAATTCTGGAACAGGTAGAGAGAAGTTCTTGACGGCTTCCTCGTAGTTGTTGATTCCAGCGAGTGATACACCTTGATCAAACTTTGCATTCCCATATCCGGAACTTATATTGGTCCATCGCGGAATTCCTGTCTGGAGGGAACGAACACGCTGAAGATGTGGTTCAGTCAACGAGATTCGGCAAAATGCTTGACTCCACTGAGGAAAACATGCTTCCCATGGAAAACCCCTTTTCCACCTGCAGAGTTGTGTCACCCTTCGTCCATGTTGGAAAATTAACGACATTGCTTACTTTGGGCTAGGAGCCAGGCATTCCGAAAACCTATCAAACATTATAATGTAACAACTTAATAACTAATAATAGCACCCTAATATTTCATAACTCACCAGCCGCATGTCAAGTTAGCCTATGTAACATTTAGCATGTAGTAGGCCTACCACCCAATATTTATATTATAAACATATTTTTTAAAAAGAAACATGTCAGATGATGTTATTCAATATATAGAATTTATAGCCTATAATATGCTTCATAGACTATAATTTTTCTTAAACATGTAGGCCTAATTTAGGCCCATAGTGCAATTTTAATAGGCCCTATTCATATAGGCTAGGCCTAATTATGATTCATGAATTTCACCTTTTTCTGTAGCGTACAACGAAACACAAGGTAATTAATGTTCATGTAGGACCGTTCTGCATAAATATCTACAGTAAAGTAAAGGAATGAATGAATTAATTAAGTAATTAAGTAAGTAAGTAGTTACTATTAATGGCGGTACTACCAAATTCTGCAAGCCATAATATAATCACCCACCCTCATCGTCGCCTAACATACGGAAAAAATATAATTAAGGTTCATCGCTGAATCCAGTAAATGCATTCTGGTGATCTTTGACTTGCTCGATTAGCAGACTTAGGCTCAACTGGCGGACGTTGAGCCTTAGGCCAAGGTCGCCTATATACACCGTGGTTCAATAAAAAAAAGTAAGCAAAACTGTTTTTCATATATCTCTAATGCCTGATGATTAATCATACTGATATTTTCCAGATATTTAGAGAATTGAACCAGGAATATGAATCCAACATATCATGCCATATATTTGAACGGATATAAAGATATGAATCTTTCAACTTCATCTGGCGAAATTTAAGTTTTCAGCAAGTCTGTTATGGTGTTCGTTGGGATTTCAACGCTTGGTCGTTCCCATTTGGTCTTCATCTGGGCAGCCCATGCCCATGAGCCTATTTATTGCCCACCAGAACATAGGATTTTAAAAAGGTCGGTTAATGGGCTTCCCACCTCAATTTTAGATGGGCTTCATGTGGTAAGCCCATGCCCATGAGCCCACTTGTCGCCCATTGAAACATCTGACGTCACAAATATTTTTTAATGAGCTTTTGATTTCAGGCCCAAGTGGGCTCGATGTGGGCAGCCCAAGCCCACCAGCCTATCTATTTCCAGCCTCAAATCCGGATATTGGAAAAGTGAGTTTTTACTTTCTGACCTCAATACTATATGGGTTCGCATGGTGACCTGGTTGTCCCTAGGGCTCGATCTTCCACAGTGCTACATAGAAGCTTTGCTATGGTTGGTCCGTCTTTCTGGAATAAGTTACCTATTAGTCTTCGCAATGAACTTCTTTGTATTTCTTTGCCCCTTTTCCGCAAGCGTTTGAAAACCATTCTCTTTGATTGTGGTTAGGTGTCAGGTCGGGAGCGCCTCTGAGGAGTTCTCTTGTAGTGGCGCTATATAAATGTACGATTACAATTACAATTACAATTACAATTACAATGGGTTCGATGCGAGCAGCTCAAGTCCATGAACTAATTTGTCACCCAAATAGAGCTTTATTCTGACAATGGGCTCCTCATGTCCTGCCCAGTTAGAGCGGACATACATGTAGGTAGCCCATGCCTATGAGCCCACATAATTTTGAGAATTTGTTTGTATGTGCACTTGTTATAGCGCCCCTTCAAGCTCCCTATCTACTCAGAGGCGCTCCCGACTGCAGAGCGGACACTGCAACGGAGTTTCACGCCGAAGCGCGGAGCAATTGCCAGTGAAGGACTTGCCCAAGGTCCCTACGCGGCGACGGGAGGATGGATTCGAACCTCGAACCTTCCGGCTTCAAGGCAGCGACGCCACCACTACACCACCGCGCCCCACAAAAATGGGCTCTGTATATGAGCATGCTGGCAGGGATAGTGATCCTGGAGTTAAAATTAACGGAGTCTATTATCGCAACGTTCTGCTGTCACAACAATGCCAGTCCCAAGCCTTGATAAAGGCGAATCTAATGATCCTTGTTATCACAAAGTGCAAATCGTAAAACTACTACTATGGTATACGCTGGCTGTAGAGCCGCATGGGGACCCCTAGAAAACCCTTTACTCGAAATTGCTCAAACGCATTGGCGTGAAACTCCAATTCAGTGTCCGCGCTGTAGTCGAGAGCGCCTCTGAATGGATATCTTGACGGGGCGCAATAACAAGTGCTCATACATACACGCATATTCCTACATACATAAAAATCTCCAATTGCGCTATCTTGCTCATCGACCGAAAGCAAAGTAGGTCCTGTTAATAATGCTACGACTTCGGTATTAATCACTAAATATTTCGATACAGATCTACGTAGTACATGTAGGTTGACTCACTTAACCTGCTTGATCAAAGAGCAGTAGACTAGATCTGTATTGCCACACTGGATGTCTGGGGGCTTTAGAGTAGGCTAATCGACCTTTGCAAAGTAGGTCTCGACCAACACGCAAGAACAACGCAATGGTTTTGATGATAGGCCACTTATAAGCCTTCGGATCAGGGCTGCAAGGACGAAACAGCCTTGAACGGTGTTACAGGCTATAGCCTAAACGCCCTGCTACACCGTTGGACATTGGCCTTTACGTTTAAAATGTTTGTTTATAATAGCTTACGACCACGTCATATCAAACTCTATACGTGCAGGGTATGTTTCAAATGCCTGCCTGCCTGACTTTCCGGATCTTGACCTGCTTATTAACTTTGCTTTGATTGAGCGCCTGTGAATAAGCTGGTTCCCACGAATTCGCATTTGTGGGTTCTGAAGAAGTTCCGAGTCTACGATTATGACTACGATTACAATCAAGGGTAGGCTATCTAGGATAAGTGAGATTATCGTAATCGTAATCGTAAGTTCGAAACTGCTAGCCTACAGCACCCAAAATGGCGAAATCGCGGGAACTACCTTATTCACAGGCGCTCAATCAAAACAAAATCGATAGGCGGCTGGTCGAGATGTAGGCCACAGTCCCTTTATTAAACATTCACATTTACATTTATATTTGCCAAAGGTCTCTCGGCTATTTTTAATGTTAAAGTCGAGGCGACAAAGGTTAGCCGAGTTGACCTCCCGCGCGTCTATAGTAGGCATAACACAAGAACCGGTAAAATACAAGGATAATCCGAGTACCGATCGAATATTATTAGGCCTATAGCCTATAGCCGTTATCTTATAGCCTATATAAATTATTTCAGTAAGTCTGTCGGTTTGTTTGTTTGTTAGATGAACACGGCCAAAGTTTTGAAGCAATCGACTATAATCCTTCGCAGGGGGTCGGGGTGGACCCAGGGCAGGACATAGGGGGTTCACGATCCAAAAATCTCAAGGGGGCCAGGATGGGGAGCAAGCCCTTAATTTTTGCTACTTTTTCAGCAGTTGCCATGCATATGTGTACACTTATTCACCTGAAACGTTACAGCTAGACAGATTTTCACACGAACCACCTCGCCTCCACCCAACACACAGCTCGTAGTGTTACAGGACTGGTTACTCCCGAAAAAGTTTCTACGTCCATTTCACTCTCAACCATAGATGTCGCCCCACTTCAAATTTCTTTCTATAGCTGAACACACATCGAGTTGATTGGTTAGGGATGATTTCCTCTTTAATTACTCGTGAAGTAAGCTTAGTCGATGCGCTCTTGCACTGTATACGACTCTATAGCCTATACTAGGCTACCTCAACGCTGAATATAATAGACAGGCAATAATTGTATAATTTGTAATTTCAAAACAATTAGGCTTGTAGCAATAGATTAATTTAGCAACTCGAATGTGCATATTAAATTATATATAATGTAATATATATATATATATATAATATAGGCTACATATATATGCATAGTACATTATATATGTCATGTAATATATATAATATACATATTTGTGTATAATTATGTGAATAGGACAATAAATGAATTTGTTATTGTCATCTTGACTTTTAAAGAATTTTGTAAATAACAAAAACTATCACATAAAAACTGTGTGAAGCCATGCAGAAAATCTCCCTTAACCTAGGCTATAGCCAATGGTTGAAAGTGGTTTGGAAGAGTTGCCGGGGCTGAGTAAAATTGTCGTTTTTGGACGGACGCCAACAGTACTTAGGCCTACCAATTTCACTCAAGATTTCGTAATTGGCATAGAGTAGGCCTAGTCTACTGTTTATGATGCATGCAAAGGCCTAAGTTTTAAACGTGTGACCCGACTGAGACCCGGAAAACGGCAGGTCACAAAAATCAGTGCCGGCTCGCAAACCCGACCCACTTTCAACCTTGACCTATTTGCGCGGCAGGATCAAGTGCAATGCCACAAACCGAATTCCACTCGCAAAGTAACTTTTTCATCACGTGTATGCCTACCAATTTATGGCCAGACAATCAGACAAATACATGAAGTAATTGTTTTACAATTGCTAATCAAACTGATGTCGGCAACGTCTGATAGCCCCATCTTCCCATAAATTTATGTCGCCTCATTTCCCGTCGTGCACTTCGTTCGCTGTGTTATAGCGATCGACAAAACGTCAAACGTATCCGATAAATTTCCTGCGCGCAATGGATAATTTACAACCTTGCGTTTCGTGCAGCGTCAGATAAATTAAACGTATTGCCATTATATTTCGGAATTAAACTAATGAATTTTTCTCACACTGAAATCAGTCCATATTTTATTATTGTGAGGCGGTTAGGGGCTGTCAGTGCTTAAAGTATGGAAAAAGAAGTGCCTGGATGCCCTCACCTTTTCAAAATAAGTGCCTGGACGCCCGCCCTCCCTTTCCTAAAATAAGTGCCTGGATGCCCCTTGCCTTTCCAAAAGAAGTGCCTGGACGCCCCTTGCCTATCCAAAAGAAGTGCCTGGACGCCCCTTGCCTTTCCAAAAGAAGTGCCTGGACGCCCGTTACCTTTCCAGTCAGGGCTGTCCAATAAGTGGCAGGACGGCGTTCAGATTTTAAAATAAGTGCATGGACGCCGTCCATGACCGTCCAGTCACACTTCAAGCCACGTGCGCAAGGAGGGGAGGCATTAGGCATTATCGAATTTTGGCGAATTGCGTATGGGTGCGTATACGGCGTGTAGTGGCTTAATTGTTTAATTGTGACGTCTACATAATTTAGCCTATTTAGGCCTATTACTCTGCATTATCCTATTTTCGTCTGGTGGCTGTTGATTACATGATAATTAGCCTACATGTATGTAAATACTGTTGATTTCTTCTACACAGTAGACCTAAACCATAACATTTGACAATTTTCTTGTTAGCAGATACGATGTTTAACAAAAGATAAATGGCGCCATAAATGTTTTAACAAATTGACCTTTGTTAACGGAGTGGGGTGGTGGAAAGCTTTTGTACGTGCGCACGAGGGTCCCCCAAAATGTACGAGTTGCAACAGAGGGAGCCGACAATACGTTTTTTGCGTACGTTACAATATGGATGTGCCCTTTATGACTAGCGCTTTCCCGCCGAAAGAGCGACATTTTATCGTAGAGCACGCAGGAAGCGGAAGCTAAATATTTCTGATGATAATAAACAATGTAGAAAAGGCAGCTACACATTTGTGCTGCCTTCGTATAGGCCTACCACAAGCCGCTGCAATCTGTTGTGAATTCTAAGGAGCGGAAATGTCTTGTTTCTAAATCGCCACTCGAGAGCCGAGCATAAGGAACCGGCGTATTAATGAGCGCTGCGTCAGGGCAGATGGGTTGTCTATAGACTTCAGAGGGTGGGAGGAAGCAGAGTAGCTGCATGCTTCGGTGGTTTTCGTCTAAGAGAGAGAAAAAGAAAGAAAGAAAGAAAGAGAGACTGATAGGTGCACAGACAGACTGACAAACCGACGGACGGACGGACATTGAAAAGACACAGGAGATACAGAGACAGACAGCCAGACAAACTGACGGAGGAGAGACACAGGAGACAGAGAAACAGACAAACAGACTGACGGACAAACTGACAAAGGAAAAAGGCACAGGAGAAAGAGAAAAACAGACAGAGAGAGAGACAGACAGACAGACAGAGACAGACATAGAGAAGTTGGTATAGGGTGTTTTGGCTTACAGTGTAAATGTAGTGGAAGACCTGACAGCTGCTGTTGACTTAACAGTACTGTTCGTAATTAAAATTAAATCAATCTTTTATGTGTAAGCACCAAGTTTTTCTAAATCGCCGCTCAAACGCGGTGCACATAACACAATGTTAACACATGTGTCTATTCATGAACGCTGCGTCAAGGCAGACGGGTTGTTCTGAGGATGAGAGGAGGCAGCGGTTGTCGTTTAAGAGAGCGAGAGCGAGAGATAGACAGACAGATTCAGAGACAGGCCGACACACACAGACAGACAAACACACAAACAGACAGAGAGACAGAGGAACGGACGGACTGGCAGGCACACAGACATACAGACATATCATGCCGATTGAGGAAAGACACAGAAGACAAAGAAACATATAGACAAAGAGAGACAGACAGACAAAGAGAGACAGACAGACAAAGAGAGACAGACAGACAAAGAGAGACAGTCAGACAAAGAGAGACAGACAGACAAAGAGAGACAGACAGACAAAGAGAGACAGACAGACAGACTGAAATGCGATCTTCACGAAGTGGAAACTGTGGAGACCTCACTTCTCGTGTGTGTTGTTGTTATAAACATTTAATTAAGCTTATAAGCTATAGATCTAATTGACTGTTTAGAGAAAGCCTAACTGCTGGGATCTACCTATACAACCATCGTTTAGTCATTTTCTATCTTCTGATTATCCCAGAGCAATCTACACCCCCCCCCGCCACCCAACCAGACGCTGACGGGGACTACCAGGCCATCCGCATGGAACTGATAATAATTATACGGGACAGATGGCGGTATTTACAAATCGATTCACCGTTTGAATGGTGCATCGCAATCTGCACGGTAACGTCATATGCGCGATATATACTTATAATTATAATATTATTAGAATGACGTCACCGCGCTTGTCTCTATACGGTATCTATGTTATTATTACGTTTGATAGAGAGAGAGAGAGCAAGTCTAAAGATTTTTTCGATAGTTTCGATATATCGAGTTCTGTTACGAATAAAATGTTTCGTGAATTGAAACAGTCGTTTCGACGACGGAGGAGGAGACGCGGCGAGGAGCTTGCAGCAATGGAGACGCAAGGTGGAGTTGGACGACAACCGGAGACTCCTCCACCTACGGCCATGCCATCTGCTGCCGCTTCTGCCGACGGTCGGTCCTCTGCGACGGAAGTGCATGGCGGAGTCGGACGAAACCAGGAGACTCCTCCGCCGGTGACCATGACCGCCGCTGTTGTTCCAGCGTCCCATGCATCTTCAGCGGTGACTGCGATTGGAGCGGCCCGCCACGGAGAAGAAGGACTGACTGGAACGGCTCCAGCCCCCGATGCATCTTCAGCGGTGACTGCGATTGGAGCGGCCCGCCAAGAAGAAGAAGGGGTGACTGGAGCGTTCAAACGCAAGTCGGAGCTGAAGAAGGAGGAAGACGACGACGATTATGACGACCCTCGTCCCGTCTTTTCCTTGCCCTTCTCTTCAGCCGACCTCCGAACTACAACGGTGAGTAGAGCCGACGATGACCTTCTACTTAGCCAGGTGTTCGGTTTGCAAGCAATTTCTTCTCATTCCGCATCTTCATCAGCCCCCGGTAAGCCAAAGAGCCTCTTTGTCCCTGTTCATCTCACCCGTCCGACCGACGCCGCCGACGATGATTTCCCGTCCGTATCGGCCGCCGTATCTTCATCCAGCCCGTGCAAGTCGCCGGTGTCCGTCTGCGGAACAGTCCCAGCTCTTAGTGCTGACCCGGCTGAGGAGAAGAAGGAGGAGAAAGATGAGGAGAAAGAGGATGAAGAGAAAGAGGAGGAGGAGGCTGTTCCACCGACCCCCTTCCTGAGACGAACCAGCACGTCTGCTGATCTGTCAGCGAGGGATCCTGTTACGACGAGCGATGACGACGAGGTCGACCGGTCGGTTGCCGCTGCTTTCGGGCTGACCTTCTCCCGCGCTGCGAGGTCTCCAGCCCTGAAACGCGCTCCGGTCTACTCCGACCTTCGTCAGACGGAGAAGGAGGAGAAGGAGGAGAAGGATGGAGAGAATGGTTCTCTGGAGATACGACCAGCATCGGCTGCTGCAACGCCAGGGAAGAGCTGTTTGAGGGCAGCTGGTCCGTCAGGTTCTGTACGATCCATCTCCTGGTCGGACCGGTTGGACTCGTCTAAGGAATTCATTCCTGGACTCTGTGAGTTCTTACCGATCCTCATCATCAAGAGGACGGAGGATGACGGAGACGACATCGCTGAGAAGGAGGAGCCGGACCTTCCACCGTTGGCGACTGAAAGGGAGAGGCGGTCTATCTGCGACGATGTCGACATCGACCACCCGGACACCCTCGATCCTCCACCTGCTCCGACCCCTGTGAGCGTCCAGAACGAAGGCCTCTCTGTCGCTTCCCTTGCGACGTCTGGGTCTTTCCATGGATCCACGGTTGCGACCGGCGGTTGTGCAGACGCGTCCGAGGAGGATTCCCAGCAGCAGTCAAGTCGTCTGGATTCAGCAGCAGCAGCAGCTTCCGGTCTCTGTCCAGCGCCAGAAGAAGCTCTCAACGCAACTGAAGAGGCGGTCGATGATGATGACGACGCGACACCAAGGCGTCTCTTCTGCTTCTGTCTTCCATGGCCAAAGTTCTTGACGAGGAGACGCAGGAGGAGCGTGCGAGTCGTGCCAGAGTGAGTGGAGTCTTGCTGTCCACTTAGCGAGTAGTCAGATGCAGCGAGGAACCTGCAGATGTCAGAGGATGACACGCATCCGAGGCCACGCTGGCCACTAAAGAGCGCCTGTCAGTTGAACAGGAGAAGCAGGAGACGGAGCAATCGTTGTGGCTCCGGATCGGCTGCTGATAGACAAGTCGCTGCCTGTGAGCGACACCGTAGCAAACAGACAGAAAAGACTGTCCAGGTCGAGGAGACCTCGTATATCTCTGGCCATACAAGGCCACAGATGTGTCTGCTTTTGGCAGAAAGACTGTTTCGAATGACTTCCATTCAGTGGATTTACTTCTACTTCTTCTTCTTCATCCTCGTTCCGTTTGAGTTTTTAGTTTGATAAGTCTACACCGTTTTTATACAAGTAACCAAGCAAGAAAAACATCCAACCAAACAACAAACTTTCGCAAATACTTTGGCCACGCCACAGTGTGGAGTCTGAACATGCCGCGGGATGTCCTGCCGATCTAAAGCCAGCCGCAGTCACGATGCGACGTCAGTTCATCGCCAGTTTTCTCATCGCTGTTCAGAGACAAGTGATCTCATTCGCTGCCTCGTCCGCCGCCTGAACTGCCACTGCCTCGATCTCGACCATAGCTACCTCACGAGCTTCTCACGAGACCTTTTCACGAGACTCTCGAACCGTGCGGTCTACCCGAGAGTCGAAACCTGCCAAAGCTGTCCAAGAAACTGTCGGGGCGTCGCGACTGATTCTGTTCGCCTTGAACCAGCGCATCTGCGTTGAGAGTCAACTGATCTTCGGAAGTCGTCCAGACGGACCAGTCGCCGCCACCAGCCACCTTCACAATCCAACAGAATCGACCGTCAAACGGTGAGAAGAGATTTTGATATTATTGAGCTGCAGCTTTCAATCGCTTAAAACATTAATATTTGCCTTTCCTTTAGTAATAGCCAGTGACCTTGCGTCAATTTTAGGTCACGCTGAAACATTATACTTCGCCCTATATCACCTGACCTTATCTGACTTGACCTGACCTCATTTCCTTACTTGACCGTTTCACATTCAAGAAAGGTCAGGTTTAGACTTTTACAGTGTTAGAAAGTAGGTCATGGTGACTTAGCTTAAATGCAACCTTGTCACTTTACACAGCCTCAGAATCAATCAATCAATCAATCAACCAACCAGCCAGTAAATCAATCAATCAATCCTTTTACGGAAGACAATGATAAGCAAAAGTAATGTAACAATTTTTCATGTAAGCTTATCAACAAAGAATCCCAGAGGGAATAAAGGTCCCTCTGCATTGCCACCTTTCACATTACTAACATCAAAGCGGCTAACATGAGAGCCATTATTGTATTGTATTGTCTTGTATTTTTTCTGACAATTTATAAAGCAGCAAAAGTTTTTTCAGAAGAGCCTGTCTGTCTGTTTGTTTGTGCATGTGTGTATCCTTGTGTATGTGTGTGTTTCTGTCTGTCTATTTGTTTGTGCATGTGTGTATGTGTGTGTCTGTGTGTCTGTCTGTCTGTTTGTTTGTGCATGTGTGTATCCTTGTGTATGTGTGTGTTTCTGTATGTCTATTTGTTTGTGCATGTTTGTGTATGTGTGTGTCTGTGTGTCTGTCTGTCTGTCTGTTTGTGCATGTGTGTATGTGTGTCTGTGTGTCTGTCTGTCTGTCTGTTTGTTTGTGCATGTGGGTGTATGACATTAGCAGCTTCTGTTAGGCCGATCTGTCTGTCTTTCTTTGTCTATATTTGTACTGATGTTTCTGCTTCAGTATATATATATATATATATATATATATTTCTGCTTATATGTGTGTGTCTTTCTGTCTGTTTGTTTGTGTATCTGTGTGTGTGTGTCTGTGTGTCTGTCTGTCTGCCTCTCTCATTTGCTAATATTCTGTTAGATGTAATAAATTGAGTTTCATATAAAGCTTGTCAGGTTCGAATTGGTTAATATATTCTTTCAAAATTCAAGTATTTTTTGTTTTAATTTTTAAGCAAATTTGAAGCAGCTGCATTTTTTAATAATTAGAAATTCTCATCTTTTGCCACAGAGAAACCTGACCAGTCTGTTCTGGGAAAAACTACCCACCGGGTTTTTCCCTCCTCCTCCGAAACGACGCCGACGCACACCGGAAGTCGTCTGCTGCCACCTATCGACTCTGTTCTGGCAAAGCTGCTTTTCCCCTACAGCGCACGGAACAGGAGATGGAACGGGTGCAGGTCACAGGTCAAGGTCACCGCGACTGGATGACTCCAAACGACTGGAGAGAATCTTCTTCCATCGCTTTCTCCCTCTTTCCAAAGGTCCACCTTTGGAGAATCCAACAGGTACAATGGTACATACATGGTTTATTTCTCGAATTTATTTTGACAGTCTAACTAAATTTATTGCATGAATTTAATGCTAGTATATAAATTTATAGGTCTCGGATGTGATGTATTTAAGATTATAGCTTTCTTCCTTTTCTCTCTTTGGCAGCCATATAATAATATATAATATATATATGTGGACTTGTTATAGCGCCCATTCAAGATTTCTACTTAGAAGCGCTCCCGAGACTACAGCGCGGACACTGCATCGGAGTTTCACGCCGAAGCGCATAGGCAAATGCGAGTGAAGGACTTGCTCAAGGTCCATATTATACGATATAGTAGAATCTTACCTTGCCTTTTACTTCACCTCTTACCTCATACCTTATTCCTTTTACTATTATTACCTTATTCCTTACATTACACTTTAAATTACTTGAAATTGTTTCAGGCAGTCGTGGACGACGAAGCCGTCTTACTTACTCCTGGGAACCTCTGTCTCCCACTTCAAGACGCAGCCGAGACTCCACGATGGACCGTCTGATTCCTTCCACTCCAAACCCCAGCCGAGACTCCAGACTGGATGACCATTCCCTTCTGAGAAGAACCGCTGATGATGATGAAGATGGCCGATACTCCGCCGTGTCTCATGAACCCAAGCACCGTCTGGAAACTTCGTTCGCTTCCGAGGACAGGGAGAACTTCGATCTTTTTAAGTTGACGACCTGGGAGAGGTCGGAGGCTGGGAGTCGTGGAGAGAATGACGCGGAAGCTGAAGGTGAAGTCAACGTCACTGAGTCGCCAACAGAACTTCCGGGTTATCTGGAGCACCTGCGAGGGAGAGACTGGTTCGACAAGCGCTTTCCACGATCTCAGCTGGTGAGTTGTGCACCGATATTTCTGTAAGTAAGTGTAGATGATGCATAAGTTAGTAGGCCAATATGCTTTACTTTACATCCAGCACATGACCGCACCTTGGTTAACTGAAATTAAGCGTTGTAAAGCAAGGTGATCTGGTTGTCCCTATGGTTCGAACTTCCACAGGGCTGCTAGTATGATCGATCTATCGTTCTGGAATAACTTATCTATCAGTAGATATTCATAATAAGCTACTTTTGTCTTTCTTTATCGATTTTCGTACTGGGAGCACCTCTGACTCGTGTGCACTTTGTAAATTTACAGATACAATACCGCACTCCCTCCCTCCCTCCTTCCTTCCTTTCCTGCTTCTGTCCATTCTTTCTTTCTTCTGCCCATTTTCTCTCTCTGTCTTTCTTTCATGCTATGTTCGTGACCTGGGCTGTATCTATGGCTGCCTTACAGTCCAGTTTATAAGGACTTCAATTCATCGTTTATTATAGAGATCGTTTTATAGTCTATCGCGCTATTGTGAATTTCCTGCGAAATGGGTGCTATGCGACAAAGTCTAGTAATTCTAAATAGCTGGTTAGATACACAATCTATACATGCCCCCATATTCTAAGATTGCTGCTTCATTCTTTACACAGCTGAAGCGGTATTCAGCAGCAGCAGCAGCATTGTCAGCATCAGCAGCAGCATCAGCAGCATGGTACCAGCTTCAGCATCAGCATCAGAGTCGGCAGCGAAAGCTGCGACCGCCGCCACCACCACCACCACCAACGCCAACGCCACGGCCACCGTCATGGCGCTACAGAGACCACCACCGGCAACGCCACCGGCACGAACGCCACCGGAACCGACACCACTGGCACCAACGCCACCGGCACCAACGCCACCGGCACCGACACCGCCACTGGCACCAATGCCAGCGGCACCGACACTGCCACTGGCACCAACGCCACTGGCACCAACGCCACTGGCACCAACGCCACCCCCACCAACGCCACTTTCACCAACGCCACCGGCACCGACACCGCCACTGGCACCAACGCCACCGGCACCGACACCGACACCGACACTGGCACCAACGCCACCGGCACCGACACCGACACTGGCACCGACACCGCCACTGGCACCAACGCCACCGGCACCAACGCCACCGGCACCAACGCCACCGGCACCAACGCCACCGGCACCAACGCCACCGGCACCACACCGTCCTTTGTTGTCATCGGATTTGACTTGCAGCAACGAATGGACATCTGGCGACAGAAGACGAGAGGTGAGAAGCAATTTACTTAAATATCACAATCATCATACATTACGTTACATTGTTTTCCATTGCATTGTTTCACTAGCCTTGCCTTAACCAGGCCTTAGACAGGGACGGTCAATAACGTTGGGCCCAATTTACATCGATATCGTAATAATTGGTAATCTGTGATTTGCTGCAATGCATCAAAGTAATTGGTAATTTGCAATTCAATCACACGTTGCTCTGTGATTTACACATCCCTGGCCTTACCTTAATTCAACCGTGTGTTACTTTACCTAAGTAGTGCAGAGTGTTTAGCGTACTCGACTGCAGCTATAGTAGAAAGTTTTTGGGTTCAGATCCCTGCCAGGGCAGCAGATAAGTGTTGAGAATTCTGCTCTAACCGCCACCCCCACACCCCTCCCCCCTAGCCAACTCAGTTGATAATATGAGTAGGTTATGCACTGGTTTATAATGTTGGTTGGATGATAAGACGGTGAGGGGCAGGACTCACCATCCGTTTTTGTATGCCGAGACTAAGAAGATGAAGGCGCCAACACTACACATTCATGGCTGCTCAGGCTAGCCGGCTTGAGGGACTACTGTTCATCATCATCATCATCATCATCATCATCATCATCATCATCATCATCATCATCATCATCATCATCATCATCATCATCATCATCATCATCATCATCATCATCACCACCACCACCATCATCATCATCATCGTCATCATCATCATCGTCGTCGTCGTCATCATCATCATCATCATCGTCTCTTTCCTTTTCCCTCATCTTATTCTCTCTTTTTCTTCGTCTATTACACGTAGCCATGGAGACGGGAGTGCACCTGCACCGTCCTACATCATCTCTCGAATCCTCAACCGCCTCTCATCTGGCCGCGATGGCTATCAATCTACGTCACGATGACGACTACGACGACGTCATCGTCATCAGACTGCAACAACAGCTTCTCTACCGCATATCCACATCGACCAACTCTCGCAGCAGGATCGTTTCCGGTCCACCACCGACATCCGGTTATAACCAAGTAACACGGTCCATCCGTACACTGTATCTCTACCTGGGGTTGTGCGTGGTCAGGCGCCGCCCTGAAATCTATACCAGAACCTCATCTGGAAAGATGGAAAAACCACCGGAAGTCTTCCGGGTGAATCGTCCTCCGTCTGAAGACTGGAACTGAATCCACCACCACCACCACCACCACCACCACCACCACCGCCGCCGAACAAAGCCATCTATCGACAGATGCAGCTGTCCAAACGAAGAGTGAGTTCGTCTGCTCGGAAGAATCAAGATGGCAGCGTTCGCACTTGCGCAACAGCGCTGAAAGACTGATAATTTAAAAAAAATCAGGTTGATAAAAAAAATCAGGTTGATAAAAAAAAATCACGCTGATAAAAAAAAAATCACGCTGATAAAAAAAAATCACGCTGATAAAAAAAAATCTCGCTGATAAAAAAAAAATCACGCTGATAAAAAAAAAATCTCGCTGATAAAAAAAAAATCACGCTAATAAAAAAAAATCTCGCTGATAAAAAAAAATCTCGCTGATAAAAAAAATCGGCTGATAAATAAAAAAAATCACACTGATAACTAAAAAAAAGATCAGGCTGCTGAAGGGATGAGGGATCGAATGCCCTGCTGCAGTGTCTGATGAGAATCAGACACGAAGGCCGCCTACGACGCCAATGTCTGATACCATCGCCTGCCTACGTAAGCACAACAAGCCACACAATCATCATACCGTGCAGGTAGGAAACCTATTAATACATGTTTCTTATCTCATTTTAACTTCTATGTGACCTACAGCATCTTATCTTGTTGCTCTGTCTTACATTACTTTAGATTTATATACGTGACTTCCAATTTGATTTACATTAGCTTACTTTACTTTTATCTTATCTTACTTTAAATTCTATCTCGTTGCTACCTTTCCTTATCTTGTCTGATAGCGCATTAATCTCTCATTCCCTTGATCGAACTTTGGTAATGATTCTTCTCTTATCAGTCGATTAAACTCAGCATCAGACTTCTCTATCAACGCCAGAGATATTGAAGCGCTACAACAACGAGACAGACCACAGTGTGCAATTTGTAGCCTGCCCGCAGTGCATTGTTTTGTGACCAAAGTCATCGAGTGCTTGCATAAATAAGTTGTTTCTGCAGTCGGAGTCAGGTCGAAAGCGCGGTTACATTAATATTTGCGATGCTATTATGGCTAAATTCAGCAGGAAAATACTAGTATGGTTAGTTATTAAGGGTTTTTAGCAGCCATAGACCCTACTTAAGAAAAGTTATCGTACCCTATGTATGAATGAGTGAGCTACGCTGACCAGGGCTTGTTTTAGCGTGCAGTTGCACACAAAATGTGAGGTTCTAAATGGATTTGCGCAGTTGTAGGTGCACTTCTGTGTAGTTAAAACTAATTTAAACAAAGGTCATTGTCCTCCGATTGGGAGTAATTTATCACGGAGGATGGGAACGGAAATAATGGGTTGTGCAGTTCTAAAAATTCCTTAAAAGCCACCACAACCACCACCACCACTGCCACAACCACCACCACCACCACAACCACAGCCACCACCACCACCACCATCACCACCACCATCACCACCAGCACCACAACCACCACCACCACAACCACCACCACCACCACCACCACAACCACCGCCACCACCACCACCACCATCACCACCACCATCACCACCACCACCACAACCACCACCACCACAACCACCACCACCACCATCATCATCGTCATCATCATCTTATTCTCCTTTTACTCCTTCTGTTACACACAGATACGGAGACGGGAAGCGCATCTGCACCGCCATCCATCATCACCTGTCGCCTCCTCCACCGCATCTCAACTCAACACGATGGCCATAGACTCAGCCTCCAAGGCCGACTCGATTTCGACTGCTCGCCACTTCCGCCTCCGGCGACCGACCAGAAGAGACTTCAGGCGACCATCGTCTGATACGCAGAGACATCGACTGTAAAGACTACGTCACGATGACGACGATGACGACGTCATCAGCGACACCAGCAGACGACGACAGCCACTTCCGGTACAACGACGATCGGTGGTAAGCGGTTAGGCGACAGTTTTCCTTAACACAGTTCTTTCACGCACGTGTACTACAGTTGACCTATACTACTGCGTTTTGACCTCGCTTTTGATGCAGTTCCTAAAGTAGAGTCTACTACGAGGTATTATCTGCAGGCCATAGTCTAGCTCAACCATTGCTCGTACTCTTTCAGTGCCAGTCTGAAGCCTGCGTGAAGGAGGAGGGTGACGTTAATGATCCTTGTTATCATATATAGTGTTGTTAAACTGAAACTACTACTACTGCTACTACTGCTACTACTGCTACTGCTGCTGCTGCTGCTGCTGCTGCTGCTACTGCTTCTGCTGCTGCTGCTGCTGCTGCTACTGCTTCTGCTACTGCTTCTGCTACTGCTACTACTACTGCTACTACTACCACTACTACAACAACAACAACTACTACTACTGCTGCTGTTGCTGCCTCCACCATCACCACCACAACCACCACCACCATCACCACAACCACCACCACCACAACCACCACCACCACCACCATCATCATCATCGTCATCGTCATCTTATTCTCTCTTTCTTTTCTTCTTCTGTTACACACAGATACGGAGATGCTAGCGCATCTGCACCGCCATCCATCACCTGTCGCCTCCTCCACCGCATCTCAACTCAACACGATGGTCATAGACTCAGCCTCCAAGGCCGACTCGATCTCGACTGCTCGCCACTTCCGCCTCCGATAAGAAACGACTTCAGGCGACCATCGCCTGCAATGCAGATACCTCTGCTGTAAAGACCACGTCACAATGACGACGATGACGACGTCATCAGCGACACAGCGACAACAGCAGACGACAGCCACTTCCGGTACTACGACGATCGTCGTCCATCTGTTGCAGGGAGCATGCACCACCACCGCCCTGCTCCACGCCACATCACCTCTGCTCATCGGGTTCCTACCCCCACCGCCACCGTTACACACGAGGAAACGGAACAGTGGGACTACTAGCCCCCCCATCTCTGGTTCACTTCCACGCAAGCCCTTCCTCCAATCTCAGGCGAGCATCGTCTAACATCTGCAGTCAACACTCGCCTCACAGCACTCGATGTACGTCCAGCAAGAACCAGCGTTTCCAGTTCGCCACCACCACCAGCCTCTTCCATTCCAGACGACGGAGCACAGACAATCCGAAGTCTCCACTACCTGGAGTTGTGTGAGTTGTCAGCGACTCTACCAGAAATACATCGGGATGGATGGAAGCATCTGACGTCTTTCGGATGACACAACCACCATCTCCATCACCATCTTCATCACCATCACCACCGTCATCGCCATCGCCACCTACGACCGATTCCCCTCGAGCTACACCTGCCGAGCAGGTAAGAAACATTTAACGAATTTCTTTTCTCATTTTAACTTCATTTTAACCTCTACAGCGTCTTTTCTTTCTCTGTCTTTTATTGCTTAAGGCCTACCTATAACCTCACAATTAGCTTACCTTAGCTTACCTTATAGTTGGTCTAATCTTAAGTTAAATTACTTCATTTTACCTTGCCTAATCTTATCCTGCAGTAACGCACTAATATCTCATTCCCTTAATGAACTTGGGTAATGATTCTACTCTTACCAGTCAATTACACTCAGTTTCAGACTATAGTTTATCAACGCCAGAGAAATTAATTCACTACTAAGACCGTGGACTTTGCGATTTGTCGCCTACACACAAGCAAGGCATTGTAATGTAAAGAATGTATTCTCTGTGATCTATTGTAACTGAAATTCTATAAGGTCTTCTAAATATCTTAACAAAGTCATCGAGTGCTTGCATAAAGAATAGTTGTTTCTGCAGTCGGTGTCAGGCTGAAAGTACGGTCACATCAATATTTGCAATGTTATTATGGCTAATTTTAGTATTGTTAGTTGTTACGGGTTTGTAAAATAGGCCTTTCCTAATTAAGAAAAGTTATCGTAGCCTATAAAAAATTATATGAGTGAGTGAGCTACGCTGACGTAATGCAGTTAGAGAAGCAGACAGAAGGAAGTAAAAAGCATTAATTGTAGTTAAGGCCGAATATAGAAAGATTGAGTTTTGAGGCGCATTTCCAATTCAGTGAATTTGTGCTAAGAATCAAAAGACCTTGAGTCGATCCCATAAAATTCTCTTAGCAGCCTAAGGTATGGTAAAGATTAAAACTCATGTGTAGGCTTATGCTAATAAATATAAACTCATTTGTACGTTGGCTATTAAAGCTAATAGCTTATGCAATTCTAGCAATTAAAATGTGTTGGTAGCTTATAGCTGATTAGAAGCAAGTTTAATTCAGTGCAAAATTTCATAATTGAGATGAAATCCTAATCATATTATTAAAAACTCATTTAACATTCTTTTGTACAGCTTCATCCGCAGTTGCCCAAACAGATAAAAGAAAGAAATTCACAACGCATATGAAAATAAGTAGAGTCAGTAGACAACTAAACGACTTTCATTGAAAGAGAGAAACTGTAGCCTACGGTCAAAAATTGACCAACGTGGAAGCTGAGTATAAGGCTACAAACGTCGACAGACGTTGGAAAGAATCGCCACCCATGGAAATTATCGGTATAAAAAACCAATGGACGATAAAACTCCAAACTGCGGAGAGATGAAAAGAAAAGAGTCTACCGCATGAACTTACCACCAAAACCAAATCACATCTCCACACAAAATTAACGAGCGCATTAACCCTTAAAAATATGATGAGCACAAAAAGAACAAATCTAGCCTAGGGCCCACTCAAAGAAATCTAGCCTAGGGCCCACTCAAAGAAATCTAGCCTAGGGCCCAGCCCACTCAAAGAAATCTAGCCTAGGGCCCACTCAAAGAAATCTAGCCTAGGGCCCACTCAAAGAAATCTAGCCTAGGACCCACTCAAAGAAATCTAGCCTAGGGCCCACTCAAAGAAATCTAGCCTAGGGCCCACACAAAGAAATCTAGCCTAGGGCCTAACTCAAAGACACAACTGCAGGCAAATCATTATATGGCAAAAATTTAGCCTAATATAGTTTTAAAATTTAATTCGACCTTATGCTCACCTCAGCAAAATTGCAAAACTGCAAAAGTAGGCTAGTTTACGCCTAAAAGCAAAAGCATGAAGAAAATGACCAAATAGCCTACTCTAAAAAATAGTCAATGCCCAAACATGAAAATACTTAAAATGACAAAAAGAAGGCTATTTCGGCGACGAAAGAGAAAAACGGAATTTTAATGCATAAAACATCGGCCTGGGCTTAGCTAAGTAAGTTTATAAATAGAACGAGAGTAGGCCTAGGCCTAGTGTGTAAAGCTTTGATAAACAAACTAAAGAATAGTTTAAAGAATAATAAATGCCGCAAACGCCATTGGTTAATGCGATAAAAACACCAATGAAAGCTAAGATTAAGTTTGCCGAATGAAGGCACACATTTGATTGCCAAGCAGGGCTGACCCCGTCTGACCCCGGCTGACCCCTGGCACGAGCATCTTCGCTTTGGCGGCAAATCGAGACTACAGGGCCATGACTACTCGGCTGACTATAGGGACGCACTGGCGTAATATCGCTTGGACGGACGTCGGCAGAACAGTTTTAGACCTATAGGCATGCGAGGCACGCGCCTAGGGCCTCGCGCAACAGGGGGCCCAGCGGCAATCCAAATAGACTGTAAAAGCCGTGTTATGGCTGAGACACGCAAGGCACCTGACATCCGGGGGGCACGATGATGAGGACAACGACGATGACGAGGCTGACTGCGGAGCCACTAGCAGAGCGACTACCCGACGACGTTGAAGACATTGCTGACATTAACAGCAACGAACCACGGGCGGTGGTGCCCGACTAGGAGACGAGGGGGTACGCTGACGGGGACGACGACGATGACGGAGCCACTGACGATGCGGCTGCCCGTTGTAGAAGAACGCTCCCCTCTGTCGTTCTCCTGCGTGTGTCCTCCATTGCTTCCGAGCTCACGTCAGAGCTAGCACTGGACCGGAGACATCGACTGCGCTGCTGAATGCACTGACGCCCCACGAAGACACCGATGGCAACGAGGAACCTCTTCTTGACTCGATGCGGCTGACTTCGGACTGACTGCACAACTTTGGCGTCGAACTGCAGACCCTGCGTCGTTCTCCGAGTCCCTTCTCTAACTGTTTTGACTGAGCCTCCGACTGAGCACGTCCTTCTCTGCGACTGTCCTCCTCCACTGAGCTGAGCGGTTGACTGTCCTCTCTCTCTCTCTCTCTCTCTCTCTCTCTCTTTCTCTCTCTCTCTCTCTGCGCCCTCAGCTGTCTTCGATTTAAAGAGCTGCTGACTGTGTATGTACACCTTCTTTTATAGGTTAGCAGCAAGGCGGGATGAGTAGATGAGTGTGTGGCAAGCCAGGTGTGGCAGGTCAAGAGGTGTGGCATTGCCAAGTGTGGCAGGCCGGGTGAGTAGATGAGTGTGTGGCAAACCGAGTGTGGCAGGTCAAGAGGTGTGGCAGGCCAAGTGTTGCAGCTGGGAAAAGCGCGGCAAGCGTGGCAACGCTTTGCAGACAAATGTGGCAAGCGTGGCAGAATGTATCAAACGAGGCAGCGCGCGGCAAAGCGCAAATCAACAAAAAATCACAGTTCCAAAATCGCCACAATAATCTCACCTAGAGTTTCGGAAAAGCGTGTTCCTACGGTCCATGTACATTATGGGCCGACCGACCCCCCAGTTGTGTGTCTACAATTCTCATACTTGTCGCATAAACCGATTCAGTATGTTTATGAAGAACTGCTGGCGGATGCATGGCCAGCTTCTTTAGGTCTTCAAAAGCATCGTCCTTTCTGGTCATCTCGATCCATCGCATCAGGTATTCGTGGTTAATTGAAGCGGAGTATCGTCGCCATCAGATTTCTGGCTCTCCCGGAATCTAGCACGAAATCCGTATTCGGTCAGATTGAAGCCCTTCAGCAAAGCTTGCATGAAGCGGTAGCAATCCACGCCTCTTCAACTGATAGCCGGTCGTAAAGGTCAAGTGACTTTTCCCTCCATGCCTTTCGGTTCCATTGCTCCGGAAATCCCCAACCCTTCTTCAAGAAGGTGCTTATGATATGCTGGCGGATGACCTGCAGCGTCTTCTGTTCTTTAAAAGTCTCCTCCTTAATCCCCGGTTATATCGCATCATGCATGCGTGTTTAGGCGGGAAATTAATTGAAACGGAGTTTCTTCTCCGTCTGGCTTTGCGCGCCGGGCTCAAGCGTGCTTCTGCTCGATCCTTTTCGGAAGCTCCTTTCCTTACAGACCGCATTCTTTGTCGAAAGACAATAAATCTGTCATCGCAGACAGTAGGCCTAACAGTGCGTGTAAAGTATATTCGAAAACCTCGCAAAAAATCTGCGTTCAAAGCATGTGAGCTCGTGGTAATTATCGTGAAGATTTATTCAAGGTCTTTGGCAGCAAGACTACTCCGGCAATGTTAAAGGATTGTTTTAGACGCCTGTAAAAAAATTAATTCGGTTACTCTTCGTTGATCGATCTTGTGTCAAGCGCGTCTCCCGGGCCTCTCCTCATTAATTGCCAGCACCGTCTTATATGATGACGCCGACTGCCCTAATGGCGGGAGGGAGAGGGAGAGGGAGATGGGAGGAAGGAGGAGGGGGAGGGGGAGGGGGAGGGGAGGGGAGGAGAGGGGAGGGGAGAGGAGGGGCAGGGGTGGGGGAGGGAGGGGAGGGGGAAGGAGGGGGAAGGAGGGAGTGGGCGAGACGGAATGGCGATAGGGAGGGACAGAGGAAGGGAGGGAGCGAGGCAGGGATAGGAGGTATGGAGGGAGAGTTGCACGGTTTTTTCAGCCACAGCAACGCGTGGCCGGGTACAGCTAGTTTTGAATAAAAAGATGTCGTATATACTTGCATCAGGGCATCACATATGCCCCTTCCATCCACTGATTCAAGGGGGCTTGTCCCGGGCCCCCAGATAAACCGTCTTCAACGACGACCAATGCCCAATTGAATCTACGGATACAACAGTCCTTAGAACCACCATCAATTAAGGCGTTCTCAAAAGATAGGTGTTCGATATCCACATGCACGTAAGACCTTACATGAAACTTTTCTGTTTCAATGAAAGCAAAGTGAGCATCTGATGTTTCCTCCCTGCTGCTTTTGCTAGTTCACTTAGGTTGGCCAAGAGAAGATTCGCCTTCACATCGTCATCAACTTCGTAGATCTTAAATGTTTCTTTCGGCTAGCTAGCAAATGTTTAAACCTTCGATCTTCTTCTCTGAGCCGCTGTTCTCTTTCCTCTCTGGCTCTCCTTTCTGTCCGTTCTGTCTCCCATATGGCTGCCTCTCTTTCTCTTATACGTCTCTCTTCCTCTCTTGCTTTTCTCTCTTCTTCTCTTGCCCTTTTCTCCTCCTCATCTCGTTTTCTCTGCCGTTCCCTCTCTTCCTCCCTTGCATTTCTCTCTTCCTCCCTCGCCCTTCTCTCTTCATCATCTCGCCCTCTCTGGCGTTCCCTCTTCCCCTCATACTTCCGAACTTCAAATTCAAACTTGAGTCGTTCGAGGTCCTGACCTCCTCCCCATTGCAGGGACTCTGGTTCTGGTCGAGTCACCCCACCTTCCCTGTAATCTTTACATTGCCTTTCGGCCACCTTGGTCGCCCATTCTTCCATTAACTGATGACGATCCATCGCAAAGACGATCTCGTCTTCCATGTCGTCCTTGAGTAGGTAAGCTCTTAACCTCTCATCGGACATCTTCTTAATCTACGCTTGCTTATCAGGTATGAGATTGTCCATGATAGAAGAGGATAGAGATAGAAAGCACGTAGGTACGCCAGTAAGTAGATGCAACGCACAATGCACAAAAGTCAACAAATCAATCGCTCAAAGATGCAATGCTCAAAAGAAACGAGTCAATCAAAGGAATGTATCAATGCAAATCAATATATACAGATGATATTAAAAGAAGTGGTTTTCGCTGCAGCCAACTCTCGGCCCGTGACTGCCACTCCTCTCTTGCACATATAAAACCAGCCAACAACGTAAGAGTCCTATCCTTTTGTCGGTCGTCGGCTTGACTTCCGTCTGATGGATTCCAGTTGATCCTCCCGATCCTCGGTTGACCGTCCTCGCTGGCTGTCTGAAACTTGTCCTCCACATCCGATCCTCGGTTGACCGTCCGCTGTCCGTCCGTCCTCGTTGGCTGACTGCAACTAGGCCGTCCGATCCTCAGCGTCCTCGCTGGCTGTCTGCAGCCTGTTCTTACAATTCTCTGCGTTGGTTCCCCCGTCCTCGCACTGTCCACGTAAGGCTGCTGGTCGCTGACTGTACCGGCAACTCTTATCTACATCTCGCTTCTGACACCAGTAAATGACACGCCCCCAGCCGGCGTTAACTGTTCTGCGCCCAGTCTGGTGGTCGCCTTCAACTGGCCGTGTCCGATTTGATCACCCCTGGCCGTCTGCCCTTGGCCGAACTTCACAGGGCGCCCCGTGGGGGTCGTTTGGGTCCTCCACGGAAGTGTTGATGGGCTCACGCCGTCGCTCGTGGACCCGGTGACCCCTTCGCCTCCAGATGCCAGAGGTGGACTCCGCGATCCCCTTGCTTCCAGATGCTGTGACCGTGACATTACTCCCTCCTCAAAGACGGAGTCATGGGTCATCGATCCATTGACGACGTCATCTTCAGCAACACTCGTCCGGTGGATAGCATCGCAGAACATGAAACACATTACCAACAGTGTGTAAACAACATGACATGCATTTAGACAGAGTTGTCTCCCCGCCGTGTCTGGTCTCCGTCTAACGCCTCCGTCAAATCGGGGACAAGACGTTGGCTGCAAGGTCCCGAACAAGCATTGGAGTTGGCTGGTGTCGGCTGTTGACGGGTCGCTCTGTGGACGACTGTATTGGATCGATCGAATCTCCAAATCGATGCAGCAGTGGCTCATGAGTCCTGAGACTGAAGACGGTTGCTCTCTGCAGTCTGACTTCTCCGGGCGGAGAAACTCTTTTTCCTTTCATAGGGTCCGCCTACTCGCAGCGTGCGACAGACACGCGGCTGAGGCGAGGCAGTGGCGTCGTGGGCTTAAGGCCGAAGCAGTGGAAGTTATTGCGTGTAGAGAGGTCAGTCTCCTATGGACCCGGACGGCCCAGGCCCGGCCCTTCCCTACGTTGCCCAACACCCGCATCCTCTGTGTTTCCATAAGTCCATAGTAAAATATGGACTTATGGACACCATAAGTCAATCGAAAAATATGGACTTATGGTGGGAAACAATCAGGCGAGTAGTCATTTAATTATACCTACGACCCTGGTTGCTTTCCAAGCACAGGGGATGGAGAGGAGGGGAGACGGGAGAGGAGGGATGGAGGGGAGGGGTTGGGAGGGCTGTCGATAGTGCAGTGGTACTGACCTCTCTACAAACAATAGCTTCCACGTCGTCGCACTCCATGTCCAGTGGATGGGTGCAGCAGCATGCACTCCATGGTGCATCCTCCATCCAACCGACGTTTTCTTCGTCGTCTTCACGGCTGCTGCTGCTGCTGCTGCTGCTGCTCGACGTTTCTCTTCTCCACGTTTCCCTCTTTATCGTCCACCTCGTTCGGTTGTAAATATTCCTCCATAACCGGATGTCCACAACTAAGTTAACGCATGATGGAAAACCAATAGATTCAGTATGTTTGTGAACAACTGCTGGCGGATGGCCAGCTTCTTTAGGTCTTCAAAAGCCTCTTCCTTTCCGGTCATCACGATCCATCGCATCAGGTATTCGTGGTTAGTTGAAGCGGAGTCTCGCCGCAATCTGGCTCTTCCGGAATCTAGCACGAAATCCGTATTCGGTCAGATTGAAGCCCTACAATTATTCTAAAACGTCGCAAAAATCTTCGTTCAACGCATATGATCTTCTGGTAATTATCGTGAAGATTTTGCTCAAGGTCTTTGGCAGCAAGACTACTCAATACCGAGCGCATCACCGAACCTGCAACAACGCCCGCACGAAAGACCTCGTCGAACGTGAGGTCACGGTGACTGGCATATCAATGTTGAATGGACTCTAGGATCACCCCCCCCCTCCGTGTGGAACCGCATTGTCTCCCCATATGAAAACTGCGCAAGCAGATATAGCTTAACAAAGGTCACATTCTGTAGTACATGGCCGACAGAGCATGGAAAACAAGTAGATGACCTTACCAAGGGTTATTCCGGCAGGACGTCCACGGCGCACCCTGTGTCACGACACTAACCCGATCTATCTGTAAGATGCCCTGGTCGTGACGATCACACAACAGTGTGTAAATAACATGTACATGTAGACAGGGTAGGCTCCCCGCCGTGGCTGATCTCTTTCTAACGCCTCCGTCAAATCCGGGACAAGACGTCGGCTGCAAGGTCCGGAACAAGCATTGGAGTCGGCTGGTGTCGGCTGTTGACGGGTCGCTCTGTGGACGACTGTATTGGATCGATCGAATCTCCAAACCGACGCAGTGGCTCATGAGTCCTGAGACTGAAGACGGTTGCCCACTGCGGTCTGACGTTTCCGGGCGGAGAAACTCTTTTCCCTTTCATAGGGTCCGCCTACTCGCAGCGTGTGACAGACACGCGGCTGAGGCGAGGCCGTGGCGTCGTGGGCTTAAGGCCCAAGCAGTGGAAGTTATTGCGTGTAGAGAGGTCAGTCTCCTATGGACCCGGACGGCCCAGGCCCGGCCCTTCCCTACGTTGCCCAACACCCGCATCCTCTGTGTTTCCATAAGTCCATAGTAAAATATGGACTTATGGACACCATAAGTCCATTGAAAAATATGGGCTTATGGTGGGAGACAATCAGGCGAGTAGTCATTTAATTATGCCTACGACCCTGGTTGCTTTCCAAGCACAGGGGATGGAGAGGAGGGGAGACGGGAGAGGAGGGATGGAGGGGAGGGGTTGGGAGGGCTGTCGATAGTGCAGTGGTACTGACCTCTCTACAAACAATAGCTTCCACGTCGTCGCACTCCATGTCCAGTGGATGGGTGCAGCAGCATGCACTCCATGGTGCATCCTCCATCCAACCGACGTTTTCTTCGTCGTCTTCACGGCTGCTGCTGCTGCTGCTGCTGCTGCTCGACGTTTCTCTTCTCCACGTTTCCCTCTTTATCGTCCACCTCGTTCGGTTGTAAATATTCCTCCATAACCGGATGTCCACAACTAAGTTAACGCATGATGGAAAACCAATAGATTCAGTATGTTTGTGAACAACTGCTGGCGGATGGCCAGCTTCTTTAGGTCTTCAAAAGCCTCTTCCTTTCCGGTCATCACGATCCATCGCATCAGGTATTCGTGGTTAGTTGAAGCGGAGTCTCGCCGCAATCTGGCTCTTCCGGAATCTAGCACGAAATCCGTATTCGGTCAGATTGAAGCCCTACAATTATTCTAAAACGTCGCAAAAATCTTCGTTCAACGCATATGATCTTCTGGTAATTATCGTGAAGATTTTGCTCAAGGTCTTTGGCAGCAAGACTACTCAATACCGAGCGCATCACCGAACCTGCAACAACGCCCGCACGAAAGACCTCGTCGAACGTGAGGTCACGGTGACTGGCATATCAATGTTGAATGGACTCTAGGATCACCCCCCCCCTCCGTGTGGAACCGCATTGTCTCCCCATATGAAAACTGCGCAAGCAGATATAGCTTAACAAAGGTCACATTCTGTAGTACATGGCCGACAGAGCATGGAAAACAAGTAGATGACCTTACCAAGGGTTATTCCGGCAGGACGTCCACGGCGCACCCTGTGTCACGACACTAACCCGATCTATCTGTAAGATGCCCTGGTCGTGACGATCACACAACAGTGTGTAAATAACATGTACATGTAGACAGGGTAGGCTCCCCGCCGTGGCTGATCTCTTTCTAACGCCTCCGTCAAATCCGGGACAAGACGTCGGCTGCAAGGTCCGGAACAAGCATTGGAGTCGGCTGGTGTCGGCTGTTGACGGGTCGCTCTGTGGACGACTGTATTGGATCGATCGAATCTCCAAACCGACGCAGTGGCTCATGAGTCCTGAGACTGAAGACGGTTGCCCACTGCGGTCTGACGTTTCCGGGCGGAGAAACTCTTTTCCCTTTCATAGGGTCCGCCTACTCGCAGCGTGTGACAGACACGCGGCTGAGGCGAGGCCGTGGCGTCGTGGGCTTAAGGCCCAAGCAGTGGAAGTTATTGCGTGTAGAGAGGTCAGTCTCCTATGGACCCGGACGGCCCAGGCCCGGCCCTTCCCTACGTTGCCCAACACCCGCATCCTCTGTGTTTCCATAAGTCCATAGTAAAATATGGACTTATGGACACCATAAGTCCATTGAAAAATATGGGCTTATGGTGGGAGACAATCAGGCGAGTAGTCATTTAATTATACCTACGACCCTGGTTGCTTTCCAAGCACAGGGGATGGAGAGGAGGGGAGACGGGAGAGGAGGGATGGAGGGGAGGGGTTGGGAGGGCTGTCGATAGTGCAGTGGTACTGACCTCTCTACAAACAATAGCTTCCACGTCGTCGCACTCCATGTCCAGTGGATGGGTGCAGCAGCATGCACTCCATGGTGCATCCTCCATCCAACCGACGTTTTCTTCGTCGTCTTCACGGCTGCTGCTGCTGCTGCTGCTGCTCGACGTTTCTCTTCTCCACGTTTCCCTCTTTATCGTCCACCTCGTTCGGTTGTAAATATTCCTCCATAACCGGATGTCCACAACTAAGTTAACGCATGATGGAAAACCAATAGATTCAGTATGTTTGTGAACAACTGCTGGCGGATGGCCAGCTTCTTTAGGTCTTCAAAAGCCTCTTCCTTTCCGGTCATCACGATCCATCGCATCAGGTATTCGTGGTTAGTTGAAGCGGAGTCTCGCCGCAATCTGGCTCTTCCGGAATCTAGCACGAAATCCGTATTCGGTCAGATTGAAGCCCTACAATTATTCTAAAACGTCGCAAAAATCTTCGTTCAACGCATATGATCTTCTGGTAATTATCGTGAAGATTTTGCTCAAGGTCTTTGGCAGCAAGACTACTCAATACCGAGCGCATCACCGAACCTGCAACAACGCCCGCACGAAAGACCTCGTCGAACGTGAGGTCACGGTGACTGGCATATCAATGTTGAATGGACTCTAGGATCACCCCTCCCCCTCCGTGGGGAACCGCATTGTCTCCGCATATGAAAACTGCGCAAGCGGATATAGCTTAACAAAGGTCACATTCTGTAGTACATGGCCGACAGAATATGAAAAACAAGCAGATGACCTTACCAAGGGTTTTTCCAGCAGGGCGTTCACGGCGCACCCTGTGTCACGACACTAGCCCGATCTATCTGTAAGATGCTCTTGGTCGTGACGATCACACATCAGTACCGAGGACGGATTTTTAACAATTTATTATTGGTAACAAAACAACCGCAGAGATTAATTAGAAATATAAACTTATAGGCTCCGCCGGCAATGTTAAAGGATTGCTTCAGACGCCTGTAAAATTAATTCAGTTACTCTTCGCTGATCGATCTTGTGTCAAGCGCATCTGCCGGGCCTCCCCTCATTAATGACCTGCATCGTCTTATACCACCCCCGCCGCCTTTGATGGCCCTGGGCAGCCGGCGTTAACGGTTCCTCGCTCCGTCGGGTGGTCGCCTCAAGGCGTCCGTGACCAATTCGACGACCTCTGGTCGTTCGCCCCTCGCCGTCACTTCAAAAGGCGTCCCGTGGGGGTCGTTTGGGTCCTCCACGGAGGTGTTGATGGGCTCACGCCCGTCGCTCGTGGACACGGTGACCCCTTCGTCTCCAGATGCCGCCGATGGCCTCCGCGACCCCCTCGCTTCCCGATGCTGTGACATTACTCCCTCCTCAAAGACGGAGTCATGGGTTGTCGATCCATTGACGACGTCATCTTCAGCAACACTCGTCCGGTCGACAGCATCGCAGAACATGAAACACAATGCAAACAATGTGTAAACAACATGTGCATCTAGACAGGGTTGTCTCCCCGCCGCAGCTGGTCTCCTTCTAACCCCTCCGTCAAATCCGGGACAAGACGTCGGCTGCAAGGTCCGGAACAAGCATTGGAGTTGGCTGGAGTCGGCTGTTGACGGGTCGCTCTGTGGACGACTGTATTGGATCGATCGAATCTCCAAACCGACGCAGTGGCTCATGAGTCCTGAGACTGAAAACGGTTGCCCACTGCGGTCTGACTTCTCCGGGCGGAGAAACTCTTTCCCCTTTCATAGGGTTCGCCTACTCGCAGCGTGCGACGGACACGCGGCTGAGGCGAGGCAGTGGCGTCGCGGGCTAAAAGCCCAAGCAGTGGAAGTTATTGCGTGTAGAGAGGTCAGTCTCCTATGGACCCGGACGGCCCAGGCCCGGCCCTTCCCTACGTTGCCCAACACCCGCATCCTCTGTGTTTCCATAAGTCCATAGTAAAATATGGACCTATGGACACCATAAGTCCATTGAAAAATATGGACTTATGGTGGGAGACAATCAGGCGAGTAGTCATTTAATTATGCCTACGACCCTGGTTGCTTTCCAAGCACAGGGGATGGAGAGGAGGGGAGACGGGAGAGGAGGGATGGAGGGGAGGGGTTGGGAGGGCTGTCGATAGTGCAGTGGTACTGACCTCTCTACAAACAATAGCTTCCACGTCGTCGCACTCCATGTCCAGTGGATGGGTGCAGCAGCATGCGCTCCACGATGCATCCTCTATCCCACCGACGTTGTCTTCGTCGTCTTCGCGGCTACTGCTGCTGCTGCTGCAAAGGCATCGGCTGGCTGTCGATAATTTCAGGACGGACTGCCCCTCTTATTACCCTCCACCGATGGCTGTACTCCCTGCAACTGGAGGAATCAATGCGATGCCTTAGCCCAGAATTTCATCCAGACATCTCTGGGAGGAAGCTTTCCCCATGCAGCAGTGGCATTGCCCCTCCTGGGAAAATATTGAGATGTGGTAATATGCACTAGGTAATCCCGATCAAAGATTGTATGGAAGGATTTTCCCGCCATAAAACCGGATAGGTCTTCTTGACATCAACCATGATTTCTCTTGGAGTGTCTTCTTCCTCCGATCGCACCCCGATCCATTCTCGTCCCACCTGATGGGGATCTTTAGCTATTCCACTGGCAGACAGAGAATATCACACAGAAATCAAACCGAGAGTCGGAGCATGTGCCACGTGATCAGCGTGACCTTCAAACTCGCCGCTCTGTGTCGTTTATAGACCGAATTACATTCGCATAGTGTCGCCTTTGCTTTTGGCTAGAATACGACATCAGCGGCCAATTCACTATTCGTGTCTTCGTGGGTCAAACAACACCGGCCTCCAAAATCCTATCTGGCTCTGAAAGGAGCGCCACTGAGTCCGCAACGGCTGTGTAATCGACTGGGCATCCCCTTTCCAGTGTCAGTGCAAGGCTCGCAGACCGCAGTCGTATAATATTACGTCGAATCGAATAGATGCATTTCTGAGGCAGAAAAGACATCTCTGCTGTTCTTGCAATGATTCCTCATTTTTTTCCTTGCATGGGCGGAAGCATCCCCAGTCAAATCTCACATCAGTTATTATATTTATCACGGGGTCATCATCCCTATGGGTATCTCTTACTCTATCAACCTCCTGCTACACGACACGTGTATACTCCAGGGTGTAACCCTCCGAGCAACTTAATTAACTTTCCTCAGCGGGGTCGCTTGCTCACTTATATTTACAACCCGGTCTTGGGTAAGTTTGATATCAAATCAAATCAAATCAATTTATTGGTCCGTTTGTAACAATAACAAGCACACCAAGTCAGGAACAAAAATTACACAAACATCTCAAGTATAACCAAGTTGTTAAGCATTAGTCAATCCAATAACTTAATTGGTTAACATAAATTATTCAAACAGGTAAGGATTGGTTAAACCTAGTGGTTCTAAAGTTAAGTGATGCCATTGTGGACAATTGTCCCTAGACCCGGGATGCGAGGTTATAAAAAACTCGTCCCTATTTACCACCCGGGCAACATGAATTCCAGGTGCCAATTCCGAAGCGTCTTTCATCCAGGCCAGTGCCGTGGGCGCCAAGCTCCCAAACAATATATCTTGAAGGAGACATGGCACTACGAGCGGGACGACACTACTACGTCCTCTGCGACTAGTATACACATCGGCACCAAGAGGAGCCACCCTGACCAATGGTAGGCTTGAACGCCTCCTGCCAAGAAACATATAGCGCCCATTTCGAATCCAATTCTCCACCTATGTTACCTCCACCAGTCAATTCCAGGCATGGTCTGAAGGACTTGGTCCGAAACCAAAGTGTGCGGCATTGGGGCGAAATAGATGAGGCGCCTCCGCCACACATGCGCGGGAAAAACGCGGCTAAGAGGACAACTGCTGACGACTGCTGACTATGGACAACGACGAAGAAAACGACAATTATTGACAATACGACGAATTACTTGCGACGGATCGATGCGTGAGGCGATGGTGGCTAATAAGGGCGACTCGTCCCCTCAGCCCCGATCGTAATAGATCGGTGGAATCTCCACAAGCAGATACAGTCCCTTAAGGCACTGTCCACGCGAGTAGGGTAACGCTGGATGTGGGGGTCTGGTCTTCGGCGGTGGGTGTGTCCTTAGCTGGGTCGATGGGCCGAGTGGAGGGCGACGATGGGCGTCAGATGACAGAGGCCATCTCCTCCTTTAGTCCGGTCGTAGTGAGATGTTGATGTGCTCCGGACCGACCGTTTCCTCGCCTGTTTGACGCCCTTCACCGGACTCCTATCGCCAGTTCACTGATTTAGTAGGGGCCCGATCGGGGGCGCCCCCTCCATGAAATCCAATCGAAACTGAATTCTTTTCGGCATCTGTCGGTTGGCATCTGTCCCAACAGTCTGTCGGCCATCCACCGGTTGCACTCCTAGCGCTTCTATAGCGCCGCTTCTATTGCGTCGTGGACCAGACAGCTGTCTCCAGAGGCGGTTCGTTAGAGGCGAATCGCGTTCGGAAGGGTTCCACAGTTACAACCCCCCCCCACACACACACACACACACACACACACAGTGGTGGACTGACGTCTGTCTGTAGGTAAGACCCGTGCGGTCAGCAAGAGATGACCAACGAATATTCTTTAACGAAGACTGAATAACAGACTGAGCGTTGATTGTTTGTGTCGCAATCGATGAATCAGCAATACTGAAACCGAGAGAGTATCTCCCACTCTTAGAAGAGATCGGCGCGGTTCGAAAAACTCTTTCTGCGACGTGAAGACGTTGGTCACGTCCGAGGCAAGGGATGATGCCGTCTGCGCTCCTCTCTCAGGGCGATCAGTCCTTCAGGACTAAGCGACTAAGAGGACGAATGCTGCAGACTATGACAGCGACGAAGAGAATGACGATTGGCTTGACGAAGAATTACTTGCGACGGATCGATGTATGAGGCGATGGTGGCTGCGTAGGCGATGCAATAGGGCGTCGGTGAGGCACTAAGGCGCGCCGACGTGACGTGGGCGTGGATATAGACGCGTGGTAAAGGCGCCAGGGCTTTTTTTAACGTGCAGTTCTACACAAAATGTGCAGTTCTAAATGAATTCGTGCAGTTGTAGAAGCACTTCTGTCACGTTCCGTGCAGTTAAAACTAGTAAAAATAGGTAATTTTCCTCAGATTGGGAGTAATTTACCATGGAGGATGAGAAAGGAGAGAAGAGGATGTGCAGTTCTAAAAATTCCTTAAAAACAACCCTGAAAGGCGCTGAAGAAACGCAGCACAGGGTGTGACCTATAGCCGCGGGAATGTGACGCGGCATAGCTGAGTGCGACCAAGCGTGATGGCCGCGCGGCATAGAGAGGTGGCCGAGCGACACATGCACGAAAGTGTGGAGGTGCAGGCGCGAGGCAGCGAAGATTGGCATCGAAATAAGCATAAAAATCCCCAACCGCAACACCATATTAGTACATAATCGCTTCATTTTCAAAAGTCAAGCTGATAAGACGCAACACGGTTTTCAGGGTGAAATTAGATTAGATGTTCAACGTATTGTTTAATGAAAGAGATTATAACTAGGAGAAAGATTCGCTTTAAAGGGTGGGTTAATCGTACCTAGCGATAGTGAGATAGTGTAGGGCCTACTAAAAGTTTAAAAATCCACCCTAGATAATGAGGACAGAGAAAATTTGCCCAATTCTGCCTAAAAACTCAAACTTGAAAGAATGAAGCAAAACAGATAATATTTAGTCGTCCCAAAACGATGAAAGTGGCGAAAATTTCTTTAAAGTTATTATAGCCGAAATGGAACGTTGTTCCGGATAAAAAAACTAAATTAAAACAACTAAAATATTAATTACGCTCTAGATAAACTAAGCAAATGTAGCCTAATAATTACAAAAGCCCTTATACTGACCATCACGCCTTTCCAGTTCGCAAACCAAAAAGATAGGCACATGAAAGAAAAGAAAAATTAACCAATTATTGCTGTTATCGGTATAGCCGTATTAAATCTAAAACAGTTTACCATATTTTAAAATGGATAATACAGCCTGCAATTCGAATGAAAACTAGGCTACTAAGTCAAAAATAATAATCCACAAAGGTTTTAGGACCCACTGAGAAATAAAAAGCTAAAAATTAGGTTATGGCGAGAAGGTCAGACTACCGTAAACTGAATTCTACACAGATTGAAAGAGCGCTACAAATAAACAAACATACAAACATACAAACATACAAACAAACAATCAAACATCAATGAAACTCATCAAGCTGCAGAGGAAGATAATGCCAATGAATATAGAAACTTCACGATTTACCACAAACCCGAAATAAAGCCTAGAAATGAAACGCCATTCAACTACAAAGGAAACGGAACAGAGGAAATATCTAAACCAGCCAAGCTTGCCATAAACCAGATTCAACCCAACAACGAAGTTCTGCTCCTTTGACTGCGACGGAAAAGAAAAAAAGAGGAAAATTTCATCATCCGAATTATACCCATACGAACTGCAGCCAAGCGAAACTAAGGAATGGCCTACTTACCCGCCATCCTATTATAAGATTACAACCGAGGAATTCGACCATCCTACGCCGCATGAAATGTCCGAGCTTCTGGACGACGTAAAGCTGAATCCGTGCAGCTGACCAATCCTGATGACTTCCTTAGTCCTTAGACCTTAGTCCTTCGACCTTAGTCCTTCGACCTTAGTCCTTCGACCTTAGTCCTTCGACCTTAGTCCTTCGACCTTAGTCCTTAGACCTTAGTCCTTCTCGTGCAGGACTTCACACTTCGTGCAACGCATCTTCTCCATCAACCTCTGTCCATCGCCGTACATCTCTACAGCGTCCTCTTCCCACGAGTCCTTCAACTCTGCGAGATATAAACGCGGAGCAAAGAACGAACAGAGAACGAATTAAATGACTTCCTTCTTCATGAAGTTAATGCACAGTAAAACAGCCCAACCTGCAGAGCAGCTGGGTTACAATCGACCAGAAGATCGGTAACTGCGTCACCTACGGAAGAAAATCGTTAACAGGAAGTTGGAAAACTTTCGAACCTGAAACTCGCAACACTTGTTCAGACTGATGTTGCGACTGGATTGCAACATCTCCGACTGATGTATGAAATGTGAGAACACATCTTCTCCTGAAAAGTGAAGTTCTGCAGATACGCAATCGAAAGAGTGATTTGCCATCGACGAAAATCAAGAAAACCTAAGCTAAAGGTAAGATTTTTATTTGTTACTTGATGCCAATAATTCAGCAATATAAAATATGTGAATGGCAATGTGAATGCCATCGTCAAAAATTAAGAAAGCAGAAGTTAATGGTGAGAATTGTTTCTTTCTTTATTTGACACCACGTATTGGGCACTATAAATTGTAGTCCACCTGATGGAACGATATAATATTTTTAAAAAGGTTTAGTCTATAGACAGGATGCGTTTTCTGATTCCGTAAAGACACAAGACATCGTCAAACGATGGTCGATTAGTTCTGAGCAGAAGTTCTTTGCAGAATCAAAATCTGCGGAATGTAATGTCGAGGTTCGTGAGATTACCTCTCGCAAATTAACTTGCGTCTCCTGTTGACTACCCTTGGCGTTAGACAACCCATCTGACTTGACAAAGCGCTCATTATTAAGTTGGTGCCCTGCATGCGCTTGACTCTTAGGTTTTCCTTAGAAACTAGGAATTTGAAACTGCGATCAGTAATTACTCAGAGTAATGTCTATAAATCGTGCATTGTGTGTTTGACCAATTGACTGATGCAAATGCAAATGCGTGATCAGTACACTTAATTATTATTCAGCTCCCAGCATCACTTGTTGCAATTCGTCGCCAGACTTCGTCTTTCCAGAACAATTAAATTTAAAAGGCAACATTTCTCACTTCTAAGGCGAAGATAGTATAGTGCAAGGTCTATGCACATTATACCATCGTAACTCTATAGCCTAGTTTAAACAATTCAGCCAGAAGTGTTAATTTTCTCAGGAGCACTAAACTCACAACTCAAACAACACATTACATGTAACTCAAACAACAGGCAACTAATTGCAAAAGTGAACCTTCATCCAAAAAGATGACTCAATTGTTTCTGATCACAGGTACGTGTAGCCTTCTACGTCGCCGACATCCAAGCCATACACTGGCCTCCTGTCGCAGAAGGCTCTTCAAAGAATTCCGCGTCTACTCGGCTGGAACTCGATGAAGCGTGTCCGACCAATGGTGCATCCGCCATTAGCATCGAACAGAGAGAACGACCAACAGCCACATGAACAGAACTCTAATCTGAACTGCAAATAATACTGCGATCTAATAACAACCGCTATTAAACTTAGTCGCCACAAAGACTATCACGATCTGCTAGACATTATTCACCGGACTAACCAGTCTTGTGTAGGGCCGTTTTAACGCTTAGGCAGCCGAGGCACAATGCCTAGGCCCCCTCAAACAATAAGAGGGCCCCGTGGTGGTCCAGAAACAAAAACAGACTCTGGAACACGTGATGACAATGCGATAACATTGCATAACAGCTATCGTAACAGTTATCATTATTATGATTAGCTCTAGCAATTCTTCACATTAAGAATGGTAATACCCGTTTGAAATAAACGTCTTTGTTTTAATTTATAGATTATTGGCAGTATTCTTAGAACACCATAGAAGTTATACTGAAATTTAAAAAAACAGTTTTAACATTTGTGGCACACCTTCCTGCATATAGACCGAATTTTGTTCTGTTTAATTTGACTGCTTTCAACTATTCGGCCGAATACAAATACGAATACAAATACGAATACGAATACAAATACGAATACAAATACGAATACGAATACGAATACAAATACGAATACAAATACGAATACGAATACAAATGCAAATACGAATACGAATACAAATACAAATACGAATACAAATACAAATACGAATACAAATACAAATACGAATACAAATACAAATACGAATACAAATACAAATACGAATACAAATACAAATACGAATACAAATACAAATACGAATACGAATACAAATACGAATACAAATACGAATACGAATACGAATACAAATACGAATACGAAATACGAATACAAATGCAAATACGAATACGAATACAAATGCAAATACGAATACAAATACGAATACAAATACAAATACGAATACAAATACAAATACAAATACGAATACGAATACAAATACGAATACGAATACAAATACAAATACGAATGCAAATACAAATACGAATACAAATACAAATACAAATACAAATACAAATACGAATACGAATATTGTACAAATACGAATACAAATACGAATACAAATGCAAATACGAATACGAATACAAATACAAATACGAATACAAATACAAATACGAATACAAATACAAATACAAATACGAATACAAATACGAATACAAATACGAATACAAATACGAATACAAATACGAATACAAATACGAATACAAATACAAATACGAATATTGTACAAAGTGGATCTACCGACAACATCACAAATTTCAAATATAAGCAGAAGTTTCAGTTCAGAAAATTTAATACATAAATACATATAAGCAGTTAACTACATGCAATCTTTACATCCTTCTCCCAGTCTGTGTTCACTAGCTATATATATATATATATATATATATATATATATATATATATATATATATATATATATATATATATATATATATATATAATATCTATATCTATATCTATATCTATATCTATATCAAACATCGTCTTATATATATATATATATATATATATATATATATATATATATATCAGCCGCATATGCAGAAACTGATGTCAACTGGTGTCACATGACCACTATTCGTATTCGATTGCTACTATTCGCCCGAATATCGAATAGCTATTTGCCAGCTATTCGGTTCCGAGGTGAATACGAAGTGAATGTTCGGCACAAGTCTAATAATTTATGCATTGTGCATCATGGCGCAATAGAAGTCATTAGATAACAGAACGCGTAGCCAGGAAACGTTTGTGGCATCCATTTCGGGAATTATCTGGTGGACATGCAAGAATTTTAGCATTAAGACATTGGTACGAATGTCCTTTGAACCCGAGACACACATATGTATGTATACGCCCCCATGATAGCATTGGCGCTGTTCTGAAGGTTTTTATGCCCTCTATGTAGTTGCGGTAGCTCTGCTGCTCCACCATGCTCGTCCTATACCAATGCTCTCTCCTTTCAACTGCACAAGCGTAGCCTATTGTTTTCCGCTCACGGCCTACAATCAGGCAGCGCCGCGTTTTCTCCGTGGCTGGTCCTGCGACCTGGAATGGGCTCCATAATTATTACTATTCTTCGTCACAATATACCTATTGTTCTTTCTGTTTCATTTCTCACCTGATGGAACGTGTCTTGAAGCAATATTTGCTCAGCTGTTCCCTCAATCAGACCTAGGCCTACGCCCTACGGTTATCGATGTCATGAATACGCGTGAACGAAAAACGCGCCCCTCCAGTAAATGCACCTGGTACTCCGGATCGAGGTCTGGATTGCTGGGTGGCCACAGCTGTGGGAATGAAGCCGAGTATCGACCCCTACTACGTCTACGGTCGTGTGTTCGTGAACAAGAAGGACATTTTAAGCACCATATATAGCTGAATTTCACCACCAAACTCCACCCATGGTTGAGCCACTTGAACTAATTCTACTAGAACTTATGGCTCACAGTTGAACGACAATGATTTTTCAATGAATTTTTGTCAATAGTAACAATGGCAAGAAACTAAGTATTAGTGACAAAATGTCTTTCAACTTCACTATAAAGTTGTTTCGTAGCAATAGTGACACCACAATATTATTTTAACTACCGGTAAAAGAAGAATAACGACAATAGTAGTAATACAATAAGTATTTCGACAGAGACATTAAGACAGCTGCTCAAAACCGGAGTCAAGTATACCAAATGGCCAAGAAAAAAAGAAAAGCTCTGTCACAAAGACAGCATCTACATGTATTATCAGCATCTTCATTTTGTAAACCACAGATTTTGACATAATGTCTAAATATACCAGAACTGTCATATAATTATAGTCCTACTCCTACACTTACTTCATCTTAACAATAATTAAAAGCAGGGTTTAACGATTTGCATAGGCCTACAAACCCTACATAAGCCGTCATTCAATTCAAATGCCTAGGAGGCTTATTTTTTCCATTCGCTTTTGCGAAGTTCCACCCTGCGTATCTTCCCACTTATGGTCCTTGGAAGCGAATCGACAAATTCAATCTGGAAGAAAACGAAGATAACAGCGAAATTTAGACGAATCAAAAAATCCCTCAGTGAGGAATTTTCAAGAAGAGGTTAAGTTAAAAGTTTAATCAAATTCTTGTTCCAGCAAAGTTACAAGATTTACAATAGCATATATAGAACAATTATGTGGGATTTGTTATCACTAAGTTTCTGTTGTTCTCATTGAAAACTAAACAATTAGGCCTATAATAATTATATGACAGTGCAATTTTTTGTCTGACACTACACTAGTTTAACGCAGCACAAGATTGCACAATGGAGTTGTAGTGCAAACTTTATACAACTGTAATAGCACAACAGTTCAATAGTTCATGTTAGATTTTATGACATCATTTATTAGAGATACACTGCGATTTCTTTTTACTTGAATTCGTCCGGTGGACACTTTTCCTCTTATATAACACCCTACAGAAAAACAATGCTGATGGATATATGTAGGCTCGTATGTACGCATGTATGTATGTATGTATTCGCGCAAATAGGGCCCCGTTAATCATGTAAAATATAAATAAAAAATATATAATGTACTATGTCGTACGTACGTATGCACATGTATGTAAAGAGAACTGGTATAATAGTACACCCTATCTAATGATGTAGCACTACAATAGTTGAGTGTGGATGTGTGCATTCAGTACAGCTGAAGAATTGTGTTTTACTTTGCGAGGGTATTTATATGGAGCCGTCGTTTCTTTCACGTGATTCTGAAGGTTGGTTCTTAGTTCATCGAAGTCGTTGACTTTGTAGTCTGACTGCAAAACGACGAAAGCCTTCACGACCTACAGATAAACAATCACAACGCACAACCAACTGAAGTAAAGACATCAATGAAAAATCTAAATTATATGCTTTAAATGCACAAAATTGCACTGAAACCCGGGCTTTGAATAATTGCTGGATGGTGTTGCCGGGTTTTAACCTTAGTCTTTCTTAGGATCCCATAGTTAAGTCTCGGTATTTCTCTACAATTCTCGCACTGTTGAAACCACGTAATATTGGCTAGGGCCTGCACTTATTCTCCACATTTAATACCGTATAATAGACCTACATTTTAACACTGCCTTAACAGTTTAAGCGCGAGAGTTTGTTAAAAGCGACTGATAACTCAACGAATCTCGTCGTCAAAGAGTTAAATGCACAGAATTGCTTATACGCTGAAGACCAGACAGATATAATGGATCATGCTAAAAGTGGTCAATGAAATGAATAATCGATGTGAGTGTATAATAATTTGACACTGTTGAAACGTCGCTGCGGTCTGCGCCCGAGATCTCATAACTTTGAATTGCCAACTAAAGATGATAAGAACTTCATACCCATAGGCGCAACCACCCTATGGGACCCACAGGACGCGTCCCCCAACTTTTGAGTGGTCCCCTAACTTTATTATTATGGTCCCCAACTTTTAGGACGTGATTCATTATGGTCCCCCCAACTTTTAGGATGTGATTGCACCTATGTTCATACTGTTGTAAGTCGGTGTTGTTTCTCGTATAATGTCTAGGTGGTCCCGAGTTAAGACTTACAAGTTGAAACGATAGTCAACCAACGAAGTGTTTCTTCCTCACAGACGTTGTTTAATAATGTCTTCAGAACAATGTAGCACTAGAACATCAGCTCATAAGTCAGTAAGAAGGTTTATCTCTTCGAAACTCGTACATAGGACTAGCACGAGGTGACTACGCAATACTTTGACATTCGACCTAAGCGACGTCTAACACAAAAGAATCGACAATCCTGATTCACGTTGAAGCACAGAGAGACTACTGACCACCAGACTGACCACACCCTGACTACCAGACTGACCACACCCTGCCTAACACCGCACCTCCACACTACATCACCATCCCTTCCATACAACCAGCCACCAGCCAACACAGCCTAACCAACAATACCTAGAGTACTTTACAATAGCTTAAAACAAATGATAAAAATAAGCGATTAGTTTAAAATTAATAAATAAAGCAACTCTTGAACAATGTACAAACATTTTATTTTTTATTTTTCATATATAACTATTTTTTGTTCATCTTGTAACTGTGTTGCGGCTTGTCAACCTGATTTCTGATTAAACGAATATATATATATGTATAATATATATATACGAAAACAGCAGTTAATCAATAGGTTTTCATTGGCTTCATGATAATCGTGCTGTAGAAGTGCATAGATTAAATTAGACTAGACTAGATTATAGATAAGATTATATTAGATTAGATTAGACTTACTTCACCGCGCATCTCATCTGGACTGCCTACAACTGCAGATTCCACAACCGCCGGATGAGAGAGAAGAGCATTTTCCACCTCCAGTGGACCAATTCGATACCTAAACACATTACTCGGACGTTATAAACACTTCAGAAAACTACGCTGTCTCAAACTGCATGAGTGCCATTCTCAGCTGATGCATTCCACTATTACACCCAGGTCATGCGAACAAGACTCTCCCAACCAAATGTCTAAAATGCTATTGTATTTAATACTGTTTATATTTGCTACAGCCTGAATCCGTTTATGCACTCCTGATTTGCGCACCGTTCTGCTTAATATAAAGAGGTGTCACGTCCTGCAAAGATCCTAACATCAAGAGCAAGACTTCGAAAAATGAACATTACTCTTGAGGACAACATGACTACTAGTCACCCAAAGCAATAGTGGGTCATAACTTTTATAGAAGTCAACAGATTCAACACAGTATATTAAAATAGAATTAACTCCATATCAAATAACAATATATATATATATATATATGTTTGACTGAATCAGGTTTCAATAGGAGGTAGGATCTAGAGGCCATTTAACTGGTGGACAAAATCATAGCAAATTCGAGAAGACTTGCCCAGATGAGATGATGACATCATCGGCTCTACTGGAAAACCAGAAGTAGCCATCTTCATCAACAGTTCCATGATCTCCCAGCAGGTAGAAGTCGCCCTTGAAGCAAGAAGCTGTCTTCTCCGGTTCATCCTTTTCAGAAATTTAAACTAAACAAACTCAGTAAACTATAATATCTTTGGTGTTAACTCTAGGAACCAGAAATCTATCTTTCGTATGCTTCCAGCCTGAATTCTGCGGACACTCGTTACTTTAGCCCATTTACTTCTTTAAAATACTTTTTTTGTTTTTTTGTTTCATGTAATAAGTTGCGGTATGTCAACTTAGTTTTTCTTGAATAAACGAAGTATATATATAGTACTTAAGAGTCAAATTTTAAAACAATGATTTACAAAATCAGTGGTGTTTAACATTTAATACAATGGCAATTACTATCATAGTAAAAGCTAAAATCATACGCAACGAACGTCACCAAAAGGGAAAACGGGGAGTTGTCTGTTGCAAGTTTGCCAAGGTCACGTTTGCACTCCAGTCAAGAGATCAATCAATAAATAAATAAATAAATCAATCAATCAATCAATTCAAGTAATCAAGCAGACACAGACGCGACTTAAACAATCGTTCAGGTATTTAAAGAATTATTCACAATGCAAGGATTAATATCTTGTCGGTAGATGTGCTTATAAAGAATGCGTCAAAATATGATGACCATTAATGGGTAGCCTAATACGAAACTATGTGGTCTAGACTCAAAGGTTATAATCAGTTACTAAAAAGAGAGTGAGTAAAGACCGGAGAACGTGGTTAGCACAAGTGTTAATGGTTTTACACAGTCTGTCACCACAGACACTTCGGCCAATTGAGTTGCACTTGACATTATTATATTTACTCGGACAAGAAACCACAGCGGATCATTCGCTTGATGAAGCGGCCAATCTTGTCTCGACCCATTTTGGCTGAAAAATCCCACCAAACTGGACAGGCATAGATGATGTGAGGAACTGCTGTGGATATGGGAACATCATGGAAAGCAACTGAGTTGACAAAATGCAATCTCTGGATGCGTAAGGCACATACTGATGAAGAACCTGAGGTAAACATTGGCATCCATCCCAAGATCTGATTGCAGTGTGACTCTAGTATTTGCATCGCATGAACTCTTTGGGCTCTTTGTATGTCGACCTCGGAGCATGGCAGCAGACTATGTGTTTCTATGAGTTTCTACAAAAGACTGTAGGACAACTGTGCTACAGCACTTGCCCATGTTTATCCAATGTGCTCCGTTGTTTACTATAAATGTTCGTATGTCCTTTTACGTCTTTATTTAGTCAGTTCTGCATAGATGCTTAAGTAGCCTAGTGAAAGACCTCTCCCAATTAATTCATTGAAAAGGAGTAAGGTCGAAGTCATACGGCGTCGCAATTATATATAAGTCGTACATTTACATTTATAAGTCGAACCTTACACTCTAATTTCAATGGTTGTGCCAGTCACTATATTTTGCAGTTCTGATTTAAGTCATTTATGAAAAGAAAGTGGAATGATTTGTTACCACATATCGAAGAAAAAGACCAACTGGCCTGTTTGGCTTCACTCGTATGGCAAACTCCCCAGCAACATTTGGACCGACCTCCTTCGCATTCTCATCAACAATCTAAAAATAAAACTTTCTGTACAATTCTCAAGAGCACAAAGTGAAGATCACGTGTTATTCAAAATTCCAAGACCTTCCAAGCGCAATTACAGCCTACATACATAGGCGCAACCACCCTATGGGACCCACGGGACGCGTCCCCCAACTTTTGAGTGGTGCTACCGTGCTCCTAACTTTATTAGGCCTACTATGGTCCCCCAACATTTAGGACGTGATTCATTTGGTCCCTCAACTTTTAGGACGTGATTGCACCTATGCCTACATAACATTTTCTATTCTTCTTTTTCTTCATGATCCGTGGGCTGAAGCCCGGAGGCTAGATGTCAACTGCGCAGTTGACTACTCCTTTGTAGCTCAAAATATCATCACTCCAATTCGGACTTCGTTAGGGTGCTGCATAAATTTTGAATTTGTAAGACGAGGCTAAAATTATACACCAACAACCCAGTAAACGATTAATTTGTGGGGCGCGGTTGTGTAGTGCCTTGCAGCCGAAGGGTTGCAGGTTCGAATCCACCTCAAGCCGCCGTGTAGGGACCTTGGGCAAGTCCTTCACACGCAATTGCTCTGGCGCTTCGGCGTGAAACTCCGATGCAGTGTCCGCGCTGTGCTCGGGAGCGCCTTTGAGTAGAGAGCTTGAAGGGGTGCTATGGAAATGGAGATATAAATAAATAAATAAAATCAACGAGAGATAGGCCCAAATTGCTGATTTCCCATGCAGTCCTCTTAACACTTCACATTCATGGACTGATGATATCCCTTTCGCTGCCAATGCTTTCAGACTGCTAATAATCATATTTTTAAAGTTAAAATCAACTAACTGCCACATCCATGCCAGGCATCGCTTTTCCCATCGAACCCATCCGCAATGGAAGGCATTTTGGTGTACTACACGTCAGGACCTATCAAACAGAAGCAACACAAACCACTATAAGTCAAGTTAGTCAACCACCTTATAGTTGGTTTCTCCCATCAAAGTATGCATTGGGCCTACTTGTACTCGAGTACAACTTGGGTACGGTACAATTTTGAAGTAGCCTATTAGAATTCTAAGCAAAAGCAGCTGTACCCGTACTCTATGTAAAAGTATTTTTACTCGTCCTTGATCAAATTAAACTTGGAACCTAAGTATTCGAGAAACATCTTTGTAATTCAGCCAGGTCGATATAAGGAAGTAAGCGAAGCGGATACATTAAAACATATTTGTAAGATATAATTATGCAGAAATAACAAACCTCAAAATAACAAGTCAATGCAGATATTACAGTGCCACCGTTTTAAACAGCACACTTATTGCGATTGCAGATGTCTATTACGAGTCTTCGTGGAAACTGCTTAGAGTACGAAAGAGTTATTAAACGCAAAATAGTTAAATGTAACATTATGAGGTTTCGCATGAGTGGACTTTGGGCAGCTATCGAAAATCTATCCCACGTCCGCACGTTCATGCGCTCTTCCTGCAAGAGAGTTAATTAATCATTGCCATTAACCCCATCCCCAGATATGGCAAGTCTAACCGTTTCTGTTTGTCCGTACAGTTCGTGGATAACGAGTCTTGTGTGATCATACCACTTCTCTATCACTTTCGGATTCTACCACAGAAAAATATACGTCTGTAACTCAGCAATAAACAGAGTGGTGCACATGTTATCAAAAAAGTTTCATATGTCAGAAAATGCACGAGAGACGCTAGTCACACTGGCTTCCTATTCCCGAGTGAATTTCCTCCAGGATCACCTTGCTATCGAATAACCCACTCGATGTCGCCTTAGCACATACATGCATATGTACGAGCATTTTCAACATTTCTATTCAGAGGCGATTCCGGATACAGCATGGACACTGAATCGGAGTTTCACGCCCAGGCGTTGAGCAATTGCGAATGAAGGACTTGACCAGGGTCCCTACGCGGCGGTTTGAGGTGGATTCGAACCCGCAACCGTCCGGCTTCAAGGCACCAACATGGTTGAACATGTGTACCATACACCACCGCGCCCTGCGATAGTGTAAGGATATCTGTATTCCACTGTCAAGGTTCAGTGACCGTTGAAATGCATAATTTTTTTATGCGTCACGCCAATGCTCTTCCCAATCAATCGTAGGCCTATACCTATAGACCCTATCATAAGTAAGTAAATAATGGTTAATTAGCCTAGGTGGCTGCATGGCAACTAAGCAATTCTTGAATCGCATAACTGCAAGGCGTTCTGACCCTGTGTGTGTGTGTGTGTGTGTGTGTGTGTGTGTGTGTGTGTGTGTGTGTGTGTGTGTGTGTGTGTGTGTGTGTGTGTGTGTGTGTGTGTGTGTGTGTGTGTGTGTGTGTGTGTGTGTGTGTGTGTGTGGTCTATTCATTCAAGAACGGTTTAAGCCTGGAGAACCTAACTCAAATGGAAGCCACATAGTTGTTTTATAACTATTTCTTATTAAACACATAACATACAATTTGCCATTTACGAACACATCTATTATAATAATGTTAGCAGCGAAACGAATATGGCAATAATAAACAATAGCCTCATGACATCAATGTAAAGGACAACGCTCTTCAAACCTCTCAGCCCTTCTACATTCGTCAACTAATCACCATCCAACCGCACAGGTCTACGCGCTCATCATCTGATTCCCAACATTCGCTGTTGACACATGCCATATTATTAATAATAGACTAACCACATGAGGTCAATGTTATACCGACAAGTCAATCGCTAATAATAGATAACTCCCTTATACAAAATAATGTTTCTGTACCGGTACTGATAATGTAATGTACCGGGTAATGTAAATCTTCGAGAATTTCTCAGCGCCCACAAAAGCCACGTCAGGGAGACCAGCTTATTCACCGGCGCTATATCAAATCAAGTCCGCAATAGCCAGAGCTGCCGTTTTCGTTCCGGTGCCAGGTCAAAATCCGGGAGGTCAAGCCGAGGAGACAGCGTGGTGCTACGGTGGTTGTCGGTGATGGTGGTGGTTGGGTGATGGAACTTGATTGGAATCTGGATAGGATAGGTTGAAGAGTTCGGTTTTCAGTCGTGAATGGAATGCAGCAGAGGAGAGTGCAAGCGGAAGAGAGGTTGAATTTGGAGGTGAGACTGCAGGAGAGATAGGAGGGTGAGCGAACAGGCGGAGGTATGTTGGGAGTCCGTTCCAAAGAGCTGGTGCAGCATAGAATTTCGCAGAATTTCAGAGAGGATGATACTGGAGGCCGAGAGAGAGAAAGATTTGATGATGAGCGCGTAGACCTGTGCGGTTGGATGGTGATTAGTTGACGAATGTTGGAGGGCTGAGAGGTTTGAAGAGCGTTGTAGGTTAGAGAAACAATTTTGTAATGGATGCGCTGAGAAACTTTTAGCCAATGAAGACTTGAGAACAGGGGTTATGTGGTGATGTTTGGGAGTCTTAGTGACTGCGCGGGCAAGAGCATTCTGGATAGTTTGCAGGCGTTTAATTTGAAGAGAATCTATTTCATGGAAGAGCGAATTGATATCATCTCAGCTACTGGCATAGGTCTAATATTCACTGTTGACACGCACATTCGTCGCACAACACATGCATTATCACGTAGGCTATAATATTTTTTATGAATAGCATATATTTCATATTGTCAATTTAGAATATCATTATTTCGTATTGAAACCATAATTATGTTATGATTAGCCTAGTACTATTCATAGCGTGCTGCTGAACGAGTTGACCAACCACGGGTTCTCCCCCTGAGACGCAGTGACGAAGTGTCTTCAAGCGATATTTGCTCAGCTGTTCTCTGACCATGAAACGATAACCAGTTGCAGGAACGCAGAAAGTCGAAATGGGATACCTCTCACACATCTGAAATCAACACCAGGATATCCGTTCAATCTGCCCTACGATTTACTTAAAAAGATGAAGATGGCCATCTCACAAACTAAACTCTGCACAGATGACGTACACACAAGATGATACACAATGAGAAAAGTTATCAATTAGTTATTCCCACGAGTTAGCCATCATCGGTAGGTCTACGTCTCTACGATAATATTTTAGTAAATATATTATATTTTCTTTGCTTTTGGCAAATGAGGATCGATGGCTAGTCCTCTCCCTCGCACCCTTATCCTCCCATAAACAGTGTGGGCTGAGACCCCCCCCCCATATGCTGCATTAACTTGAGTAAGTCATTCACTTTCATTTGCTCAGCTTCCTTGATAGTTCGGCCACCTGGTCACAAAATTATTATGCACTCCTGAACTTTGGAAGGAGGCGATTTAAGATAGGGTCTATACGGGTGTGCTGTACTATAATTAACAATCTAATAATCTTCGTTTAATTTCAAACCGACACTGTAGTAGATATGAATACAGTTCAGAACAGATGACAAGAAGTTATTACAGGAGTCGAATAAATTCTAACTGTCTGGCATCCATGCAAGGCGTCCATCGTGTTCTACGGTTCGTATTCCCAACGTCATCTACCGAACTGTACAGCTGGGATTTGAACCCTGAGCTCTCATTTGGCTGTCTAGCACTGGACCATCGAACAGAGTTAAACTTAAAAGATGTTCCAGATTAAGCTGGAAAAGGTAGAATATAATCAACAGGAACTTTGCGAAAAAAAATATTAATTTTTATGGTTGCTATTGACGAATTGTGACCTGGAGAACATATTCCGGATCAAACTTTGGAAGACTGTGTATGAAGACACAGGATCCATTAAGCCATGGAGAGAAGACGTTTCCCCAGGCGGATTTAGCCCAACCAGTGTCCGATAGACTCCAAATGATGTCCGTTGGCACCAAGTCAAAACCATAGCTACAGCAAAAGGGCATAATTATATAAGCTTACATCTGTTACGTATATTTCAGAGAGTAGTATAATTAAAATCATTGTAGTAGCCTAATTATAATTATTGCTCGAGGGGCGTATCTCAACTGCTAGCCTTCCACGTCTTTATCTTCATATTTTGTTGACATCATCACCACGGGAGCGCTTCTGAACGGTTCACCCAGCTAGAGGCGTTCATAAATGCTGAAATACAATAAGTATGTATAATTATAATACCCATGCATGCATTGTGTGTCCGCCATACTTACGTGGCAGTTATCTTGTGTCCGATGCCATAGCTTGCGTGGCTGTGTTCCGCCATCTTTGGATGTCCAACTGTTCCGCTTGTAAAGAAGATCATCATCGGATCGGAACTTCGCGTCTGAACCGTCTGTGGTTTTGAAACAACATCTGCTTATTAATTTTAGCAATAATACCGTCACTCAAGTTATCCAAGTTTCTTCATGCTATTGGTTCTAGAACAAGATATTCGTAACAGTTTACACCAGCTTCTAAAGGACACGATTCCCAAAATATTTTGAGCCCTCCTCTTGTCCATTTTACGATGACTCACCGCCACCTCGTAGATCGTATTGATTTTGGGATGTAAACAAACATATTATGTATTACATACACATACATATGCACACTTACATACATACATAGGGCCTAGATACATAGTCCTACGTGAGAAGCTGAGCAGGCATATAATTTCTTATAGTATATAAACTATGTTACGGCTCATCAATATGCAGATGACACACAGCATATGTCCAGACAGTCCAGGGTCCAGCTTTAGGGTCTATCTCACTATTGGAGTAAAAATACTCATGACATCGGAAGTTATTGGTGTCATCCAGCCACCTCAGGCTGAACCCTGGAGAGACATGGTTTATCTGGGTTGGTTGGTCGTCGCGGGTAGGTTCCTAAAGTCATCTACAAAATCTGTAGCATTGCTTTCCTGGCATGACTTTTTCTACCACTGTGCGTGATATGGGTGCGATCTCAAGTGGACCAGGAAATGGCCCTTTCCTTACATAATCATACGTGACCTGAGATTAGATTGGGCTGTGAAATATTAACCGTAACAAATTCAGATGAGTATACACCGAAATTAGTCGTTGCCGCCACCTCCCTTGTCCCTTACATTTCTACAATTGGGGGTGGGGGGGGGCACTCACATCCCTCTCTACATGCATATTCGTCCTAAAGAGACGATCACTTGCCTCAAAATCACTGCTGCTTGAAGAGAATAAGTCCTGAAAAGACTTCCATCCAGTTCTACAACAGAACAAGCTTAGCGTTTTAGAGGGTGTGCAGATGTGTGTGGTGTGGCAGTGCTCTTGCCTGTGTGCGTGTGTGTGTGTGCGTCACTGTGTGTATCTGAGGATAAAAATTCATACATTACGATTTTTATTCTGACAGCATTGCAGCCCTGGCAGATAAGAAATCAAACAGAAATTAGATAATTGGATACAATTAAATTAGACTGTAGTCTACTCGACAGGACTGGATTCGTTCATTCGGAAATTTATATTGTGCCCCTTCAAATAGTCTACATAATATATTCATACATACACTCAGAAATTTGATGGTTTTTAGAGCATGATTTGTTTATGTAATGATATAAAGGATACATATTGATATTTCTTCCAATCCAGCCAATGCTGTAAAGTTGGATCTGATGATATATGATATTGAAACTGACTGGAATGGACGATATCAGAAATTAAAACTGAATTGGATTGGAGGGTGGATTAGACTCCAAATGGAATTGACCGGAATGAATGGTGTGATCTAGATTAGAATGGTCTGGGCTAGACAATAGAATTGTAATTCCTTTTTTGTAAAGTCTGACCTCTTATCTCCGACAACGACTTTAGTCTTCACTGAAGGACAATCTGCGATAACCTGGAAGATGAACAAGAAACGAATGTTAAAGAGGGAATGGACGAAGGCTGCAGCGGAAGAAACAGTGAATTATTGTGAGTAGTCTAACTCTAATTTGTATCATCTCCTTTTTCTTCTTCCTCCTCCTCCTCCTCCTCTTCGTCCTCCTGCTCTTCCTACTTTTTCATATTCTTCATCTTCATCATCTTCTTCTTCACAATCATATTTCATCATCATCATCATCATCATCATCATCATCATCATCATCGTCGTCGTCGTCATCATCATCATCATCATCATCATTATTGTCATTATCATCATTTTCTTCTTTTTTCCTCCTCATTCTCATCCTCCTCCTCCTTCTCTTCCTATTCCACTGAATGCAATCAACTATAGAACAACCTCATCCACTTTTTCTGCACTTTCTGCGTCAGTGATGATACACTTGGCATGAGAACGATCAAATCGATACTTGATATCCATAGCAGTCAGTTGAGTGGTTCCCGTGATAAGAATAACTCCTGAGAGAAAGAAAACAACAGCAACAGAATCAGTAAAGAGAGCGTAATTTCCACAAAATATGATGCATTCATACATCAGAAATATCAATAGCACGCAATATAAAACACGACCAGTTGAATATAATAGAGTTTGATATTATCTTTGAATCATGTCACGCAATTCACCTGGTGGATTTTGTGTTTAGGCCTACACACACGTAGGCCCAATTGACCTCCATGCTCTCCAATGACTGTCTTAATGTGATTTGCTTCATTTCGCTGTATTGTTTAGAACTTTAGATATCCTAATCTCGGGGTCTTGATCGGACTTTCTATGTTTGCCTCTCTTAGGCTAATCTATCAATAGTCTCAATTTTATTTATCTTAATTAATCTCACTCTCAATTTTGTTGTCATAACCGGGCAATAAGATTGGTCTAATCACAGTTTAATTTTGACGCCTTGTGACGTCTTATCACTCTTATGCAATATACAGTAATATTCATTATAGAGGCTACCATAGGCGTACGGGAGATTTCAGCAGTGGGGGGAAAAGATTTTACTTCTGCCCGAAAACTCAAATCTCGTGGAAAATATTAACTTTCTTCCAGAAAAAAGTGGACGACCTTTTTTTTAGTCATCAAACTTTTTGTTTGCTATTTTCCCGAGTCTACTTGCCCGAAAAACAGACTTGCCCGAAAAGTTGACGACCTTTTTTAGTCATTTCTCGGGTCTGCTTGCCCGAAAACCAGTTTAGCCCGAATTTTTTTGGGGGGGGGCAATTGCCCCTCTGGACCCCCGTCTTGTACGCCTATGGAGGCTACTAAGTAATAATAATGGCAATAACAATAGCAACAATAATAGCAATAATAATAGCAATAACAGTAGCCTGTGGTTAGGGAAGTTTTTTACATTGACAGGCGGAGCTTTTTGACTTCCGGCCAGTGCCGGCGCCAGGATTTCAGTTTCGGGGGGGCTGAGCCCCGCGGCGAAAATTTTCCATTTTCGCCGACAAAATTTCTGACGACCTTTTTTTTAGTCATCGACCGAAATCCCATGAAAATTTTCCATTTTCGCCGACAAAATATCTGACGACCTTTTTTTTTAGTCATCGACCGAAAATCTTGGATATTTCGATGTAAAAAAAATTCGGATGGCCCTTTTTTTAGGGGGGCTGAACCTCTTGTAGGGGGGGCTTAGTCCCCCAGCCCCCCCCCCTAGCGCCGCCACTGCTTCCGGCCTCTTGGAACTCACAGCGTTCTATCTGTTGTTTATTGAATTAAACGAATATACATACACACATGTTTACCAACGAGAATTTAGCTTGTGCACAGCTATTTCTTGTCAGCAACCATCCACTTAGGCCTCTTTATTAGACACTGGCACTAAACAGGGTGTTGGCTTGAAAGCGTTTATGAACAAAAACTGACAGAGTTGAGTGAAAGGTCACTGACCAGCACGTATTGCTGCAATGTTGAGTAGCCACCATTGAGGAACTTTCGGTAAAATTACCATCAGCCGATCACCTGGTTTCAGACCACAAGGTCCACTCAACATGTTGGCCACACTGTTGTAAAAAGCAGAAACAGTCGCTGTATTTACTGTATGTACTGTACGGTAACCAAACAGTTATATTCAATAGGTTTTTACTTGCATATCTTAGAGCATTACTACAGAGCCACGTGGCGTGATATGGGATACTAGCAGTCACTGGCAGACCAAGAGGTAGTAGGCCTAGGTAACGGTTTAACATTACAATTGGACAGAAATACACTCTGAGGTTTCTATTGCATTAGTGGTCCCAGTGAGTTCAGCCACATGTACATCGCACAAGATGAGAACATTGAATAATCATACACTTTCAGAGGAATATCGAAGTGCCCCAGTGGACTGGAGTGGGATTCCAGAGGAGCTACGTCTGCTTCTTGGGGCTGTTACGAAGCATTTTAAACTCAAAACTGTCACTTTTCCGTGCTAGAGTGTGGAGCGCTTCTGAGTATTATAGTCCCTTTAAAGAGACGCTATAGAACTTCTAGAATGAGCAAGAATGAATGAATAGAGACACGGAGAACAGGCCGCCCTTCATCATATACCAGGTATCGACATTAAGACAATAAGCCATGCACGGTCGTGGCAGCATCGTCGCGTGAACTAAAGGTAGGGGACCTTTAGAGCTTACCGCTCTCCACTCATCTAGCCTACTTCACGCAATCCAGGGTTATTTTTAAGGAATTTCTAGAACTGCACAACTCCTTCTTTCCTTTCCCTTCATCCATGGAAGATTACTTCCAATCGGAGGACAATTACTTTTTTGCTAGTTTTAACTGTACAGAAGTGCTTCTACAGCTGCACATTCTGTGTACAACTGTAGGCCCACGTTAAAAAAGCCCTGACGCAATCAATCACTTTTTTCTCTGCTTTACACAAACATTCAACAAAATTACTTATTTTGAGGGATTAATATTATTAAGCAACCGCTTAATTATTATTTTGATGGATATCAAGATGTGGCACGGTGGCTGATTGGTTAAGGAGCACGGTCTGTAACACGGAGAGCATGGATTCGAGCCCTAACTGATTCGGTCATTGTTTAGGGACGACATCGATGAAAAGTCCTTTACTGACAACGGCTAGGGGCCGTCGAATTCCGGTCATCATTTGTATGGCCGAATGCACTTATGAAGTTTAGAGGAAGAGAAAATAGTATAAATTGCAGTTGAATTGCACTTTATACTATATAATAATGCCCAAGATATATGAGTAGAGATCTCGAAGAGGCGCTAGGCTATATAAATTTATGTGCTGTGATTGAAGGTGCCGGTTTACTCTTTGCATTCACGCATCAATCTGATTTCTTTGCAAACCATAGACTCGAAAGATCTTGCTGTAATTTTTCCAAAAAAACTCTCTTCTCACACGAGTCTTGCTTTCACGTTAAATGCAGGTCAATGCTAAGGAGTTTATCCTTGAAGTGGCGCGAAATAAATGTCAGAATTACATTTCTTGCAGTATACCGTTTTGAATGTTCTGACAGCTCCTTGAAGGTCCATTTGATTTCTTGTCCCTGATCACTGACCCACCAGAAAGCTGGAAGACCCTTGCGTGCTTCAGGCACCTTCTAATAAAGAAAAGGCCTCGTCAGATTAAAATGACCTTACCAAGCACAAATGATCATAGTTATAGCAGAAGATTGCACATAAGACTAAAAAACTGTTGATCTCAAAATGGATATCATGGGTACCTGCACATTAGAGTGAACTTTGCCAGTAGGCTACTTGAGTTCACATCTGAACCAGTGCTGGCACACTTTAAACCCTGATCTGAACACCCCTACACCACTCACGGACTGCTATCCGACAGCGTCGCTCATTCTCTGTTGCTGGTCCTACAACTTGGAATGGTCTCCCTGTTACACTGCGCTTAATTCCCAGGAGTCATTCCACTCTGTTCCTTAAGAAGCTAAAAACTGTTTTATTTAGCCGTGGTTGGGCCGGGAGCGCTTCTGAGTAGCCTACCTTGAAGAGGCGCTATATAAATTTCTGAAATAAATCCAACATTAGGCGGGGACATTAAGTTCCGTTTCACAAAAATTTATCTTTTTGGAATTTTCCCCCCACTGTCCGTGCCCAACATCGTAATCAACGACATAATCACTTTACAAGTGGACCTACGGTACTCTACAGAAATCTGAGAGATTAAACCACTAGGTATGTTGTCTTATAAACTCTAGTCATCTACGTCGTCGCTTTAAAGCTAAATGCAGGGCACCAGCTTATTCACGAGCGCTGCGTCGAATTAGAGGTGTTGTCCAGATGGTATATAGTCAGAATAAGATCTCCGGTTGCAAGGAACTTTTGAGACAATAACTCTTGGCCACTGACACACTTGTTCTTATACTAAGCTTCTAACGTCAGAGCATTACTGAACTGCGGGCCCTACCTGCTCTTGTCTGGCCCAGTGGTCGATGACATCAGAGGCAAAATTGTAAAATTCTGGAACAGGTAGAGAGAAGTTCTTGACGGCTTCCTCGTAGTTGTTGAATCCAGCGAGTGATATACCTTGATCAAACTTTGCCTCCTTATATACCGATCTGGTATCCTTCTTTCGTGGATTGCCTGTCTGGAGGGAACGAACACGCTGAAGATGTGGTTCTGTCAACGAGATTCGGCAAAATGCTTGGCTCCACTGAGGGAAACATGTTCCCCATGGAAGACCACTTTTCCACCTGCAGAGTTGTGTCACCCTTCGTCCATGTTGGGAAATGAGTGACATTGCTAACTATACGCTAGAAGTCTGCAGGCATTCCGAAAACCTGTTAAAAATTATAATGTAATAACTTAATGCAGCACCTTATTGCATAACTGGTTTTACAGCTATGCACACTGGCTTTGCAGCTGCGCAAACTGGTTACATATCTTTTAAAATGATGTATGATAACTGTACAAACTGGTCTCACAGCTGATCAATCTGGTTTGTTTTTAAAAATTATATCTAATAGCTGTAAAACTGATTTCACCGCTGTACAAACCGGTTTCACATCTTCAATATAATGCCTGATATCTGTACAAACTGGCTTCGCTGCTGTGCACACTGATTCTATAGTTGTGCAAACTGGTTTCGTATCTTTTAAAGTGTTGCTGAGAGCTGTACAAACTGACTTCGCAGCTGTACAACTGGCTTCGAAACTATAATATAGTGTCTGATAGCTGCACAATATTACAAACTGGCTTCATCTTCAAAAATTATGTCTAATGGCTGTAAAACTGGTTTCACCGATGCACAAACTGGTTTCTCGGCTGCAAAAACAGGTTTATCATATTTTAAAATCTGTAAAATAGTTGTGCAAACTGGTTTTACAGCTGTACAAACTGGTTTCATTTCGCTTGAACTAATGTCTGATCGCCATACAAACTGGTTGCACTGCTGTGCAAACTGGTTTCTTATAACGCCTGATACCTGTACAGACTGGTTTTACAGCTGTACAAACATGTTTCACAGATGTGCAAACTGGTTTAGCATCTTCTAAAATAATGCATTTTTACTGTACAAACTGGTTTCACAGTTACACAAACTGGTTTCGCATCCCTTAAAATATTACCTGAGTGCAGTACATACTGGTTTCGCTGTCGTACAAACTGGTTTTAAATGTGTTTCGTATCTTTTAAAATAATGTCATATAGCTGTACAAACTGGTTTCGCAGTTGCACAAACTTGTTTTAAAGTTGCGCAAGCTGGTTCCGTATCTTCGAAAATGTTGTCTGAGAGCTGTGAAAACTGGTGTCACAGAAGTACAACTGGCTTCTTAGCTTTAGAATAATACCTGATATAGCTGCACAAACTGGTTTCACAGATGTACAAAATGGTTTCATATCTTTCAAAATGATGCCCGATAGCTGTGCAATTCTTTTTTACAGCTGCACAAACTGGTTTGGTCTTTTAAAACTATCTCTATTAGCTGTAAAACTGGTTTTCCCGTTGTACAAACGTGTCCCACGGCTGCACAAACTGGTTTCATATTATTTAATATTCTGTCTGATAACTGTACAAACTGATTTCACAGCTGTACAAATTGGTTTCATATATTTTAAAATAATGTCTGATAGCTATAAAACTGGTTTCGCAGATGTGTGCAGGCTGGTTTCGTATCATAAAAAATGCTTGATTGCTGAACAAACTAGTTTCACAGCTACAAAAACTGGTTTCTTATCTTTTACTTTTATGTTCGGTGACTGTACAAACTAGTTCCACAGTTGTACAGACTGGTGTCATAATCTTTATAATAATGTCTTATAGCTGCACAAACTGGTTTCACAGCTGTAAAACTGGTCTTACAGCTGCGCAAACTGGTTTAGACTCTCTTTAAATAATACACGATTAATGTGTGAGTAAACTATTGAATTGTTCCACAATAAAATACGATTTTGTACAGATGCGTTGTTTTTGCCATTTTTCGGTTACAATTGCCGGTGACACGAAACGGAGTACAGGTATCCCCCCTGAAAGCTATCCGGGGGGATGAATTAATCTATCCCCCGGGATGGAATTAACCGGTCTATACTATCCGGGGGGATAAACCATTCTATCCCCTTTTTTGAAAAATGCGCATAATAAACAAATTTATGCTGTAATCAAAATTTAAAGTGACTCTTATTGTTTTAAGTGTCCTAAGCAATGCTCAGATAAAGGCAACTCGAATTTATTTAGTGACTCTGAGTGTTCTTAAGTGTTTTCAGGGTGAGAATTGCTGGGGGGTTGGGGGGTTTCAACCCCCCCAGTCTTTTTTAGTGCCCCATAGTAAACTCTGTTTTTCACACCCCAATTCCAAGTTTAACATAGGCCAGCCCCCCCCAGTTATTTTTCCACAATTCTCACACTGAGTGTTTTAAATGTTTTAAGTGCTCTAAAAACAGGGCAAAACAAATTATCTAGTAGGATTAAACATACCTGTTAGTGTCATTGTTCAAAACAAAGCAGATAAAAATTAATTTGCAAAACAAATACACGCGGAAGCGGTTTTTTCGACTTTTTTTAATTTGGGGGATACAATTAATACGGGGTATACTCTATTTCGTGACACCGGCTTGTTAAAGAGTAGCCTGATGCTATAGGCAAGAACACATTAACTGACATTTTCCATATTTTCGAGAAAAAATATTTTAAATTATTTTTCCGTAAAAATGGTTGATTTTTGTTGCATTTATTTGCTTAGCCTACAGCAGAAAAGAATATTAATATTTTTCTACTTGGCAGAAAATAATAATTTAGTCTTTTAATTGGGTTTATCTCGGAACTAAGTTTTTGCAGACTATGCGGCTCTTGCTTATGACGGCAGTGTAACGGGAAGGAGCTGCAAAGGAACGGTTTGTTTAGGATCAGTGCCTTAAAGACTCTACATAGACCCAAGGCCGTATATATAGCTAGGGGCGTTTTGACGAGGATCCTGTGTGGCCGAGTGGGTTGTAGCCCGCTCGCCGCGCCGGCGGAGCGGGTTCGATTCCCCGGTCGGATCTTTACATAGGCTACTGCGGGTGGCTCGGTCGCAATATAAACGTGGAGTCGACGCTGATCATCTTTGATATGAAAAAGAGTCGTTAAACCCCAACATTTCATTTTTTTGGTGTTTGAATAGCCCCTCAATGAATAATTTAAAAATGAAATAATGCATTATTTTATAAATAGACTACTATCACATAATGCAAGAACTGCGGTAAGCTACAGTGAACGATGTCTTGGCGGTCCAGAACCCGCTATGAGAGGCTGAGAGCTCACGAAGCTTCTCCAAACCCCCTTCCAGAGCCTTCTATTACTAATAGTGATAGAAGGCTCTGCCCCTTACTCGGTTGATTCGGTTGCTCGTGGACTTGCTCACAGTCGAGTAAACACACCCTCCCCGCCCCATAAAATCCTGGCTACAGCTTTGCATAGACAATAATTAGACCAATTGGATTAAACGTCTGACCTGTATAATAGTCCACTTACCACGGTGATGGCAGGAGAAGATTTTCGTCGTTATGGATCCTTCGAGTAGTGCGGTCTATTTGGCCTACAACTACTGAATTATATATTATGTAGGCCTATATAATTATAGGCTAAGGCGAAACGATTTAAGCTACAACTGGCCCAAGTTTCACTGCAGGTGGTAGGCTATGTTTAGGCCTTTTAGGCAGTCAATTCATGTGTTGGAAATTGTAAGCAGGCCTAATAGACCTACAACAAAGCATCTACAATGAACACTAAACTTTGGGCGTTTTCAGTTGTTGGTTTCGTGAACTCAGAGGATTCAAAAGCTGACAATTTTAGTCACAGCACTTACTTTAGGTTAATAATAACCTAGCACCGATCTAGCAAATAGATGTGGTTAAGAATGATTCTAAGCAGTCATATGTATGCAACATTTATCATATTCTCTTGCCCCTCAAGACATACGGCAACCATACAAAGGCCTACACGTAGGCTATATGTATAGTTGTTGCAATAATCGCCATTTAGGTCTCGGTATGCCCGAATGCACCGTTATTGTTATTGCCGGTGAGTCGCGGTGACGCGAAACGGAGTATCCCCCCTGAAAGCTATCCGGGGGTATGAATTAATCTATCCCCCGGATGGAGTTAACCGGTCTATACTATCCGGGGGGATAAACCATTCTATCCCCTTTTTTGAAAAATGCGCATAATAAAAACATTTATGTTGTAATCAAAATTTAAAGTGACTCTAATTGTTTTAAGTGTCCTAAGCAATGCTCAGATAAAGGTAAATCGAATTTATTTAGTGACTTTGAGTGTTTTTAAGTGTTTTAAATGTTTTGAGTGCTCTAAAAACAGGGCAAAACAAATTATCTAGTAGGAATAAACATACCTGTTAGTGTCTTTGTTCAAAACAAAGCAGATGAAAATTAATTTGCCAAAAAAACACACGCGGAGGCGATTTTTTTACTTTTTTTAATTTGGGAGGATACAATTAATACGGGGGATACTCTATTTCGTAACACCTGCAAACAGACCAAGTCCCGATTTATCTTAGTGATCTTCGTGTAATTATGCTGTCCGTTCCAGATCGTAGATTCCTTCGCTCTGCCACGCACCTAGGTGACCTGCTTGTTCCTATGGCTTGAACTCATGGGCAGAGTTTGGTTTTCGTTTTTGGCGCGGGTCTAAAAAAACTTGGTCCAGAACGAGCGGCGTCGACAATATTTTCTCGTGTGACTTTTTTAGTCATTTGGTTGAAAGTTCTTGGGGGCTAAGCCCGAAAAAGATACCATTTACACGGTAAAACATGAATCTGGGACTTCTTGGGGAGGCTTAGCCCCCTCTAGCCCCTGATAAACTCCGCCCATGCTTGAACTTCCACAGTGTTGCATCAAAGCATCGCTGTAGAGTGTAGGCTATGCTCGCTCGGTCCATAATTCCGGAATCCTGAATATGCGTTTAGAGCAGTCTCCGTACTGAACTTTAATTGAACTTTCTTTGCTCCTTCTTGTGTTCCTTCTCGCGATGTTCGAGAACACGGCGAAATTAGCTGCTGAAGTTGATGCTACGGCTGCTTCTCGAGCTGTGCGTAGGCCCAATGCCAATTGTCAATCAGACTCATCATGCACGTCCTGAGGAAACTTCCGCTTCCAGCAAAAACAACCTATAACTTAAGCCCTAGATCTAATCCGTTTGTTCTACCGTGCCACTGTGTCAGTAAAGGATGTCAAACACTTTATTCTTCTAGAGTTCTTTTGCCCGCCATCAATTTTTTGTTTACTTCTATTTAATGTGCTTTGACGTATAATTAACTGGGTGCGGTGTCGTATCATTATAAATAAACAAAGATTATAAATATTATCACTGTGGCTATACGCAGTTGACCTGACCTCTTTGTCTCTCATCTAGCCAGAAATAATTAGACAACTAATGACGTAACTACCGCGTCATCCTATAATTAGGCCTATCATCTTATATTGCGACAGGCTCTGATTGCGACACGACGACAAACGAGTCTAAAATGGCGTCTACTAAAAAGTGAGTAGCCTATTGACCTACTAGCTGTCACCTAGCCTACAGCAAATCACTTCGCAGTTGCTTTTTCGCATTAATTTCTATACTAGACCATAATATAGTGCTATAGACAGTCTTAATTGATCGAGTGTCGATCTAGGCTAAGATAAAAAAAACACTTATAGGCCTAAGTCAAGTTTAATCCTGACCAGAGCCTCGAAAATTTATCTGTAGGCCTAGGCCTAGTTTATAGATAATACTTAAAATCGTAGCGTTGGTTCTGTATATATATATATATATATATATATATATATATATATATATATATATATATATATATATATATATATATATATATATAATTATACGACCGGTTAGCCGAGTTAGGCTATTTTATTTGTATAATAAAACAGCCGCTCATCAAACATCATTGCAGGCTATTGCAGGCCGTCTGTTTTGTTACTAGGCTATAGTTAAGAATTGTGATTTGTACCTGCGAATTGTTTCAATTGCATAACTGTATAGGCTCCAATCTGCAGTGTAGGCCTACTCTGTAACCGGCTGCGGTCTATCGAGTGTCGACCGGGTTGTTTCAATAAACGAAATGATATTGGTCTCTCACCTGGTCACCTGGTGCCGTCAGCTCTTGGAGCTCTGGCGATATTCTTGATGTATCCTCTCCAGTGTCCCCTCTCTCTTGATGCCTCTCTCAGCTCCTCCAAGTTCATGCCAGACTTTTACTGTACCTCATCCAACCATCTCTTCCTTGGTCTTCCGCGTCTCCTCCTTCCCTCACCGCATGCCGTCATCAGCTCCTTCTCCAAACCGTTAGATCTCATCACATGGCAATGTGCTCATCCTCAGTAGCCATTAAGTCACCCTCAGGCCTGAGGGTCTCACCCTTGGTGACTATCGTTGATTTCCTTCTTGGATACATCATGAATCTTCTTGGCAAAGATAAGGGGTGGTTTGCCATTGCCTTCCCCCCGTTTGCCGTCCGTGCCCGTTCGTTCACCCCTCCATACGGAGGGGTTACTAACAGGTCGCCCCACGAGAAGGTGGGCACGGTGGACTTTGGTTCGCCAGCCCAGGTCGGTTCCGAGTCTACGCTCCAATTGGAGTCGTCGGTCAGGTCTCCTCCCTGCTTTACTCACGTGAATGAGTGACTGACAAACCTTTGCGACCCAGTCTCTACAGGCCTATAATTATGGTTAGCATAGGGCAAGGGCTGCCAGTTGTTTTCCATAGATGATTGAGAGCACGACATTTTCATTGTTCGCATCTGGAGTAGGCCGAGGCCTACAGATATTTTGCATGTGATAACATGTTGCGATGTGATAACATTTTGTGATGTGATAACATGTTGTGATGATGTAGACGTGTTGCGCTGGTCCAATTTCACTCAGAAATTTAGCCCATCGAACCACTACAAACTGGTCTCAAGTGTCGTCTGGAGTCTAGACCTGATAAGACTTGTAGACTAATAGGCATAGACCAATAATAAAATTATTCATATCGATCAATAGGTGAAGATTAAAATATTTACGTTCGCTAGATGGCTTCAATGGCGTTATTATTCAGCGTTGCCACTTCTTGGGTTTTTCACAAGATCTTGGGTTTTTCGATCCGAAGTTGGGAAATGGGTTTCTTTCAGGAATGTAGTGTAATCACTGTCTTCTTCTTTGCTCTCTTCCGTCAGTCATGCGACGACGATGAGGCTCTCACATGACTTTGCCAGACTTGTCTATTTCTGATGAGATCCTTTGCTCCTGCAATCCCAATCGAAATACGAAATGTAATGTAAATATTCGAGAATTTCTCAGCGCCCACAAAAGGCACGTCAGGGAGATCAGCCTTCACCGGCGCTATATCAAATCAAGTCCGCAATAGCCAGAGCTGCCGTTTTCGTTCCGATGCCAGGTCAAAATCCGGGAGGTCTTGAACTTGAGGTCTTTTTCTTGTTTTTTTACGGAAAAAAAGGAAATTTTTGGCATTTTCAGAAAATTCAGGACATTTTCGGGAATATTTGGACATTTTTTGGACAGATTTGCCCCGGATGACTAAAAAAGTCATCAGAATTTCAGGAGGGGAAATTCTGGACATCTTCAAAAGATTTGCTGAACTTGGTTTTTCTTGGGTTGTTTCGCCCTCCAACTTGGGTGTTTTCATTTTTCAGAGTGGCAACGCTGGCGTTATTGTTGTTGATAGGATAGACCCTCGTTGAATGGTCGTCTTATTTATATTGTAACGATTCGGTTTTTGAAAAGAACTTCGCGTGCTTTTAAATATTTTGTTTGTGGAGTTTGCTTTACTAAATAATTTCTAAATGGCCGATAACCCGGATATTATGCGCGTGCATGCTTCACGACCAAGACATGATAGCGTCGGAGGTGAAGACCATGTTATGGGTGGACATGTGTACGTAACTGTTGTCGATATTTGCAAAGTTGAAACAGTAATTATTGACGAAACCTGGGTTGCAGTTATGGTAAACGTGTAGTTTAGCATCTTGCATTAGAGGCAGGTTTATTATTGAAGTGACACCACTACGACAGCTAAACGTGCGATGGACAATGTCTGTTATACTGAGAAAGCTATTAGAACTTAGGCCTACTTAAGGTAGGCTATGCTTTTTCGGTCAGTTTCGGGTATTGGTGTACGGACCGGGTGCTTCCCTACGATGCTCGGGCACCCGTTGACAGCTCTACTGACCAGTGGCCATTGGGTCAGTGGGCAGATGAGATGGCCAGGGAGAGGACTGACAATCCACACTCGTATTTCGATGCTAAGAGGGTAAGATTGCGGTAATGTTTACCTTTAGCGTCCGAAATTATTTCAATGGTTTCAATTGTAGCATCCGATACTGTGGGTCGCCGATCTCTGCGTTCGGCCTCTAGAGGTGTCTTTATGGTTCCTTACGCCCGCACTGCCACTAGGCAGAACAGGGCATTTTCGGTCACTGGCCCTTCCGTTTGGAATGACCTTCCCTCTAACCTGCGTTCCCACCCTCGGAACACGTCGGGCTCATTCTATGAATTGCTTAAGACTTTTCTTTTTGGCCGTGCTTGGGTCGGGAGCGCCTCTGAGTAGACTCCTTGAAGGGGCGCTATATAAATTACATAGATAGATAGATAGATAGATTATATACTCCGGGTTTAAATGATCGTTTCACTATAGGCCTAATATTTAGATAACAATTATTTTTCGTCAATCCAGCTCCAGTTAGCAAGAACATTTTCATCAATCCAGCTCCAGTTAGGTATGACTATTTTCATCAATCCAGCTTCCATTTAAGTAAGTTTCTGCAAGCAATCAGCAGTGAACGTGTTATATCAGTAACGGAACGTGTTAAAACACGGAACTGAAAACACGGAGTATATATTATAGGATGATACATTGAAATAATTTCGGACGCTAAAGGTAAACATTACCAAGATTGCTAGCACTTCTTAGCCATGTCTGTATCTCCCATCAGACACTAGCTCAAAAGAACTGTCTTGGTGTTAATGCAACTTGTTAAAAAATATTTAGGCAGTAGGCCTATTTTCAGCTGTTAATAAAGATTTGTTGCCTTAAAATGCGTTTTTTATTTTTGCAGCGAAGGAGCGTTGTTTTGCCTTGGAAATCCTCTGCTGGACATGATTGCTAATGTCTCCAAAGAATTTCTAGACAAGTATTCTTCTTCTTAAATTACGTACCATTGGATGATACATTTGGATAAAACTGTCTTTGTAAATAGATGTGCAACCAAACATAAATACATATATATTTTACATGCATGATTACATACATACATATTTGCATACATATGCACACACTTACATGCATTCAGCACATGCCAAACTGATGTGTGCACTCAGGCCCACATTTGGGTGGGTGCTTAGGGTGCTGCAGCCCCATGCTGCGATGCAACAGTTTTTTTTTATAGAGGGGCCCACAGCCCCACAGTTACAAATGTGCTTGGTGGCCTGGTGAGTTGTCAGAGTTGGAGGAGGCTCTGTCTTTTAAAGTGCAACTTTAATTATTACAACAGGCTAAGTGGCAGGACATTCATCCATCCATTTCACAAGGCCATGTCAATGAACTCAAGCTTTCTAAATGAACTCTTTCAATCTGGGTCATGCTGGGATTAAAAGCCCAAACTCGGAGGTGAAAGTATCATCATTTGACAAATATATGCCATGACGAGAAACACGGTTTACGTTTTAATTGTGTGCTGTCTTTTCTTAAAAGTGCTATTCATAGCTACATTTTATTTGATTAGATTTTAAACTTTTTATTTTAAATATTTGATCGCTTTATAAATAATAATTATTTTAGTACAACTGGCTTAAAAGTGGAGTTTATTTAATAGGGAAATTGATTAGATTCATATTTTAGCAAATTATGTGTGTAAATTTGGTAGAACTTTAGCAATGGTGGTAGCATTGTTTCTTTGTGTTCGGTTGTAATCATATGTTTCTTTCTCCAGATACAGTTTAAACAAAGAAGACTGCATTATAAGTAACGAGCTTCCTACTCCGCTGTGAGTTATTTAGACGAGACTTGGATCGTGTGGTAACATCTTGGTTGGCCGTAGAAATTATGTTATTCTTTATTATTTCTTCTTATCAGCTATCAGTGGAAGAATTTGTAAGATTTTTGACTGGACCTAACTTTTCTAATAAAAGAAATCAAAAATTGTTTTTGAGTCTTGAATTGTTTGCTCAGTGAAGAAAAAATTTTATTAAACCACATTTTATTATCCTCGTTCTCTGATGATTTCATTTGACAATGCAAAAATACATAAAAAATTAAGCTAGATGGAAATTTGTTAATGGAAAATGCAGAAGGAATTCAAGTTGTTCCTGCTATGCTGTTTCATGAAATCTGACCAAACAATGAATTTCTGCCAAGAATGTTGTTCAGAAATATTTATTTGCCACTTCATTTATTTATGGAACATTAGAAAACGTGATTGGTCGCATAGACAAACTTGCCTTATAAATTGCATATGCTATTTTGCCACAATGGAATCTATTTATTGCACTGAATAGCACCTCTATTCTCGTAACATTTGAAATCTGGATCTACTGTTAATTGCTGTATTATTTCAGCAGATTTTTTAAATTCAACAATTGAATATGCATTATGGTACGATGCTTTTCTTTTTTACATTTGAAAATTATTAATTCCTTAACTGATAAGATCATGAGTGTTTTTTTGGTTTACTTGAAGTCTTCCACTGATGGCTGAGTTTATTCGCTGGTTATCGGTGAATATGTTTAGATACAGTTGCATGCTGTTGTGTATGATTTAGTTGATTATTGTAGATATGGCCTGAAACCCAATGATGCGATTATAGCCAGTGATAGGCATAGAGATATGTAAGTTGTGCTCTAAGCTTTTTTGAACACGTTTTGAAGTTGACTTTGCGGTTTTGAGGTTGACTTTGACCGAATTACATTTTTACGAAGGTTTTGTGTTTTATTGTTCCTCCACGCCATGTTTTGAGGTTGACTTTAACCAAATTACATTTTACGAAAGTTTGGTGTTTTAATGTTCCTCTACACCATGTTTTGAGGTTGACTTTAACCAAATTACATTTTTACGAAAGTTTGGTGTTTTATAGTTCCTCCGCAATTTATGTTAACAAGCTTAAGCATAAGATTAGTCACTTAGTATCTGTACGGTGTGGACTTGCTGCTGGTTTATGAACCAATCTACTTAACAGTGAGTGGTGTTACTTTACCATGCATGCTGTATTGGTTAATGTCCCATGCAAGTACTGCTGTGTGATGCTAACTTTTGACTTTTTGAGCATGATTCCTTTGTGCGTGCAGCCAGGATATGAGCATTTTGTAACTAATCATTATTATATTCTAAATCAATTAGATTAACCACTAATTCTAATTATCTAATCAATAATTTGCTGTTGCCTGATCCAGATTCTAAATCTGAATGATTATCAAAATTTTCTAGTCAATTCTAATCGATTGAATTTAAAAATTGCATTTAAAGACTCGTTAGCAAATGTCCTGTCAAACTATTTGATTCGATTCAGTCAATGCTGCCAATTTCTGATGTGGTAACGGAAGGTTTTATAAATCAAATTAGAGCTTGACAAATTCACAAAGCAAATATGTGTATGAATTTTCTAATTGCTAATTAATTGATTAACAGTTTAGCCTATTATGCCCTCCCCTGCTTGTTACATGCAGGCCATACCATAAGATATGTCCCTTAATAATTTCACTTTGACGAGTCCACACTTGCTTTCAATGTTTAAATTTTATGCTTGTTGGCGGAATTTTTGCCTTTGAAGCTACTTTATGATTGATGTTTTGCTCGTTGTGTTTTTGTTAAGTCGTTTACTTTCTGTTTTTTTTACTTAAGACGTTCTGCTTCTGATGCATGTAGATTGTAGAATGTACCGTAGATATGCTTTGCAAGTGCAGTTTTGCTTTTAGGCTTTGCTTTATCGTTCATATCTATAGTTCTGTTGTTCGTATCTATGGTTTGTCTTAGAACTGTTGATTAGCTTTTTCAAACTGTATATTTAGTTCAGATTGTTCTTAGAGTTCTTTAGCCTTTGTTGTCTGCTTTAGTTTATTTTTACATTCAAGTGTAACTTTTTAAATCAGTTAGTACAGATGTCTGTGTAAGAAAACAGATGTCTTAATATCTGAAGAAAGATTAGTCAACACATCTGATTTTATACTTAGCAGTAGTTCTACTTAATTTTAATCTATTTGGTTTAATTGTAGTCAGGCTGAAGAATTCATTTTGTGCTAATATAATTTGCTTTTTCAAATTATGCTTCTGATATTCTCTTCCAATAAATTAGTCTGATTATCTCAACTAATTTGTCAGAATAGCAATGAGATGCTGCGTGTTATAAAGATGGTTGGTGAAATAAACGTTCAAAATTTTCACTAGTAGATCCTGTTTAAAAAATGTTGCATGTTATAAAGTGTCATTTCTTTTGTGGCAAAAATGGAAGATGACTCTTTTGCTTTTGTTCATCATTTGCTTCAATAAACGGATTGATTGATTGATTGACAAGGAGGTCTTCTGTTTGTTACCTAAAACTGGTATAAGTATTAATTTTAAAAAGATGTAAAGAATATAAATTGTTATTACACAATACAGATGCCGTCGTCAAGTATCTTTAGAGGTAGCAGTACATTAATAGTGTATTAAGCGGTCAGTACATTTGTTACAGTAGCTAGCAATTGCTGTCAGTGTTTGATGTTACATTACAGAACTTTGTTTGTTGTTACACATAGGTTTGAAGAGATGGCTACACAGTTCAGTGTGACGTACGTGCCTGGTGGAGCAGCACTCAACTCGATCCGCATTGCTCAGGTAGACTTATGCGCCCTTGTCATAGATCTGTCATATCAGGGACAAAAGTAAAATGGATGATCACTAACACACGAAATGAAACTGGACATTTCAGGAAATGTAGAGCATACTTTTAAGTCAATGTTAGTGCTCGAAAATGCAGTAAATGCATATGTATGCACTGTTTCTGTACGTTGTATAATGTATATGCTAGCATAATGTTCAGTTACTTTTCTACTTATGACTGTCAGAGCACTGATTGCTTGTTGATGAGCGTATTTGTATGTATATGTGTATGTATATGGACATTTTTATAGCGCCTTACAATAACCTCACGAAGGCGCTTAACGTAGCTATCCGACAGTTCTAAACAAGTGTGACCTTGAGAATGTTTCATGAGATACATGCAGTGCAGTACATGCAGTATCATGAATCATGGTTAATGGAAAACATTCTACGAATCAATCAATCACATAAATTTATATAGCACCCCTTCAAGATCTCTACTCAGAGTATAAAAATCCAATGCATGAAAATGCTCTGTGGGCCTACGTTGATGTACGAGGGCACAGGACTATCAAATTGTCAATTGTTCTTATTTGTTCTTAATGAATTTCAACACTGCTTGCAGGGACAGGAATTGCTTTTTATTTATTTCTTATTATGTGTGCATAGGCAGTGGATCGAAGTCTAAACATGAGACAAAGCGTGGGGCTTGGTGGTGTAGTGGTGGCGCCGTTGCCTTGAAGCCGGAAGGTTCAAGGTTCGAATCCACCTCAAGTCGCCACGTAGGGACCCTGGGCAAGTCCTTCACTCGCAGTTGCTCAGCGCTTCGGCGTGAAACTCCGATGAAGTGTTCGCTCTGCATTCGGGAGCGCCTCTGAGTAGTGAGAGCTTGAAGAAACGCTATAACAAGTGCACACTGCTCATACAAACAAACAAACAAATGTGTGCAAATAAATACCATAGTAACATGTGGTTTATCAAGGATGGAAACCACAATTGTTTGATTTTCTACACTGTGTATCAGCCACGACCCAGTTTGTGCTCAAACGAATATAAAATTTTGTGAATTATTTAAAAAGTAAAAATTATTAGGTTAAGTGTCTAGGTACAATGGTACTTGCATAACTTTCTATGTACATACATACTTTATCTGTGTGCTTAAGTACACACGTACTATGTCACTACTTAATCTGTGTGCGTAAGCATGTACGCACTGGGCTGTGTGCACAAGTATAAACACGTACGTGATCTGTGGTTTCTTGTAGTGGCTCATTGGCGTTCCAAAGGCAACGACTTTTATTGGTTGCATCAACAAAGACAAGTTTGGAGAGCAGATGGAAAAGATCGTCAAAGAGGAAGGCGTCCACGCTTGCTTCCAGTACGACAGTTCCGAGCCAACTGGAACGTGTGCCGTCTGCTTAACCGGTCAAGACCGGTAATAATAATAATGACATTAATTATAACAATAATAATAATAGTATTAATAATAATGACAATTTCTATGGTGCCCTAACACAGCACGTGCCGTTACAAGGGTGCCTAAAATGCAATGATGCGCATTTCTGATATAAAGCACAATACAATACATCTACTTTTTTTTATTGCCCTTCTGCTAATGATCACACTAGACCATACGATAGAATATTGATGGCGCATAGCGAAATTTTGTGAGTGAAGGACTTACTCAAGGAGTCAAGACTCATCGAACATTAGGGATGAGGAGGTCAACAAATGAGCAGTAGTAGAGTGCAAGGGGTGAACAGATGTCACAGAGAGAGGCTTATGCATATAGTCTGAGAGATATTGTGTGCAATAAAGATTGTGGTTATATTTAATAATAATGGCTGTTTCATATTTTGTGACTGTCTCTTGTGCTTTCAGGTCTCTGAGCTCTAGTGACCGACGTGATCCCTTTTCTCCATTGCTTTCTTTCTGATGTCGCAAGCCTTAGTTCTTCCAAGTTCATTCCTGTTGTTTCGCGAACCTCATCCATCCACCTTTTCCTTGGCCGCCCTTGTTTTCTTCTTCCCTCTCCGCATGCCACCATCATACCTTTTTCTAGTTCATTTGAGTGCATAACATGACCAAAGAAACCCAACTTTCTTCTTAGCACTATTTGTTGTAGCGACTCATTGTTTTCAATACCAATCTCTATGCGTATCCATTCATTTGTCCTTTTTTCCATCCAAGATATTCTCAACATTTTCCTCCAAATCCACATCTCACAAGCGTGAATCTTTTTCTCATTTTCTTGGTCATTGTCCAAGTCTCACAACCATATAATACTGTCGGTATTATCAAAGCCATCACCAGTCTTTTTTTGTATCTGTATAACTGTTAAGTTAACTTCCTTCCGCCCCAGAATCTAACACTCAATATTTGTGACTGAGTCTCGGCTTAAAATTGTTTCAGGTCGTTGGTGGCTTACCTGGGAGCCGCAAAGCACTTTTCAATTGAGCACCTGAGGAAACAAGAGAATCGAGCATACATGGAAAAAGCCCCCTACTTCTACTCGAGTGTCAGTAGTTGCAGGAAGCGCTGTTATTGCTATTATTGTTGTTATTTAGAATGATAATTAATTAAGAATAATAATTGGGCTTGCATGCATTTCATGCCTCTGCACCCAGAGAATGGAACTAACTTCCGCTCTCTCTTCGTGGCTCAAATTCACTTCCTTCAAAAAGCGACTCAAAACTTACTATTTCTTCTTGGCTTTCCAGAACCTGAACCTCTAACTGCATCTTCCTCTGGCGGCTGACTATCCACGCCTCAGATTCACATTTCAATGTGACCTTGCATGCATTACAAATTTATATGATAATAATGATAATATAATTGCTATTGTTGCTATTATTATTTGTAGTTGTTATTATTATGATGCAGTAACTTCTGTAGCACCGGTGTCCAGTGTCTAACGTGCAAGCCATCATCCAATAGTGGGGTCAGACAAAGTGTCATGGACAAAATTGCATAGATTTGCAAATGGTCATAATCACAAAATATCACATGATAAAATTTCCATAATCACAAACAATCACCTGACAAAATGCCATAATCACAAACTATCATCTGACAAAATGTCATAAAGTATAATAGAGTAAGTAATTGTTTATTTTGATAATTGATTATCTCAAAATAGACTGAAATTTGATTTGTTTAAATTGAAGGTAAAACCAGGTATAAAGCAAATCTGACTAAATACTTAGCTTCTTAGTACTACTACAATGCTGAATATAGCTGGTTTCAAGAGTTTATGGCTCTATTTATTTATTTATTTCTTGCATATACTATAGCGCCCCTTCAAACTCTTTACTCAGAGGCGCTCCCGACTACAGCGCGGACACTGACTCGGAGTTTCACGCTGAAGCGCACGAGCTATTTTGAGTGAAGGATTGCTCAAGGTCCCTACACGGCGACTTGAGGTGGATTGGACCCTGGAACCCTCCGACTCTAAGGCACCAAAGCCACTGCTACACCACTACGCACCACATGTAGTATTTGTACATTATCAAAACAACATTCAAAATTAATCTAATCTAATAAAACATTTGTAAAGCGCTTCTCAAAGCAAAGCTATTCTGAAGCACTCTCAGCGTGACAGGCCCATGAAAATGAAAATGTCTTCAAGCAGTGAAACGATGCAGGTGAATTTCCTACAAGAATACTGCCACGAATTTCAGAAGGACGGTAATTCCAAAGGAATCAATGGGATATTTTGTATTTCCATATCTCTCCGTCTGTCTGTCTGTCTGTGTCATTGTCTGTTTTTAAGACGTCATTTGATCTGCTTGCAGAGTTTTCCTTTGACCGTCTGTCCAGCGGCCGTCCTTGAGATCGCGACGTTTGCAGCCGCCAACGATCGAATGTTTGTCTACAATCTGTCCGCGCCGTTCCTCTGCCGAGATTACCACGAACCGATGAAAGCCATTCTGCCGTACGTCGACGTTCTCTTCGGCAACGATTCGGTCGGTGGTTCACCTCCTCATCTTTTTTCCCTTTGACTGTCTGTCCATCACTCTCTCTCTCCCTCTTTTTCTCCTTTTCTATATCTCTTTGGCTGTCTATCTATTTCTGTTTGTCTGTCTGTCTTTCTCTAGCTCCCTTCCTTTTTTGCTTTTCTATATCTCTCTGTTTGTCTCTCCATTTCTGTCTGTCTATCTGTCTGCCTGTCTCTCGCTCTTTTCCTTTTCTTTTATCTGTTTTTCTCTATCTCTCTATTTCTGTCTATCTGTCTGTATCTTTCTCTCTCTAGACCTTTCTGTTTTTGTCTGTATCTGTCTCCCCCTTTCGAGACCTGTGGGAGCCCATTCGAGATCAATGGACCCACCACGGAAAATACTCGATTCTGCATTCTCACCTAGTAGGCAACCACTGTAGTTGATTTGTCAGCGCTTTTGTTGGATAAAGTAAGTTTTTTTTAGACCATTGTTGACTTTCTGTGTTGTAGGAAGCCGTTGCTTACTCGGAACAGGAACAGTGGGGGGTGAGCCAATTTTTATGCGATTTACTTTATTAATTTTGTCACCTGTGGAGTTTGAAAGTCTGCAATTGACAACATCTGTCATCCTGACAGTTGTGTTAGAAGTGGTTCTCCCTATTTGAAAACGACAAACAATGTTAATTGTTCACTGCCATGATTGTATTATGTTGGTTCAGAAAATAAATTTAATTTGATTTAATTGAAGTATGACATCTTGATTAACTCCCGGTTGGTATTTATTCCTGCTTGTCTGCTGGGCAGTCAATGACGAACGGTTAATTGGGTAAGTGACCGCATTTATGTCCATGGATGGTATTAACGCGGTCCGATTTGGGGCAGGTGAAAGCACGAAGATTGGAAGGACTGGGGCTCAACACCCATTAGCCCCGTAATGCTGATTAAGCTTTCTGCTCCCTGAAGAAAGAGCAGTGGGGAAAGATGGTGATTGGCAGGATGCTATAGAGTTAAATTCGACTCAGGGCTGTTAAACTTGTTATCATCTATCACTACTCTGTCGTGTACACTTTGTATTGTATTGTATTGTATTGTATAAAAACATTTATAAAGCGCCTCTACTAGGGTGAACCGTTCAGAGGCGCTCCCAGTGCGCAAGGCCACGAGAGAAGAAATAGGTTTTAAGAAAAGAAAATGAGGAGGAGGGATTACCTGTCAGAAGTTGAGATCGAATAGAAGGAGAGAGCGTATTCCAAAGAGAGGGGCCAATTGATGTAAAGGAACGGGACTGAGCCATAGCCGTTCTAGTAGGAGGTACTAGAAGTTCAAATCTGTTTAAAGAGCGGAGTGGACGATGTGAGGAGGCTGAAACTGGCCTGCGAATTCCATTGGTTAGATATTTTGGAGCAAGACCCTGTTGTGCTTTAGAGACCAAAATGAGAATTTTGAACTTAATGCGCGCAGTTAGAGGAAGCCAATGGAGCTGCTCAAACATAAAAGTAGAGATATGAGAGTAGCGTGGAAGGCGTGCAATTAATCTGGCGGCCGCATTAAGGACTGACTGCAAAGGTGAGAGTCGAACCTTGGGAAGACCAATTAGAAGAGAATTACAGTAGTCAATTCTGGAGCAAATGAAAGCATGGACCAAAGTCGTAAAAACAGAAAGCGAAACAGAACGCCGAACTGCCCTTAGACGCCTTAAATGAAAATATGAGGATCGTGTAAGATTAGATATATGGTCTTTAAATGAAAGGGAACTATCTAGAGTAACACCCAGATCACGAACAGTTGAGGAAAAGGTATAGTGAGGAAATAGTTCAGAGAGGAGAACAAAATCAATTTTCAAAAGCTGCTGAGGTGTGCCGAACCAAATAAACTGTGTTTTGGAGGCATTAAGAGAGAGACGATTTGATGACATCCAGGAGTGTAGGGAATGTGAGAGAGACTGGATGCGTTCAACTAAAAGTAGCTGGGATGAAGGAGACCCATGGACATATGCTTGCACATCATCTGCAAAGAGATGACCGGCTGTTCCAGAGAGTGGGAAAAGAGAGGGGATGTCGGCCGTATATAGAATAAAGAGCAGAGGACCCAAGACAGAGCCTTACACTTACTACCGGGGTACTTGTCCGTCAGTTTTAGTTAATAAATAAACATAATTATTATTTGCCTCATTTCACTCCTCCTGCTATTGTCATTTCAACTAAATCAGGCATTGTCTTGAAGTTACTTTTGTCTTCTCAAGTTGGCATCCCCCCCGATTATCATCTACCATCTTGACTACCCTACCTGCTCAGAGAAGGCATTATATTTGTATTGCTGGTTAAAATCTTAGTTTTCACTGCATTGCACGCATTTTTTTCTTTAACAGCTTACTGACCTGAGGCAGATCTTACTTCAGCTTGCTCAGCTGCCGAAAGCAAATGGCAAAGTAGGTCGAATGGTGGTCTGCACTCAAGGGGCCGAACCAACTCTTGTCATCAGAGGTATACAACGATGATTATCGAGTTTAGTTTCGTTTGTTTCAGAGCGCTGGTTCTAACGCAAATGCGAAGTTTTGGGGACATGGTTACCCACAGATATTTTGCGGGGGTGGGGGGCAAAGCACAATGGTCAAAAGTAAAGTTTTTGAGCAAATGGTCGAAAAATGCAAAGCAGGAAATGAAAAATATGAGCCATTTTTCATATTTGCTTTTAAATGTAAATTTTTATCTCAGTAGCTTTGTGGATCGGTGTTTTAGTGCGAAGAAATTTTTTATCCCTGTAAGTAAGCAGAGTGCCCCTCTTGTCCTACGTGCTGGCGCCTATGCTATGGCACAGCTTTCAATCAGTGTTATGTTTGTTGTGTTGGGGTTTGCATAATTGTAACTGAATTTAAAAAGTGCCACTCCCAAGATAAATTCAAGGGACTCGCCCAACGTGTCACAGATTTGATGAATGTCATGTGCATTGATTTTTCCAATTTGACTTGTTGGTTATTGCTGGCAATGAACATGAGAATTAATGTTCAACACTACTGTTAACTTAAGAAATTGTTGAGTTAAATATTTTTAGAGAAATATGTGTGTTCAATTTCCCCTGGGGAGAACGAAAGCAAACTTTGCTATTAAATTAGTAGTTTTCACAGTGTTTATTGGATCTTCACATACAAAGAACTAATTAGCAATTGAATCAATCAATCATTTATTTTGTAACCAAACTTTTTTACAGTTATAGATTGCAAGTCACATTTTCAAAGTGGAATGGCCACAAGGATAGTCCTTGAAGGGATCACTGACCTAGCTAGATAGGGACACCTACGTACATGTAAATGCAATAATATAAATACTAATAAATACTACAGTATACTTACTTAACCAGTACTTGTACTAATCATAAACCAGAGTTGCCAGATTTAGGGAAATTCCTAGACGCGAAATCACGTCAAAAAGTAGCCCAAATTCACGAGATGAGCGGCTCAATGACGACATAATTAGCTGATTTTTGCTGCATACATTAATTAACTGACTAAAAACTAAATTAATGCAATTGTTACCGATAAAGACGACGGTAATGATGGTAATGATGATGGCCATCGAAAATTTATTTGGGGTCATGACAGTTGGAACGTTCTAGAATGCAGTTGTCATTGTGCGTTGCATCTGATTGATTTGCGTTGTCGTTGTTGTTGTTGTTGCAAAGGTCATCATTGTGTTGTTGTTGTTGCAGAGGGCGTCATCGTCGAGCATCCAGTGATTCCGATCGACAAGAAGGACATCGTCGACACGAATGGAGCAGGCGATGCATTCGTAGGAGGTCAGTCGGCACCCACTGGTCTTGCCATGGGGGTGGTCTTGCCATGGGGTGGTTTTTGCCTTGGGGGTGGGCTTGCCACGGGAGGTGATCTTGCCATGGAGTGGTCTTGCCATGGGGTGGTCTTGCCACGAAGTGGTCTTGCCACGAAGTGGTCTTGCCACGGAGTGGTCTTGCCACGGGGATGGTCTTGCCACGGGGATGGTCTTGCCATGGGGGATGGTCTTGCCACGGGGATGGTCTTGCCATGGGGGATGGTCTTGCCACGGGGTGGTTTGGAGTGGTTTGAACCGCTTCACTCTGAAAAATATGACCCACGCAATTTGTCCGAATCTGTTGTTCCTAGTTTTTACTTATACCCCTCACTTTGTCGTCATCTGCTATTCGTGTTCTTTTTTCCTTCCCTCAGCATGCTTAGAACAAGCTGAAGGAAGGAGATCATGCTGTCTTAAATCTCATATTTTCATCAAGGTTCTTTGTTCTGAGAGTACCTCTGATTGGTTAACCACGGAAGACAGTGGGGTAGCCAGGAATTTATGATGGGGTGGGGGTTTGGGGGTTTTATGGCCTGGCCAGCTACCCTTTCTGACACCAACCCAACAGTATTACAGTAAGTAAAAAGAGAATAAAGTAACAAAGAGAATAAAGTAAGAAAAACAATTGTTACTACAAGCAAATGTTTTGTTTTTTCTTATTAAATTTAAGTGGATAAATAACTGTAAAAAAAACTTTTTCCCTAGGCCAATGGGAGTTTTAACTCCCGAACCCCCTTGTCTACACCACTGACGGAAGAAGGTTCTTTGGAAATTCTCAAATCTAATTTTTATTAAATAATTTCTCTAGATTTGTTGCATTTATTATGAGCTTACTGACCTCTGACTTTTATTCTCTGCATTGTTACAGGGTTCCTTGCACAGCTGGTTCAGGGCGGCAAAGTTGCCGACTGCATACGCTCGGCCAACTACGCTGCCAACTACATCATACAGCAGAGTGGTTGCCAGCTGCCAGACAGGCCCAACTTCAGTAGCGAATCGACCGGCTTCTAGGTGCCATCACCTTACTTACTCACTGACTGCGTTACTTGTTCGCATATTTTTTACGTGCATTAATCCGCTTTACAGTATTTCAAGTTACCTCGAATTCGAAAAAACCAAAAACATTTCTTGTTCATAATCTAGTTCAGGCGTTTGCTGCCGTTGTTGTGCTCACGGTTGTTGTCATAATATTTCGTCCCGCTGTAAAATGCACGAATTGCTTTAATAACGGATTTAGTGTTGTTCCCGGACAGGATGTAATATAATTTCCAGATGAACTGCATTTATGATTTTGTGAACTGCATTTATGATTTTCTGAATGTTGGCTGACATAATGTTTTTAAACTCTAAATAAACTGAAATGCTGTGATTTCAGAAACCCGTTTCCAGTCTGATCTTAAAATATGCTCAAATAAATTACTGTCGAATTGTAGAAAAATTCTATCAACCAAGTTGGTGATGCTGAGCCAGTGGCATGAACCTGCCCACCCCACTGAAAATGCTGCCTTTTTGTTTTAGATGATTAATGAATGAATGGTTTGAGTTTGCATAGCGGAGTCTGTTTAATAACGACCATGGACAACAATTATAGTCTGTCGTCAACTGGAATTTGATGTGAAACATCTGGAGAAACAAGCTTCAGATATTGTGATGCTTTGGTCTCAAGTGTACTGCATCAAGATCCATCTTTTTAAAAAAATGTTGACATCTTTTGCTGACTGGGAAGACTCAAGAGAGTGAAAACGATGACTATTCCAAAGCAGAGCTCTAATTTGTTGCTATAATATTATGTGAATCTGTCAGACGGTCTACCATCCACCCCTAATTAAAATCCCTTCCCTATGGGATTTATATGTCTAACGCCTGTTTTTTAACTTATATTATAAACGCACATCCTCCCAAGTGTAGTACAGCAGGAAACATCATTTGCCGAATCGGACGGCCTAAGGGAATGGAAATGATCACTCCATTCGTTTCCAAATCAGACCTTTCTATAATGTGCGACCCCTAATCAAAACCCTTTCCCTGTGGGATTTATATCTATATATTATATAAACCCTGTTTTTGAGCATATATATCCCAGGGAAGGGGTTAAAAATTAAAACCATTTTGCTTGGATCAGTTAACAGCTACTTTATGAGGTACCAATTGACCCAGGCGCTCTATCAATTCATTGTCTTCATGCATAGCCTACGAAAGCGGTTAGGCTAATAAGACTTCTATATAGGTCTCGATTGTTCCTGCGCCATTGTTCAAATCTGTAGCTCCAGCACAAGCCATTGGAACGTTATTTTGCAGTGGATGGCCTAGAGGCAAACTTAATAACGTCTGATTGGAAAGGTCAAATTCGGGTCAACTAGTGGCGATGTGGTTGTCGTTGATTGCACTGTCCGGCGAGGAGGACATACTGAGCTGATCCTTCGAGAACGAGTCTCGAACGAGATCGAGGTCCGTTCGAAGAACCGACTGACTTCCGCCATCCGCCGCTGAACCGGAAACGCATGAGACGTGCGGCTTAAACGTGACGAAGACCGTCTGCTGTGTTTGCTGGTCGTCAATGCTGAACGGCGGTATGTTACCGACTGATCCCGGGGCTTTCCTCGACGTCACAGGGGTCATGTGGATCTTCTGGTAACTGAGTCCGCTTTGATCGTCCGCTGGATTAGCGTTGCAGTTGATCAGGAGGGCTTCGACGGCCCGACAGTGCTGCGGCGGTTGGAGCGGGTTGCGAGAGCGTAGCTGTTTTTGGTGTTGTTGGTGTTGTTGTTGTTGTGGCGGTGTGCAACAGCAGTCCGTGGTGGCGTTGTAGGAAAGTGGATGCTGACTGCAGAGACAGGAGGCGGTTGCCTTGGTGCTGATGCTGCTGCTGAGACTATTGCATCCTCCGGTGTCGACTGTGCAGTTGTGGATGCGACCAGGAAGATAGAGGATGTTCTTACGTTCGTCAAGCTCCGTTAGACTGGATTCCGGGTAGAGACGCTCGCCTGTTCGACCTCGGTCTTCCTTTCGCCTGTTTAAAATGTTTAATGCGTTTAATACACTGCAACGACTCATAATCAATCAATCAATTGTAATTTATATAGCGCCCCTTCAAGGTACCTACTCAGAGGCGCTCCTGGCCAAGATCAATCGAAAAAACCAGTCTTCAACAGTTTGTGAAATTGAGAACAGCTTGGGAGGTGTCGCATAGTCAATGGAAGACCATTCCAGGTTGTTGGACCAACCACAGAGAACGAACGCCTCTGCATTGTTGCAGAGCGAGTGAAAGGAATCATTAAGTCACCATGGACATGTACTCTGCGTGGTACACTCCAATCTGTTTTAATTGCATGAGTGCCTGTGAATAAGCTGCATGGTCCCTCGACTTCACTTTGTGTGCGCTGTAGAAGTTCAATCAATCGTAATTTATATAGCGCCCCTTCAAAGTACCTACTCAGAGGCGCTCCTGGCCAAGATCAATCGAAAAAACCAGTCTTCAACAGTTTGTGAAATTGAGAACAGCTTGGGAGGTGTCGCATAGTCAAGGGAAGACCATTCCAGGTTGTTGGACCAACTACAGAGAACGAACGCCTCTGCATTGCTGCAGAGCGATTGAAAGGAACCATATAATACTGCACATGCATGACCAAGTTGATTCTACCATTGCTCGCACTCTGGAAGCGCCAGTCCCAAACCTGGATAAAGGAGGAGGGGACGATAATGTTATTATTTTGTTACCACACAGTTGTAGGGCGCGGTGGTGTAGTGGTTGCGTCTCTGCCTTGGAGCCGGAAGGTTCTAGGATCGAATCCACCTCCAGCCGTTGCGTATACGGACCTTGAGCAAGTCCTTATAAATGAAGGTACCTAAATAATAAGAATATAAGAATGAAGGTGGGCTGCTCGACGTCTTACCTTCGGTGGCAAACGATGAGGGCGAAGAGAATGAAGACCCCGAGTGCAACGCCCAGAGCCACCCCGATACCAATCACGATGAGAATGCCTAAAACACAACAACATACTGTACCGGACCGGTAAGCCTACATCCTTTTCCGTGGAGAGTCCAGTGCTCTGGGATTCATGGGCTCTCACAGGAGCTATATGTCTGCTTTCTTGAACTCCTACAGCATCTTTTATTCAACTCTGAATTGTACTTTTTGCCTTGTTAGAACCTGGAGCGCTTCCGAGTAGTTCCCCATCAACAGACGTTATGGATATTATCGAATGACTGACTGACTGACTGACTGAATGAATGAATGAATGAATGAATGAATGAATGAATGAATGAATGAATGAATGAATGAATGAATGAATGAATGAATGAATGAATGAATGAATGAATGAATGAATGAATGAATGAATCTCACACTGCCACAAGGGCGGATACAGAAATTTTCGAAGGAGGGGCCAAAATTTAGGGTCTTGTTGGTGGGACAGAGGAAAAAATTTCGTTGCGGGGGATTCTGTTTGCGTCGTATAATTATGTGCTGTTCAATACTAATAGCTCATTCAGACGGTTTTCTCACAACGGCTTATAATAGGCCTAAATGGACAACGATCTATAATTATACCGTGGTTTTGGCTGTGCTGTCGAGCGGTGTCCACGATTTGACTCGACTTTGTCGGCAAAACTAAAATAAGAAACACCGCGGTATAGGCCTACAGGTGAAAGAAAACAGTTGAACAAAACGCAGGCTTATTAATGATGATGATGTCGACGACTACTACTACTACGACGACGATGATGATGTGATGACGTCGTCGCCGGACTATAGCTAGTGATGTGTGTAGTGCGGGGTGCTGACGTATAACTGACCGGTGGCACATCTGGACAGTTCCCCCTTCCATCTGTTGTTGATGCAGGTTAGGAAGAATGTTTCGCCGGTGAAGTTGCACTTGACGACCGCTGTCTCCCCTCGTCGTATCACCCACGCGTTGAATGGATCCGTTATATCAGGACATCCAATCGCTGCAATAGCATCGCAACAGCATCGCAGAAACACAATAGATCGACCTAAGACCTCTTCAATTCTTCATAATATCCACGGTCCCATCAGGACAAATACTCAACAACAATCGAATTTATATTGGTCTGAACCAGTGTCCAGTGTATATATATATATATATATATATATATATATATATATATATATATATATATATATATTACACAGTGTTGCACACACATGCATCTGGTCACCTGGTGCCGTCAGCTCTTGGAGCTCTGGCGATATTCTTGATGTATCCTCTCCAGTGTCCCCTCTCTCTTGTTGCCTCTCTCAGCTCCTCCAAGTTCATGCCAGACTTTTCCTGTACCTCATCCAACCATCTCTTCCTTGGTCTTCCGCGTCTCCTCCTTCCCTCACCGCATGCCGTCATCAGCTCCTTCTCCAAACCGTTAGATCTCATCACATGGCCGAAGTAGCTCAATTTCCTCCAAGTCGCTGTTTGCTGTAGTGTCTCATCTCTCTCTATTCCGAGCTCCTCACGCACCGATTCGTTAGTTCTCTTCTCCGTCCATGAAATCCTTAACATTTTTCTCCAAATCCACATCTCGCACGCGTTGATTTTCTTTTCCATATCCAGTGTCTTTGTCCATGTTTCGCATCCATATAGGACGACCGGGAAGATCAGTGCTCTTACCAGTCTTTTCTTTGTTTCCCTGCTCACATATTTATCTTTCCAAATATTTCCCAGACCGTTCATTGCCGTTTTTCCCATTGATACCCTCCGCCTTATTTCCATATCACATCTTCCCTCCTTCTCTAACATAGATCCCAGGAATGTGAAGCTCGATATACTACCTCTATCGTTTACATCATGAATTTTCTTGGCAAAGATAAGGGGTGGTTTGCCATTGCCTTCCCCCCGTTTGCCGTCCGTGCCCGTTCGTTCACCCCTCCATACGGAGGGGTTACTAACAGGTCGCCCCACGAGAAGGTGGGCACGGTGGACTTTGGTTCGCCAGCCCAGGTCGGTTCCGAGTCTACGCTCCAATTGGAGTCGTCGGTCAGGTCTCCTCCCTGCTTTACTCACGTGAATGAGTGACTGACAAACCTTTGCGACCCACAAACCCACACACACGCACACAAGCATATAATTATATATATATGCAATAGGGTGTCCCCAAAAAACTTTTTCTTGAAATTCTTTGGTCTCTCCAGTCAAAAAGTTTCCTATGGAGATGATAATATTTGTGTAATTTTTTCGAATTTTTAAGAAAATTTTTAGGGCGCCTTCAAGGAGCCCCAAATTTTATATATAGCGTACTATGATATTCGTGTGCAAATATTTCAATACAATGAAGCAGCGTCATTCACACCACATATTTTAAATATTTTCGCACAAAATATGATATGTCATACAAAGTAATTGCTCAAAAAATGTTATGCTATATTTTTCTCAGACTGGTTTTGCAGTTAATTGACTGAAATATGACAAAATTGATATATTATGCACAGACTTGCATGTATTATTAGCATTTGGAATATTGTGACGATTTGGACTAATGCATTGCGTGGGTGCACTATGTGTTGACAGCCTTTGACCGTTCTGTTTTTGTCTGCCTGCTTGTCTTCCTCCGTCCGCCTGTGCGCTGCATCCGCCTATCTGCTGCATGCACTGACTCGCCGCCTACGACTGCTGCCGACCGGACTGGCTGGCGCGCATCGCGCTTTGCCTGCTATAAAAGGGCAGGATTTCACTGTTCGCCACCGACTCTCGAGACGGCCACGAAGCTGACTAGAGTGCCTGGCACTTGATACACGGTAAAACGTGGGTTCGAGTGGAGACCGACTTGCTTTCGGACGGCCTAGAAGCTGACTGATCGCCTGCCGCTCAACACACGGTAAAACGTGAGTTTGAGTGGTAGTTGACTGACAACCGATTTCAGACGGCCTTGAAGCTGACTGATCGAGTGACACTCGACACACGGTAAAACGTGAGTCCGAGTGGGGACTGACTACCGACTCCTGGTAAGGCCACGAAGCTAACCAGAGAGGCCGGCACTTGACACACGGTAAAACGTGGGCTCGAGTGGTGACTGACTCTGTGGGGACTCCTGGATGTCGACTTGAGCTACGGTTCGGTCTAGATGTCGGTTTCTCTCACTGTGGGGATTCCTGGATGTCGACCTTGCACAACGGTCTAGATGTCGGTTTCTCCCTGACTACTGCGACGGTTACTGCGACGGTTACTGCGACGGTTACTGCGACGGTTACTGCCGACGACTACCTTCTCGACTGACGGGTGGTGCCAGGACGGTGACTGCGACCGTAAGGAGGACTCTGGGTGCTATAGGGGTTGCTGCAGTCCATATCGAGTCCCATTTCTAGTACTGTTCCGTTCTGTTCGCCTATTTGTATTTGCCTTGCTATATGTTGTCATTGGAAGCCAATAAATGTGTTTAAGCCTAGTCGGCTAGTCTTTAGTCCCCAGCTAAAGCCTTACCCCCGGACAAGACTGACGAGACCGTGACGACAGGGTTGGTGGTTCGGCTCCTGGTATCTTTTGCCCAGCCCTGTTCCGTTACATATTGGTACCAGAAGTGGGGTCCGTTACAAACTGGTACCCGGTAAGTGGGGTCTTTTGTTCTTTGGTCTCTTGGTTTCCTTTGGCTTTGGTTTTGGCCTTCGACAGAACTGGAACTTGGGGTGGTAGACTTTGACTCTGACAGACTGGCAACGATGTGGAGCACTCGGACGGACGGAACTGCTCCTGGCTTCCCGATTACTTCGCCGCCAGTGCCGCCAAGAAAGGAAGCCTTGATCGACTTCGAGGTCGAGTCCAGCCGTTTCCTGCAGAAGATTGATTTCGACGACTCGCCGAAGAGGGACCGCAAGAGCATGCTGATCCCGGAGAAAGACGTCAGCGCTTTGGAGACAAAGGTCCTGGAGAATGTCAGTCGTTTGGTCGGGGAACGCAAGAGCCCGATGAAGCCTGGGAAATTCGATGGAACCGGATCCCTCGAATCGTTCTTGGCACAATTCGATGTGTGCGCGAGACACAACCGATGGACTGCAGACGATAAAGTCGACTTCCTCCGCTGCTCGTTGGAGAAGGCAGCAACGCAGCTGCTCTGGGATTTCGGAGCCCGGACGGAAGTCACGTACGAACAGCTCGTCGAGAGACTGCGTCAACGGTACGGCGCGGAAGGTCAAGCTGAGACTTTCCGTGCGCAACTATACTACCGCCGACAGAGAGCTGACGAGACGCTTGGGGATCTGCTGCACGACATCCGGAGACTCGTCGTCCTTGCTTATCCGGTTCCGTCCAATGAAACTACGGAGATCGTCGCGAAGGACGCCTTCCTCGAAGCGATCCGTGACCGGGAGTTGTCTCTCAAGGTGAGGGAACGCGAGCCAAAGACGATCGACGAGGCGTACCGAACCGCTCTACGCCTCGCCGCCTATCAGCAGACGTCGGAACTGGAAGACCGACGTAGACCAGCCAACCGAGTGAGAGGAACGCAAGAAGGTGACGCCGGTGGACAACTTCAGTCCCAACTGGACAGCTTCTTCGCTGCGCAACGCAAGTGGCAACAGGATCTGGAATAGGGTGGTTAAAAAAAATAAAATTCAAGCTAGATACCAAGACACTCTCTCAATTTGTTAGACCTGTCAATAGTATTATTGACACCAAATTTCAACTTCCTAGTCCAACTGGAAGATTGTGCTCAACGACGTAGAAATATTACCATATAGTTGTATTGGATAGAAATCTTAATTCATTGTAGCTTGATCAAAAACCTCAACCATTGTCGTGTAGATGACCTTGAAATAGTTTCTGTTGTGCTATTATACTTACCGCAGTCAAGACTAGACTGCTGTTTAGCCATCAATTGACAAATTAATGTACTTGATAGCAATGACATATTATACGCTGATCTGATCATGAAGCATTGAGATTGTTGGTGTCAATCACTGCGCAGCAGCGCTTGTGTGCGATCTTTTGTCCTGTCACTTTCACGAAATACCATTCACAATTTTGACATGGAGTGCTTACGATGACCAGGATGGAGCATGCTGAAACTGTAAGATCTGAATTTGTACCCACTTGCAGCACACTGGATATGTTGACCGCCTGTCAGTGCTAGCTTCAGGTGATGGTGTGGACAAACTCTTTATTGTGCCCAACTTTCCCTCTATGCCGGATATAATTTAAATCCAAGGTCTTTCATTATCTTCTGAACTTAATATGAAGACTCACTGATAATGTTCAAGCCTTGATCTTTGATACAACACATGACAACACCGGGTGTTTTAGAGGAGTAGCTAAACGTTTTTCAAGAAGACATAATAGGAAACAAGTTTATGTGGCTGGCCTGCTGTCATCATAGGGATGGAGTTGATTTTAGGGAAAATCTCCATTTGTGCTGTGGTCCATCTAATTCAAAATATAATCCAATATTTAAGAGATTTAAGAATGTGTGGGATGGTGTAACACGTGACAACATCCGAGTTCTATAAGTCGCATCCATTACTGAAGCCTCCCGTGAGAGAGCATTCGCTTTTCTCAAGTAGTCTGCTGAAAATAAAGTCAGTTTAAGAGATGACTACCAAGAAATCATTGAGGTGTCAACGGCTGTCCTTGGAAGTCAGCCCTCAATAAGAAACTGGATAGCCCAATTTACCATACACGTTGATTGGCCAGGTTACTGTATGCCATCAAAACACCGATTTAACAGTCAACGTGACGTATTCAATCTAAGAAAGTAGGAAGAAACTCAGATTCATCCATTTGTGTGATTTGTTTCCCTTCTTCTCTCAAAGGCATGGGCAAAACCTCCTCTTGCTGCTGAAACTCCAGGACAAGATCTGTCAAATTTGATTCATCTAGGAAATAATTATGATTCAGGTGACTACTATCTATAGGAGATCAGCGTTGCTGCCATGAATGTCCTAGAAAATCACTAGTACATTGTACCTTTCAGATGAGGCTTAAGGTCTGACACTGTTATGTTGCCAACTGCCTGCTACAGATAAGGTGAAGATACTTTACGTAATGACTGCAAATCCTCGGTGAAAGGATGTTGAGGGGTAAGGATGTGGTGCTGAAGGAGAGGGATTGCCTGGGCGACTTTGTAACCCAGTGAACACTGACACTACTGCCACACCTGAAGTTTGGTGATTCTCTTTTTGCACTTACACCTGAGCAATAGATTGAGAATGAGGATTATCAGCAGGGCAGAGACTGAAGTCAGCAATTAAGAGTGGTCAACAACACGGCTGAGAGAAGTGTGAAGTTGTTCGAGGAATTCAACTGACTCATCGCTGATGAAGAAAAAAGCTGTGTTTTCTCCGAGTGGTCAAGGCAAATAGGAAAGTTGCCCTCACTCAATCAATCAAGAAATCTGCTGTTGACACCGTGCTTGCAAACTGCAAGGCCTTCTTGAGTATAAGACTGCATCGGGTGTGGTGTCATAAAATAAGAACAATTATAGACATTTGTGGATTTAATTATGTTTTTTGACATTTTTTGACACTTTCCAAATTTAAAACCTACTGAAATTTTCGATTTCAAGCTGACCAACTCTTTAAGTATCACACATATTGTCATTTTACAGAAATGTTTGATTTATTTCGAAATAAAACTCGATTGTATGGGAATATAATGCTCGACACATGTATTTCTACATTAACGTCTATACATTGGCCCATGCAAAGTAACACAGTCGTTGAGCACCGCTTTCCAGTTGGAATAGGAAGCTGAAATTTTGTCTCAATAATACTATTGATAGGTCTAACAAACGGGGAGGGTGTCTTGGTTTTTAGCTTGAACTTTATTTTTTACCATGTATCTGTGAACCACACTAATCTGGAAGGGAGGATCAGCCGTCAGCTGGAGGAACTCCGAGGCTCGTATCGGACGAGTCTCGACGCCGAACCGACAGTCTCTCCGCCGGTTCCGCCTCCGGGAAGGTCTCCCGGGAACTCTGGTCGAGCCGTGACCTGCTTCAACTGTGGACGCGTGGGTCACGTGGCTCGTCAGTGCCGCCAACGCCGACAGCCTCCCAACCGTCAAGACGACGCACGCAACTCGGGCCCGACGACGCCCGAGCAGAATGGACCGATCGTCACCAACCACACTACGAGAGACCGAACGACGACTGGTGTGACGAACAACGCGATCTACATCCGTGGAGAGATCAACGGACAGCAAAGAACTTGCCTAGTGGACACTGGGTCGGAGGTAAGCCTGGTTCCCTCATCTGATGTTGATGGTTTGCCGCTCCAACCTTGTAACCGCGTTCTTTTGGCTGCAAATGGTTCTGCGATTAGAGTCTTGGGTCAGCTGGATGTCCCGATTAAAATCTCCAGAGGGTTTTCCATTGATACCTGCTTTCTTGTCTCTGATCAGATAGGCGAGCCTATGCTTGGAATGGACTGGCTAAGGAAGCACCGATGCAGGCTTGGTTTTGGACAGGGCGCACTCTTTGTTGGTCGTCGTCGTATTCCACTGGTTAAAGGGAATGGTTCACTTTGGTGCCGCAGGGTGATGGTTGCAGAGGAGACAACTGTTTTTCCTCGATCTCAGTGCGATATTCCATGCATGACGCAGTATAGGAATTTGTCGACCACTGGACAGGCGTGGATGACTGAGTCTAAAGAGATCCAGCCTGGTTTGCACGTAGCTAGGGTTGTGCTTGATGATGATGCTGATAGGGCCTGCATTCGTGTGGTAAACTTGAATGAGCAATCTGCTTTGTTGACTGCTAATCAAATGTTGGGTGATTTGCACCCAGTTAAGGTCGAGGTAAGGGAGGAAACTGATAGTCATACGGGTCCCGAAACTCATTTGGTTGAGAAACTTATGGAGGAAATTTCGGAGGATGTCCCGATGGACGTGAAAGAACGGTTGAAAGGTTTATTGACGGAGTATGAAAGCATTTTCTCGACCACAGACCAGGACTTGGGACGAACCGCGATTTCCCAACACAGGATCGACACTGGAGACTCTCGTCCTGTGAGACAACCCTTACGGAGACAACCGCTCCCGTATCAGGCTGCTATTGATGAGCAATTGGGTCAGATGTTGTCGACTGGAGTTGTTGAACCTATTGTTGGTGGATGTTCTGCGTATGTTGTGCTTGATGAGTCTTTGCAATTTTGTCCTGGTCTGACCCGCAAGGATTTTGGTCCTTTTTCTGGAATTGATGTATGTCTGAGAGTCCCACTTCGTACAGTGTGTGTCGGCATACTGGGATCGGATTGCGTATATGTCCATGGGAGGATGAGTTGTGGTCGTGCGGATGGGACCGCTTCCGCTCGGTCTACCTACAAGTCGATTTTGAATTGTGGACTTGTGCCTTTCGACCCTGGAGGATATGGGTTAGATGTTGGTCGACCAAATCGAGAGAAGTCTACTTATTCGACCTACGTAGCGGCGCATGTCGATAAACACTGCTATGGGCGGACGAAGGGTCGGTGGAGCGAGTCGCCTGCGAAAGTGACCGAAGGACCACGCGTCGAGACAACGGACAGCGCTACAGCTTCCTCCAGCCGTCAGCCGCGTCACCGCTGGAAAGAAACACTTACGAAGGCAGCCTCTTCGGGACGACGACGCACCGACGTCCGCGATGGCGCGACGGCTTCTGCTGTCGATCGGCCAAGGACCAGGTCCTTTGCATCACGAAGAGAAGCAACAGAAGCAAGAGAAGCAACGGAAGCAACAGAAGCAACGGAAGCAAATTCGGACGGAGCAACGACGGTCTCAAGCAGACCACGTCGGGCCGTTCGTCGGCCTGTCCGGTTCCAGTAGAGTGTACGAGGGTGACGGCGCACGTTTCCTCTACGTGTGCGCAGTCTACTCCTCTTCGTGCGCGCATGGACGTGCGCGTGGCTTCCTCGTCGGCGCGCTGGTGTGCGCGCGCGCTTCCTCCTTCGTCGGCGTGCTTGTGTGCGCGCGTGGCTTCCTCGCCTACTCCTTCTTCGGGCGCGCATGGGTGTGCGCGCGTGGTTCCTCGACGTTCTACTCCTCCGTCGGTGCACATGTCTGCGTACGTGTGCGCGTGGCTTCCTCCTCGTCGGCGCGCTTGTGTGCGCGCGTGCTTCCGCGACGTCTACTCCTCGTCGGCGCGCTTGTCTGCGCGCGCTCCTCGATGTCTACTCCTCTTCGACGCACATGTCTGCGTACGTGTGCGCAGGTTCTCGTCTGCGCGCAAGTCACGTCTGCGACAAGGACCTCTATGGACCGATGACGAAGAATGAAGAGAATGAACAGTTTCTACGAGTTGACTGATCCGGTGAACTTTGTGCGATAGACACTCGTAAAAAGCATTGAACAAAGGTCATGGACTTTTAATTAGTGGTCATGAGAAATGACTTTTCGATTTTTGTGTTTTAAACTGTTGGGCTATATACGAACTGAACTCTAATTAACCAAGTCGGTTTTGTTGAATGACTTCGTGCAATGAACATTGAACTGTGCGATTTGTCGTGTACTAATTCGTGTTGTGTTTCTTGAAAAGAAAAGAACAGACAGACTTTTTATTTGTAGAGAACGATTGCATTATTGAACTCTTATCTTGTGAAAAAGACATTTTAGTGCGAATCTTTGAACAGTGAAGTTTTGCGCTAGTTTTGGCGATTTTCTTGTATTCGAACTTAGTGTGTCCGATGAACAGTTGACTGCGATGAACAGTACTAGTTAAGTTTTAGGGACACTGTGTTTGTCACGTCGTGTTTTGTTTCGCAATGCCGTGCTTAGTTTGCTCCAAAATGGGACTTTTGGATTGCTTTTGGGGGAGGCATGTGACGATTTGGACTAATGCATTGCGTGGGTGCACTATGTGTTGACAGCCTTTGACCGTTCTGTTTTTGTCTGCCTGCTTGTCTGCCTCCGTCCGCCTGTGCGCTGCATCCGCCTATCTGCTGCATGCACTGACTCGCCGCCTACGACTGCTGCCAACCGGACTGGCTGGCGCGCATCGCGCTTTGCCTGCTATAAAAGGGCAGGATTTCACTGTTCGCCACCGACTCTCGAGACGGCCACGAAGCTGACTAGAGAGCCTGGCACTTGATACACGGTAAAACGTGGGTTCGAGTGGAGACCGACTTGCTTTCGGACGGCCTAGAAGCTGACTGATCGCCTGCCGCTCAACACACGGTAAAACGTGAGTTTGAGTGGTAGTTGACTGACAACCGATTTCAGACGGCCTTGAAGCTGACTGATCGAGTGACACTCGACACACGGTAAAACGTGAGTCCGAGTGGGGACTGACTACCGACTCCTGGTAAGGCCACGAAGCTAACCAGAGAGGCCGGCACTTGACACACAGTAAAACGTGGGCTCGAGTGGTGACTGACTCTGTGGGGACTCCTGAATGTCGACTTGAGCTACGGTTCGGTCTAGATGTCGGTTTCTCTCACTGTGGGGATTCCTGGATGTCGACCTTGCACAACGGTCTAGATGTCGGTTTCTCCCTGACTACTGCGACGGTTACTGCGACGGTTACTGCGACGGTTACTGCGACGGTTACTGCGACGGTTTCTGCCGACGACTACCTTCTCGACTGACGGGTGGTGCCAGGACGGTGACTGCGACCGTAAGGAGGACTCTGGGTGCTATAGGGGTTGCTGCAGTCCATATCGAGTCCCATTTCTAGTACTGTTCCGTTCTGTTCGCCTATTTGTATTTGCCTTGCTATATGTTGTCATTGGAAGCCAATAAATGTGTTTAAGCCTAGTCGGCTAGTCTTTAGTCCCCAGCTAAAGCCTTACCCCCGGACAAGACTGACGAGACCGTGACGACAGGGTTGGTGGTTCGGCTCCTGGTATCTTTTGCCCAGCCCTGTTCCGTTACAATATTATTTAACCATTATTGACTACTATAATAATTCGACCATTTATTCAAAACAGAGTTTACTTTGAAATGGCATATTGGTACACAGTACCAAATGTGAGATAGTCACATGTTTGGTCCAATCAGTAGTTCACTACATCGGAAGAAGTGACTCAAGAGAGTCATGGTTGCAATTTGGGAAGTACTTTTTATGTTTTTCAAGAGCTTGCAATTAGAACTGTTTATGACTTTCATTTGTTATGGCATTAAATGTCTGTATCAGGCACAGCCAGTACCCCATGTCAAATTCCTCACGATTACAATGGCTTAATTGTACGGTTTTTCAGATGGTCAAACAGCAGAACTCTCTAGAGAGCTATCGTCAATGCCGGTAGTTTGGAAAAGGTTTTGAGAGATATATAGCTCTGGTAAAGTTGTGGAAGAAACTTGACCAAGTAAGATCCAATTTCGGGGTCTTGTGTAGTACGAGAGTTGTTTCCTTGTGTGGTGTTAAGAGATCGGAAAACAATTCAAGAGTTGCATGCTTTGGATTGAAGTATCAAGAATGGCATTGCATTGCTTTAAGTGCAGTAATACTGAGACCAGGATAATCATATGCCTGTAATCTTCTAACTAACATGATGCAATTAAATGGAGTATCAGATGAGATCGGACTGTGCGCCAGGATAGAATGTAGGCTTACACTGATACAACAAAAGTTGTTAAAGTGTTTTAATTGTGAATCATTATCTGTGAAACAGATGACAGTCTCATTTCCATAGAACGGCAACTACATTTTCATTGAGTAATATAACGGTAATACAACATACTCTATCTGAAGAGCATCAAACTTGCAAATACCAGTTATGTTTGGTACATCCATCCCATCATCAACTCAGCAAATATAAAGAATTCATAGAAATCCTCCACAGGATGATGCTCTGTGAGCCTGATCCAAAAAGCAAGTTTTAAAGCCCTCAGTTAACAATAATTATCTTTTGGGGTTTGTTGCCGCAGAAACTGACGTTTGTTTTATTTGAACCAGTTTCATCAAACATCTTGAAAACACAGCATATCTGCAGCCTTTTAGATGGTCAAAGACATGAATAAAAGTCGCTGGAAAGCATCACCTCAAAGAAAGCACAAGTTCTCATATAGATGGTCAATTCCTCAACTTTGACAGTGCTTTAGTTTTACTGTGACTTGCCATGACAATAAAATTAACCAATATTGTAATATATAAAATATGTAAGCCATTAAACCATATTTGCATTATGTAACAGACTGTAGTGAAAAGAATATATCAAACAGTCTGAAATTTCGTTTTGCACACTTTACGAAATGGCTGCTACATACATGCAAACCCACGATGAAACAGCAGCTCTGCATGAAATTATATATATTATATATAATATTATATATATATGTATATATAGGGCATATATATATATTATATATATATATGCGTGGTGTACTTATTCAGAACGAAAATGGCGTTGGGCTGCAGAAAATCCAAGGTTCATGAAAATACGCATGAGTGAAATTGATAAAGATAGCGGCAGACCACAATGCATTTTTATGATATCTTATAGCCCTTTGGGGGACCCCTAAATGCCCTTGAAAAAATTTGAAATTATTTCCCCAAAGTTATCTTCCACCAATGATACTTTTTGGCTGGAGAAACTTAGCATTTTCAAATATAACCTCAAAATGGGACACCCTAATATGCAATAATTATACATAGGTTTTTTAAAATAAAGAACTTATATCGCTCCTTGTATCTTATAAGCTAATGGTGGTTCTAGAAGGGGGCGTGTTGGACGCAATGCTCCATGAACCTGGTGCAGGGATGTTGTCCCTGATTGGGTTTTATGTATGAGGCTACGACCAAACATCACGTGCTGTTCTTTCTTGACCTCCCATACGGCCAGAGGCTTAATAGAAAGAAATCTGAAACGTAGGCCTAAGAATTTAAGCAGCTCCACTTCAAGAGCTACTACTCAGAGGCGCTCCAGACCTTACACCACCAAACCACAATCAAACGAGAATGATTTTCAAACGCCGGCGGAAGAGAGGCAAAGAAAGACCAAGAAGTTAATTAAAGTTTAATATTGTCTATGTTGGAGCAACTAATTGTACCACCTTCCCTTACCTCTGCACCATTCATGATAAATTTTGCTGGCATTTTATACGAATCTAACCAACTAGCCCCGGTCTACCCTACCCTGGTACTTGATGAGAAAAGAGCTGCTAGACTGGTGCATCGTCTCCTGCGTCAATCGGAGGCTGGGCTGCAGATAGATGTGGACAGAGCTGCCATCTGTCGTGTAGAGATGTCGCTCACGTTGCTTCTCTCCGCACAGAGTCAGTTCCAGCGTCCGATTTCGATCGAGGACGACTATCCTCTGCGAGATGCACTTCCCAACTGAACCAGGTCGACCGATGCCCACTATGGTCGTCGAAACCTGTATTCCGATGATAGCCATTGTTATCATTATTTTGTTATTGATATTATTATTATTATTATTATTATTATTATTATTATTATTATTATTATTATTATTATTATTATTATTATCATCATCATCATCATCATCATCATCATCATCGTCGTCGTCGTCGTCATCATTGTCATTAGCAGCAGTGCAAAAATAGGTAAGTATAGGTATGGCCATTGCTACTTTGTAAGCAGGCACAAAATGAAACATCGAAATTGAAGAAAATTAGCACAGAGAATAGTAATGGTATATAGCGAATAGTAGGCATAATAATGATGAATAGTAATAATAATGATGAATACTTTGAATAGTAATCATAATTAATGAAAAGTAATAGGAATAAATAGTAATAATGATGAATAGTAATCACACTTATTGAAATAGTAATAATGAAGAATAGCAGTCACAAGTAATGAATAGAAATAATAATAATGAATAGTGACAATTGGTAGCCGCGCCCGGGGGCTTGGGGCTAAGTCCACCTATCCCATGATTACATGATTAGCCCCATAAAAACTAAAATGTATGCATTAGATTTCGACCAAATGACCAAAAAAAGTCGTCAGAAATTTTGGCAAATGAAAATGGAAAATTTACTCCGCGAGGATTCAGCCCCC
>OX457036.1:12729106-12751606 GCA_949752735.1 Lumbricus terrestris
GAGCAGTAAAGCCAGTAATTTGTCGTTAGCAATAATTTGTAATATATTGAGCAATAATTTGCAATGAGCGAAAATCTCTGAATGTATGTATGTAGGCCTATGTATGTATGTATGTATGTATGTATGTATGTATGTATGTATGTATGTATGTATGTATGTATGTATGTATGTATGTATGTATGTATGTATGTATGTATGTATGTATGTATGTATGTATGTATGTATGTATGTACGTACGTACGTACGTACGTACGTACGTACGCACGCACGTACGTACGTACGTACGTACGTACGTATGTATGTATGTATGTATGTATGTATGTATGTATGTATGTATGTATGTATGTATGTGTTTATGTATGTATGTATGTATATATGTATGTATATATGTATGTATGTATGTATGTATGTATGTATGTATGTATGTATGTATGTATGTATGTATGTGTGTGTATGTGTGTATGTATGTATGTATGTATGTATGTATGTATGTATGTATGTATGTATGTATGTATGTATGTATGTATGTATGTATGTATGTATATATGTATATATGTATGTATGTATGTACTGTATGTACTGTTTGTATGTATGTATGTATGTATGTATGTGTGTATAACATTGTATGTATGTATGTATGTATGTAGACCTATGTATGCATGTATGTATGCATAAATGTATGCATACACATGACTCAACATTTGGACAACGCCTTTCACTAATCTCTCAAAGCCGCTGCTGAATAATATTCTGTTGCGATGGCACCACAGGAGAAAAACAACAGAAACAAAGAAGACTGCATATATAGCGGAATGCGCTGCTCCTCCAAAGACGTCATTCGCTCCCTCCATGCCAGTCTCCGGCCATTTTGTTGGTGCTTCACCCACATACGGGAAATCCAAGCGAATGGGGGTGGGAGTTGGGTTCGCCTTCACGCATTGCTTCGCCCAGTGTCTTAGAACTGCGCCGAAAGAGGGCTTCCATTGTGCGATGATAAATTCCCAGATTCCGCCGCCACCATTCTCTATCATGTCGACCATCTTTTGTTCATTATTGTTGCGATGTCCAAATGGGAATTCCTGCACGCGCCATGGATCTCAATAGAGACCAGTCTATAGTCAAAGAAATCGCCCTGGCCGTTGTTAGGTGTATCCATGTTGCAGGAATATATGATATATACAATATATATATACATATATACAGGGTGGGCCAAAAAAGACCCCCGTAGGGTTTTGCCAATATCTTGACCAAAAGTAAGAATTTCAAAATGAAATTTTACAGGCCTATAGGCAATTTATATTTACACATCATGGCCAGATAATATTATACATACATAAATGTTCATGTAGAAGCAAAAATTTTGTCTCAAGTTTTTGTGGTGATAATCTTATCATGGACCTTCAGCAAGAGAGCATTTTGTCAGTGAACTAATTGCTTTGAAGCATTTTACGTGATGAGATGAAGTCAAGTCCTTGTTAGACGTTCTCACATAGGGAGTCAATACAGTGTTTCAGTAGAAACCTTTAAGGCTTTAACTCAGCACAAAGCATTATGACTAGCTCACGTGCGAAAACATAAGCTCACGTGTAAAAACAAACGCACACACACTCACACACCTAAACACACACACACACACACACACACACACACACACACGCAGACCCGCGCACACAAGCACTTAAACGCATACACACATACGCACAAGCAAAATTAGCGGACAAACATTTAGATGTGTGTGTGTGCGTGCGTGTGTGAGTGCGTTTATGTGAAATTGGAACTGCGTATACATAGAGTCTATGAATGGATTCTCCCAATGAGTCTGCTTTCTCCTCGTGGCGTGGCATCCACCTCACACAGCATCAGCATCAGCAGCAGCAGCAGCATTGGCACAGCTGACCAGGCTCGCTCGAGTTCCACGCTCCTTTTGTTGGAACGTCACGCCATCCGATTATTAGATTAGAGGCGACACCTGACGCCGCATCAGCGCCAGCCTCCGAGGGGCGACATCTGTCCACGCACGGAATTAAAACGACCAACATTGGCGCTATATAAACTTACGTTCTATTAGATTACGCGGAGCTGAAGTGTTGGTGAGCCGCATTAATGACCGGGGGTAGGGGGATGGGTTGGGGGTTGTGATCTGCCGAGGGGTGAGAATGGATGAGACAGATAGGCCGAAGTGTGATGAATGAGGAAATGCTATATACCTTTAAGGGGAATGGCGAGGGATGAATCAATGAAGTGGGGAAAGCTTCCTCTTTCGAGACCCTATGCTAAGATATTGTATTGCATTGAATTGCATTTATCGTATTGTAAATTGTAATGTATTGTATTGTGCTGCGTTGCGCTAGATTGTACTGTATTGCATTGTATTGCATCGCATTGTATTGTTTTGCACTGCATTGCATTGTATAATTTTGTATTGCACTGTCTTGTATTGCGTCACATTGTGCTGTATTGTATTTTGTTGCACTGAATTGCACTTGATTGCACTGTATTGCAGTGTAGTGCATCGTATTGCGGTGCCATAGTATTGCATTGTATTGTATCACGTTTAATTGTATTGTAATGCATTGTATATATTGACCTGCATTTCCCTGCATTTCACTGTAGAGTGCATTGCATTGCAAAGTATTGTATTGTTTCATGTCATATTTTATTATAAAGAGCGCCAGTAGTGAGTCTTGATATAAATTCCTGTTTGTGGGTGCCCATGGTTTAGCGGGATCACTCCCTTTCTGGGTTACCATTTCCTATGGATCTTTTACCTGATAGATTATAATATTAGCTCCTCATTTCGCTGCACACTGTTATTTTATTTTATTTTGTCATTTTGCTGTTTTGATTTGCTGATCTCTCAGAATAAACAAGTTTGATTTGATTTGATTTGATTTGATACCGTTGATGCAGGTATAGGTGGCTTCGAGGTACGGCATGATCTCCTTCGGACATTGATGCACGGCGTGGAGCGTGGCATCTGGGATCGTCAGCTGACACGTCCGACGTCCGGAGCACTTCCGGTCCATGTGACCGATGACGTTTGCCGAGCACCCGACGCTGCCGTGGTCCTCCCTCATGCACCGTCCGAACTGCATTCGACCGTATCTCGCGGTCAGCATCAGGATGACGTCATCGGGGTCAGCGCACGTGGCGTTGAACGTCTCCCATTGACAGTACTCGTTCGAATCTGTGCCGAACACAAAACCTAGGCTATACAGAAACGCTATAGGCGCTATATGAATATCGGAAGAGGATAAATGGATAAATGGGTAAATGGATAAAGTAAAATTTTCCGATGAATCAAATTATTAATAGCGAAAGTGGATATATAATTATGGATAAATTGTCTTTGTCTGTGGCTGGGCTAGTACCTTTGAGTAGCCTACTTCTTGAAGGGGCACTAAATAAACTTTCCGGATGAATGAATAGCGGATATATGGATAAATTGTCTTTGTCTGTGGCTGGACTGGGAGAACCTTTGAGTAGCCTAATTTTTGAAGGGGCACTAAATAAATTTTCCGGATGAATGAATAGTGGATTTATGAATAAATTGTCTTTGTCTGTGGCTGGGCTGGGAGTACCTTTGAGTAGCCTACTTCTTCAAGGGGCACTAAATAAATTTTCCGGATGAACGAACGAATAGCGGATAGTGTATAAATGGATGGACCATCTTTGGCCATGGCTGGGCAGTGAGCGCCTTTAGGCATAAAAGAGTAAATAAGTGGTTATTTTAATAATTTTGATCGTTTCAAACTCGACTGAAAAGTGTTTGTGTAAAAACATTTTCGATGGTAAAACAATAAAAATGCAAAATCTGACTAAATAACATCTTAGCACTAAGGTACTAAAATGCTGAATGATGCTGGTTTCAAGTGTTTATAGTGTTTGATCACGTTATCGTAACCAGTGGGGCTCTAGAGGGGCTAGGGGGGCTAAGCTCCCCTATAAGAGGCTCAGCCCGCCCTAAAAAAGGGCCATCCGATTTTTTACATTGAAATATCCACGATTTTCGACCGACGACTAAAAAAAGGTCGTTAGAAATTTCGGCGGTGAACAATGGAAAATTTTCATGAGATTTCGGCCGATGACTAAAGAAAGGTCGTCAGAAATTTCGGCGGATGAAAATGGGAAATTTCCGCCGCGAGGCTTCAGCCCCCCGAAACTGAAACCCTGGCGCCGCCACTGATCGTAACAATATACAGTACCGGGTATTGATTGATAATAAAAACTCTTGCAATACCTCTTTATGGTAAAACCAACATTTTAGTGTGCACTGAGAGAGCGAGAGTCGATTTATGAATTTATGGATACAATACACCAGAATGCAATGCAAAACAATACAATACAAATAATACAATAAGCCTACGATACAATACAATACTATACAAAATAACTAGGGCAAGTGAATGCGTACGACTAACACATTCATGTTAGCCTACTGCTTGCCGATACCAATTCCTAAGTAGGCCTATCATCCAGGGACTTCGCTACATAACTCCTCTTCGAAAAACCCAAATTTCGTAAGCGCTACAATACACGAACCACATTGTACTCCCACTCGCACATTATAGATTTTACGCATCGAAACATTTGTTCCGCCTCACAGATCACCGTTGTCGCTACACTCATCGAGTTGTTGAACCGTTAAATTTTGTCCCATGTTGGTCATCAGCGCCAAACCATCCTCTTCCAAGGAACATCCCCCCCCATCATCTCGCCCCAGCATCCAAACACCACCCTATAGATTGCTGTAGCCAAGGCCGTAGCTAGGGGGGTGTTTTGGGTGTTTGAACACCCCCCGAAATGGAAAATGTAAAAAATAATATAATGCATTTACGAGCACATGATGTAAAAACCATGAAATGAAACCATGAAAACACCCCCCGAAATATGCGGGATGCATGACTAAAAAGTCATCAGTTTTTTTGGAAGGGAAATTGGTGTGAAACACCCCCCGAAATCAAATCCTGGCTACGGCCTTGGCTGTAGCCTCCTCGGTCTGTCGGTCATAACTTATTGACCGCCCTCCGCGGTTCGATTTGTAGGCCTACAACTAATTTCGGATGATTTAGTGTTCAGACTCGTTGAAGATTTGAATGTTTGTGTGAACAGCGATTCTCGCCCAAATGAAATCACGACGACGACGACGACGATGGATTTTCTATCGAGGCCAAAAGCTCAGCACTGATCGTATAAACCGGTTTAGCATAATCGTCCTGCACTCGGTGAGCTTTAACGGTATGAACGCGGACCCTTGTTCTTAATTAGAACTGCGACCTTTGACCTATATACTGGTCTTACACTTATGACCTTAGATCCATGAGCTTAGATCTTTGAACTTAGCCCTTTGGATTTGAATTTGTCGCCGCAACCAATCACATGTATCTACAAGTTACTATCCAACTACCATCATTGCATAGGCTATATGTTAGCCTACATATTATTATTGACTTTTTTTTATATAGCGCACCTTCAAGGTTATCTACTCAGAAGCGCTCCCAGTCCAACAACGGCTAAGTAAGACAGTCTAAAAGCAAGAAATGTAATAATAATAAAATATACTATGAATACATAAATGAATATATACTATTAATCGGCCTATAAGCAATCATATTAATCTTAATATAGTGCTTTTTATAATGTAGTCCCCCATCTCACAAACGCCACTCATGTGGGCGCTTGCAGTGATGTAGTCGAGTCCACCTGAGCCGAGTCCGAGACCGAGTCCGAGTCCAGCTAAGCCGAGTCCGAGTCGAGTCCGAGTCCTAAGGGGTTCGAGTCCGAGTCCGAGTCACTAAGGACCGAGTCCAAGTCCGAGTCCGAGTCACAAAACACCAAGATCCACTGAAACACTCAATAGGCCTATTATGACATAGAAAAATATCGATAATATATATATATATATACGCAAAAAATTTAATGTAATTTATCCAAATCGAACTTACAAAAAAATGAATTAGATAAAGTTTTCTTCGATAATTATCTGGCGAAGTGGAATTGACACAAATTCTTCCACTGCAAAGCACAAGTTCAACAGTCGCATCTTATGTTGAGGTTAGCGGTTAAAACTGCTATCCATAAGCAATGCCTCTACTCTTAGAGTAAATATTCGGAATCTTTGGTGTAGGGAAATGGGGTCCATCTACTGTCAATATCATCTGCCCTGAAGTACTCCAGCACAGACCAAATAAGTGCTACGACATTGCCTACATGTTGCAATCGACCAATTATGTAGTAGGCCAATCTGATCTAATAATGGAGATCAAAATAAACATCTGCGCCCGTTTCCAAGATCAGAGGAGTTCTAATAGCCACCAGCCACAAATACCAATAGACGCGTCCAACCACTATCCTGGCTTGTCAACATCTAGATCAATTAGAGGTCTCAGCATATCAGGTCCTAAACCAAGTTTATTGAGGTGTCGAAATATCAAATTCGATTTCGACCGTATGCATGCCATGGATGCCTGGTTAGTGGTTATGTTTGTGTATATGTAGCCAATCTATATTAAGCTCAAGCTCAAATATTTCCAATCGCCCCTCCCGTAACCCCCACGCCAACCAACATCAAATGCACCTGTAGGCTAATTAACTTCGCTCGCCCTCTGTGGTCAGCGGTGCCCAGTCATCCGTCACATTACTTCAATGTCAGGTTGTTTAACGGACGGTCATGTGTCTTAAACCCGTAGGCTACAAAGGGCTCCTTTGTTTGAGTTGAGTCATGAAGAAAGCAGACGAAACGTCTGAATTGGTTTTGGCAATACAGGTTGTGGACTTGTGGCCTGTTCCACGGAGAATTCGTGACTCGGAAACCGAGTCACCGAGTCAAATTTCGAGTCCCGGGCTTCGAGTCCGAGTCCAAGTCCGAGTCCTGACGGTCCGAGTCCAAGTCCGAGTCCGAGTCCTCAAAAAATCGGTCTCGAGTCGGACTCGAGTCCTTAGCCGGACTCGAGTACTACATCACTGGGCGCTTGTATGGCTGCTTAATTGACTGATTAGGCTTATATTAAGCTTACCAGTCAGTTTCAAGACAGTTTGATTTTTTAGCTGTATTGGCCTAGCCTATAGCCTACGTCGAGTTTTTGCTGTTTTCACCAGTCTTTGAAATGTTTTTCAAAATTTTTTGAACCGAGTTTTTCATTCAGCAAGTCTTCAGTTTTGCGTCTTTTGAGAAATTTTCTCTAGTCAAGTGTCTATTACTCAGAACACTTCAGTCTGCCATTGTTCATTTTTGCAACGCGTGCTTGCAGGTTTTCAGGATGGGAAGGGGAAAGACTGGGTTGCACAGTTACAACATTCTGTAAAAGAAGTCCTATGGGCCTACCTGTTGCGTACCAAATTTTAGTGAAAGCAGTCCACTGTCATCCACGTTGCGTTTTAATGTCACAAATTCCGATGCACTGAACGAAAGCGCGGTGCTTGTGATTTCATTTCCCCACTGAATTATTGACGAGAGCGCCGCTGAATTATCGTCGCCTTGTAGCAGTGCCACAATTAACGTGCAACAGTCGTCGTCTCTCCCTCCTTCCTTATCTTCCTCCCTCCCTTTCTCCCCTCCCTCTCTCCCTCCTTCTCTGTGGCCAATTACTGGAAATAATTCCGGTTTAAGGCGATATAGTTGAGTGGTTTCACTCAACACCGGAAGTGTCAAGACGCCGTTGACCTCCTATACTCCGAGGAGTACCAATCGAATTGAAAGTAGAGTCTCGGAGGCAACGTCTGCATAGACGGCAATCACTCTTCTGCCGCCATGCAGCACTTGGTTGGTGAGTGTGGTAAATGTCTAGTCACTTAGCCTATAGGCCTACGCGTTTTCTGTAGCAATCGTATTATCGTAGAGCATGAATAATTCTGTTCATTTTCAATGATTTGATTGGATGGATATAAAATAGCAATTTCGCTCTATCCTTGTCTCTGTCTTTATATATTCGTCTCGCTCATTATGAGAATATTTTTAGAAGCATAAATGGGGGCGGGGTCAGACGTTGATTTAGGTCTATGCGGACTTTGGTTGTAGTAAATACTCTACAATGGGATCCTAAGAAAGACTAGGGGTTGAGCCGCCACAACTCCCCTGCTCACCTCTGTGGACAGTTTATCCTGGCAACGAGATTCTGATCTTCACGGGTCATCACTGGACAACCATCTTATCTGACTCAGCGAGTCAACGTTCGTGAATGGCACTTAGCTTCAAAGTAACGCTGGTAAATTCATAGATTACTGTTATAATTTACTGTGATCTCTGGGCAGATGGTGTGGTTTCTGACGGAGATTGACAAATTGTCTGGTGGCAGGAGATAACGTGGACCTAACTGTCCTAACAGTGCTAGACAATGTGTGTGCAATTCTTACGAACGTTCATATAGGCCTAGATTTGATTGTGCCTATTGAAATGTTTGTTGCCGACAATCGACATTTTTTCAGCTGTTGAAGTGGGGCAATTGATGTACGCTATTGCCTTGTCTGCTCCGCAGTATATGTTCAAAACAGTCATCCGCTTTAATTTTAAGATTGAGCAAGGGTTTAATTGAAGAAAGTAGCCTTTTGCCCTTTCGTCCATGTGGCTCATGCAAATACATAGCTAACTCAAGAGACTTCTTGTGTACGTTATTATTTTTCTTGTTGCTCATCACACGAAAGCACTTACAGAAAACGTCCACGTATACTAATCTCATACCAATTTCATAATGTACCAGATCTGGTGTACTAAGCTACAACCCTAAGCCGCGGCTTACGTTCGTCGTCGGTCGTCGGATGGCGCTTTCTATCTTGCACCCGCTCGCGTGCATAAAGAGTCAGCGCGGAATCCAAAAATCAGAACTCCGCGGACGCCATGTCGTCGTGTGTACGGATGCGCAGTTGGTCATTTACGGCTTTTATCTCCAAGTTGCCAGCGTCCTGATCGATGAAAATGTCATTTTGAGAATTAGGCAGAAGCGCAGAATCTCTGGGGACGAGGGCTTCTGGACTTGAGAGGCTCGGCCGACTGACGGACGGACGGATTTGACTGAAACGCGGCATCTGGTGAAACACGACTGCGCAAAGCAGCAGACGCATGACAAAATGGCGGCACGACTCTGTGACGGCTGGACTTCGTCAGTTGGACATTTATGCTGCGCCTTGATTACTCCATCAATCGAAGAATGTGAAAGACAAGAAAAGAGACACGAGTGTGATTATCGGCAAAACCACCCAACGCAGGATCCCACCCTATAGTCTCACCGCTTCAAATTCTAACCACCATCTAGTGCATCTACAGCTAGTAGACCTAGCCATCTACTTACATGCCATACCCAAAAATGGCATTGCAGCCATTCAAACAGATAGCGAGCTTCATAATGTCACCTATTTTTAAACAAGCAGGGTCGAAGCTACATGCATGGTCGTTACACAATTAGGCCTTTAACAGTCTATTAAAAGTATACTCGAAACCGTAGCCTATAGCTACTCTCCGTGTCACAGGCTCTTACCGATCGTCTTCCATAGTCCTTATCTAACAAAACAATCCGAAAAAACAATGATTGCAACCTTTGGGCGAAAGTTCAAGGTCGCCGTTGTTCGAATACGCTTCCATGCAGATAAGTGCAATCGCTTTTCCATCAGCGAATCGTTTGGTGAGCGTTCATCGGACTCCGGTCCATTGGGATGGGGTGGTTGACGCTTTCCAGGGGTCGCGAGTTCCCAGTGGCATTAATATTGCATCGCCCAACGATTGCGCAAAAGCCAGACAAGATGGAGTTATGGAAGAGGCGCACGGAGGCATAGACGCAGGTGGACGGAGAGAGGTACACACGGTTATTTATAGACATATAGTGTAAGATGCAGTGGACTGCATGGGGAGTTGTCGGTGTGGAACAGTGGTAGGAAGGTCAGCACGATGTGGAATTGTTTCAGGGTCGTGCATTGTCATAATGATACAAATAACGAAAGACCGTGTGGCCCATAGGCTTAATCGTTAGCTTTCGGAACTTCTATAGACCATAGGCTCATCCATAGGCCTATAATACGATATATTACGTAGGCTACGTTAAAAAAACTCCTTTTCGAGCTCACTCACACATCGACTTACTCTCTGTCTCCTTTATCTGTCTGTCATTCTGTCTGTCTGTCTGTCTGTCTGTCTGTCTGCCTGTCTGTCTACCTCTCATCCTCTCTACCCTACCCCTCTCTGTCTCTCTCTCTCTCGATCTTTCTCTGTATGCATGTATGTATATATGTATGTATGTATGTATGTATGTATGTATGTATGTATGTATGTATGTATGTATGTATGTATGTATGTATGTATGTATGTATGTATGTATGTATGTATGTATGTATGTATGTATGTATGTATGTATGTATGTATGTATGTATGTATGTCGCTCTCTAGTCTGCATGTCTGCCATTCCTATCAGTATCTATCTGTCTCAGTCTGTCTGTCTCTGCTTCTTACCTCTCCTTTCTACAGCATTTTATTTTTCCGAATCAGCAATATCACGGAGGTATACATGTAGGTCCGTTGACGAACATACAGAAGGATGTAATGGACGAACGAAGAAATAGACAAATTAAGGAATAAATAGAAGAACAGAGATTATGTCGGATTGAAGAATTACAGATAGAATGGAAAGCAGCATATAATAATTAATGGATGACTTTTGGCTGAAAATGGATACAGGCCTATAGACCTACGTGTTGTGCAAATAAAAACTGGATTTAGCCATATAAATGGAAGACCAAAATGGAAAACAGTGTCCACTGTGCACATGGCGGCTTCCATGCGGAGATGATCGTAGATGGTACTAAATCGTCTAAAAGAAGTTTATATGGTGGAAAACAGTGGAAGATAAATAGATGGAGTAACGACGTGTTGACAACGGAATAGACAAAAAACGTTTACAGAAGTGGACAGAATTGGATCGAGAAATCGACAAAATTGGATTGATGTTTGGAAAAAGCCGATGGATCAGCAGACAGAATGGCGGCTGACTGGTGGATGGACGGAAAATGTACAAATGAATGAACGGAAAGCGAGAGCGGGGTGTGAGTGAGGGCGTGGAAGGTCTAAAATCTAAAGGGAGTTAGTGATGGAGGGGTTGAGAAAGTGAGTGAGGACTTGGTGAGGGAAGACTATCTAGAGTGAAGAAAGGGCTGAGGAGGTGAGGGAGGGTAATGGAGGACCAGAGAGATTGAGTGAAGGAAAGAGTAACACGAGGAATGAAGTGAAGAAGGAAGATAAAGCCGGAGGAAGCGAGGGAGAGGCTGAGAAAGACGATGGTGGGCTAGTAGTCATAGCCGCTAGTGAAGGTGACTTGAGGGCAGAGGGAGATAGAGAGGGTGCTGAATGGCTAGAGAGAGTGAGGGAAGTTTAGATGGAGTGAGGGAGTTTTGACGGGGTAAGGGAGTAAGCTAGGACCAGACAGAGGGGGCGAGTGTCCGGAAGGAATAGCGCGACAGATTGAGGTCGGAGGGAGTGCTGGAGGGATTGTGGAATGGCCATGGAGGGTTAGGGATGGTGAGATAATGAAGAGAACAGCACAGAGGGAGGCAGGACCAGAGAGCGAGTGACGTTGGCAGTGAGGGAGGGTGGGTGGATGAAGAGACCAGAGAGAACAGAGAGAAAGGTCGAGTGAAGGGGATATGGAGTGAGTGAAGGGGTTGAGGTCAGAAAGAAGTGGGGGGAAAGGCCATAGATATAGGAAGGAAGAGCCGGATATGGGCAGGGAGTGTCGGAGGGAGGGAGGGAGGAAGAGTTGATCGAATTAGGGATTGCCAGAGGAAGTGAAGAGGCAACCATAAAGGGCGTTTCATTAGAGCGGGGTTCATTGACTCCGAATGTAAACAGAGCGCGCGTTGGCTTCTGGGATTCGGTTGTCAGTCAGTGTCCAGTCCCCCTCCTCCTCCTCCTCCTCCTCCTCCTCCTCCTCCTCCTCCTCCTCCTCCTCCTCCTCCTCCTCCTCCTCCTCCTCCTCTCTCCATCCTCCATGGCTGCTGCTGCTGCTGCTGCTTCTAATGCTGAAGACCGAATGACCTATACGAGAACCAGGCAACGCGATATGATCGAGTGAGACAGAGCGTCGAATTCACACAGAAACACAGAGAGAAACAAAGACAGATTGACTGCATAAATAAGTGATCGAGAAAGCCAAGTCTTAGGCTATCTCATACAACACAATGCTCGATACATTGTGCGTGTGTGCATATATATGTATATATGTACGTACGTACATATATACATACGTACGTACGTACGTACGTACGTATATGTATGTAGGCTATGTGTGTATGTATGTATGTATGTATGTATGCATGTATGTATGTATGTATGTATGTATGTATGTATGTATGTATGTATGTATGTATGTGCGTATGCATGTATGTATGTATGGTATGCAAGCGCAAGCATGCCCTGTCATGTTTGTATGTATGTATGTATGTACGTGTCTGCATACGTACGTACATAAATTACGTATGTTTGAATGAACGTTAGGCCATTGCAAAAAATATTGTTTTAGAATGTTCATTGTGCAACCCCGCCATATTGTTACTATTACTTAAACATAATTGCCTGCAAATTTTCAGGTCTGTAGGCCATGTTTTGAACCCCGCCCACCTAAAGAGTAGTTTTATGTTCAAAATGGACATCGACAACATGGTAGCAAATTGTAAAATTTTTGCTTTACCTTCTAGAGGCTGTACCCATGGTAGCAAGGAGTGAATATATGAAAAAAGAACCACCTCAGGAAGTAGTTTCTCCAATTTCATCCACACCAAACCGCCCATTACTTAGAAAGGATGATAGAGAAGTGCCTGAAGCGTGGCTTATAGGTGGCTTGTTGGCATCACATATTTGAAAGAAACTTGAGTTCAGTTCACAAAGACTTGTTTGGTGCAACATCAGGCCCTGACAACACCAATTTCATTAAGAGATTCTATTTGGCCAACAATTAACACAGAAGCTGGTTTTAAAACCCTGGAAATCAACGACAGGTCTTTGAAACGCACTAGGAAATCCTATACAGTCACTGAAGAGAATATTTTCTACTTCAAATAAATAGAACTTGCTACCTCGCACTGACTATCGGGAATGTGCTGAATTAATGTTGATACTTCTGGGTGAGACACCTGAAAGAGGAATACACTGGCTGAAGCCAGGAGCAGCGCATCATGCTCGATGGATGCCATCCATTTTGTATCCTGCAAAGATGTTGGCTTTCAATGCTCAAGCAGGATATGACAAGGAGACAAGGACATGATCAGCAAATTGGAAGTATTATGACTATGTAAATTTAATGCTCTATTCTACGTTGAAAACTGGCTCTCTTCATCCATTGGGGTCGATGCAGCGTATAATGATCTCAAGCTATGGCATGACCTGAACAAGTATTGCAAGCATGATCCACAAGCTGCCAATGCAGCCATGAAAGCCTTGGAAAGGCTCTTCTGGTACTTAACAGAAGAATCTGCTGTATTCTCTCTCTTTTCAAACAGGCTTTCCACTTCAACAAGACAGCAGATTGCTCGAACACTGCTCCGAATTCCTAGACCAAGACATGTCTGAAAGGGGCCATCCAACGTTTCCAATGCTGAGCCACAGTACAAAGCTATCATCCCTTATTGGACCCAAATCCTGGTTCTTGTTTCACAGCATGGGAATTGGCGCCGACTGGCTATAGGAAAACCTGTTAGTGAATTTCATAATGATCCCAATTACTAAGAAGCTGATACATACATGTATGTGCGGCATGTCAAAGTGGTGAATGATCTGTCGGAACGGGCTGCGAAACTAATCCAAGACTTCTCAACTAGTGTTACCAATGATGAAACACAAAAACAGTTTTTATTGCAAATGGTCGAATATCAACGCAAAGATATTCCCAACTTTAAAAAAGAGACATTAAAGAAATTAACCTTCTCCTCCACAAAAACCTTAAATTCAGTAAAGTGATTTGACATGATATCATTGTGTAATGTGTATAGCCTACACTATTACCAAACTTGTTAGTTTCTATATGTAGCTTGTATTCTTTGTATAGTAAACTATCTTATGTTACAAACATTTTGTCATGCAGGAAAACAATGATTTATTAACTAAATCAGTTGATCGTGTTGGGCGGGGGTCAAAACACCACGAAATGACCTAAAATTTGGTGAACATTCACATTTTGCCATTAGAAACAATATAGGAGGGTTGCACCATAGAATTTGTAAAGAAATATTTTCCCCATACATAAATGAAATGGCCTAATGAACGTACATGTGTATACGTAGGACTATGACTGTGTCTAACCTTAGACGTATGTATTGATGTGTACTTATGCTAGTGATTCCCAACGTTTTTTGACTTGCGGCACACTAAGAAAGAGTAAAAAAAATCGCGGCACACTTCATAACAATAACCAATTTTTACAAATCTATTTTCACTATTATTTAATAATATTCTAATTCTAATGTTCTTATTGCACAATAATACTCTAGAGAGTCTAGTCAATCAGCAGATCAAATTGAAACGAGGCTCCAGTGACGACAATCATACTTGCATTTCATCGTCGATTCTAAGGAGTCACTCCCTCTTTTTGCACTTCATTTCAGTTAGGCTAAAGCTGAAAATTTAAATTCACAAAACCACAAAGATGCAAATGCAGAATAGCTTTGACTGCCCTTGAAGTGACAGAAGGATGTGATTTCTGGATGGAAAGCCAAAACACATCCAAACTCGTTTAGGGAAATGTTGACTGATGAAATTTGTCATTTCGTAAATCAATGAGCTGTTCTTCATCCTCGTTTGATAGATTTGTTTTACGCCAATTACAAATGGACTGAATGACTGATTACCCAGTAACAATTGCAAGCGAAGGGAAGTAATGCTGTACTGATGGTTGTAGGTGTATCAATGTGTTTATTATTTCAAGCGCAATTTTCTTCTTTAACTGAGATTCATTGACCGTGGGAAAACAATCCAGATTTCATTAATTCTGGAGATCTTAACCTGCTACAGTGTGAGAGATTAAGACCAACTGACTTAAGTTTTGATGCTGCAGTGATGATGCTTTCGGATGCTTAAAAAAATTATTATTAATTAAATACATATTAGATTTTCTCACGTCACACCTGCAGGTTGGGAATCACTGACTTATGCACATGCATAAGTTGGCTGATTGCAGACTCCCGGGTGTTGTGCTGAAACGTGGGCTTCAGCGACACCCATTCCTAATTTCAAGTGTACGTTGGTGTGTGTGCATGTGTGTGTGTGTGTGTGTGTGTGTGTGTGTGTGTGTGTGTGCGTGCGTCTTCGCGCGTTGCCTATTAATGTGGACGCGTCGGATGCTACAGTGAAAAATGAACGTCAATAGGTTAGAATATATATACATATAGATACGTATATATAAGCTTATCATATGATCTATATATATATATATATATATATATATATATATATACATGCCACATGCATTGCCAGCTGTTATTGGATGTGCTATATATATAAAATATATATATATATAATTATATATGGCGACAGCTGCATGCAATATATCTATGTAATAATCGGATATTGATGTATTAGACACAGATATGGAATACGGATATGATATACAATCCATGTATATCATGTGTATAAATACGGATATGATATACAATCCATGTATATCATGTGTATAAATACGGATATGATATACAATCCATGTATATCATGTGTATACTCTGGACAACTGGAGTGACCAGCGAGTGCAATGCGACCTGATGCTCAAAGTGCTGCCATCTATTAAAGTGCAACGTATACGAGAAGGCGGCGCTTCCATTGATGTTGGATCGCGTGCAAGTATATATATGCGAATATATACAATAATATAATTATATATATAGGCCTATTAATACACATTGATTTTTTACTTTAAACGTCCTTCCACAGACACACACGCACACACACGCACACACACGCACACACACGCACACTTTGCCCCTTTTCCGCATGCGCTTGAAACACATTCTCTTTGATTGTGGTTTTGTGCCGTCAAGTCGGGAGCGCCTCTGAGTTGTTTTACTTGAAGTGGCGCTATATGAATTATTCGTGAATCATGATCACAATTACGATTACGATTACACAGCCGATCAAGCACATTCATGATGTAGATAAGTATAGGCTTATGCAATATGTAGGCCTGTATTGTATACAATAATTAATTACTGGTCGCAATTTCTAGATTCTCATATACACTGTCGAAGAATGCAAAGTCGCGGGAACAAGGTCATTCAGAGAGGCTCAGTCAAAACAAAACCACTAGACAGGTAATGTAGAGTGTATACACAAAATACTGTAGGCCTACGTGCAGTTAGGCGCACAATGAACATGCAGGGCAGCACAGCATTTAAGTGCAAGAAACAGACGCAGATCTGTACATGCATCTAATACTAAATTGCATGCATCCATCCACGTAATTATCATGCTCATCTCGCCTCCGACTCCCCTATGCGCAATCTTTGGGTAGACTTTAACCCTTCTCTTTCCTTCTACAATCACGTATCCAACCTCTCACGCACCTGCTTCATGCATATTCGTCATCGACACCGGATCAGGCCGAGTGGCGGCGCCACCGTAGGTCGCCTCAGAAGGTCAATTGACCTGCCTAATTTATTCTTGACCTGCCTAATTTATTCTTGACCTGCCTAATTTATTCTTGACCTGCCTAATTTATTATTGACCTCCCTAATCTATTCTTGACCTGCCTAACTTATTCTTGACTTGCCTAATTTATTCTTGACCTGCCGAATTTATTCTTGACCTGCCTAATTTATTCTTGACATGCCTAATTTATTCTTGACATGCCTATTTTATTCTTGACCTGCCTAATTCACTCCTGACCTGCCTAATTTATTATTGACCTCCAGAATCTATTCTTGACCTTAATTTATTCTTGACCTGCCTAATTTATTCTTGGCCTGCCTAATTTATTCTTGACCTGCCTAATTTATTCTTGACCTGTCTAATTTATTCTTGACCTGCCTAATTCACTCCTGACCTGCCTAATTTATTATTGACCTCCATAATCTATTCTTGACTTAATTTATTCTTGACCTGCCTAATTTATTATTGACCTCCATAATTTATTCTTTACCTTAATTTATTCTTGACCTGCCTAATTTATTCTTTACCTTCATAATTTATTCTTGACCTGCCTAATCTATTCTCAACCTGCCTAATTCACTCCTGACCTGCCCAATTTATTATTGACCTCCCTAATCTATTCTTGACCTGCCTAATTTATTCTTGACCTGCCTAATTTATTCTTGACCTGCCTAATTTATTATTGACCTCCCTAATCTATTCTTGACCTGCCTAACTTATTCTTGACTTGCCTAATTTATTCTTGACCTGCCGAATTTATTCTTGACCTGCCTAATTTATTCTTGACATGCCTAATTTATTCTTGACCTGCCTAATTTATTCTTGACCTGCCTAATTTATTCTTCACCTGCCTAATTTATTCTTGACATGCCTATTTTATTCTTGACCTGCCTAATTCACTCCTGACCTGCCTAATTTATTATTGACCTCCAGAATCTATTCTTGACCTTAATTTATTCTTGACCTGCCTAATTTATTCTTGGCCTGCCTAATTTATTCTTGACCTGCCTAATTTATTCTTGACCTGTCTAATTTATTCTTGACCTGCCTAATTCACTCCTGACCTGCCTAATTTATTATTGACCTCCATAATCTATTCTTGACTTAATTTATTCTTGACCTGCCTAATTTATTATTGACCTCCATAATTTATTCTTTACCTTAATTTATTCTTGACCTGCCTAATTTATTCTTTACCTTCATAATTTATTCTTGACCTGCCTAATCTATTCTCAACCTGCCTAATTCACTCCTGACCTGCCCAATTTATTATTGACCTCCCTAATCTATTCTTGACCTGTCTAATTTATTCTTGACCTGCCTAATTTATTCTTGACCTGCCTAATTTATTCTTGACCTATCTAATATATTCTTGACCTGCCTTATGAGTTATGACCTGCCAATGTTTTTATTTTTATTATCTTCTTTGCATTCAATTTCATTTACCTGCCAATCGAATAACTCCCATGACCTTGACCTTGACGCGACATGCTGGAGTTGCATCATACCATGACTGGCGCCGCCACTGATCCAATCCATGGTCGACCTTAAGACTACTCTCACCACATCTCCCTTCGTTGTCCACTCAAAGCATTAACTTACTGCTCTTCGCTTTTCCTGAATCTTCAATCCAACCAATTTGACTGTCTGGTACTCATCAAAAATTTATACGCCCTACGGCACAGACATTTTGTGCAGAATATATACTCGTGCAGAGCAGTAGACAAGTGACCAGCGTATGGGTCGATTTATAAATGGGGGAACAGAGCAAAGAATTCGGCAGCCTTGGCATGACAGGGCAACTACCAGGGCAAAAGCTTTTAACCACGGAATTTGTTCTGTTGTATAATATAATTATAGCGCCGCCACTGCGTCAGAGCAATCACAAGGACATTCAAGCATTATGATAAGCCTTTATACCTCAGGACTTTTTACCATGCAGATTTAGTTCTGAATGGACTTGTGCAGTTGTAGGAGTACTTCTGTGCAGTAAAAACACAGTAAAAGTCTTTGTCCTCCGATTGGAAGTAATTTATCGTTGGATGGGAATGGAAGGAAGAGGTTGTACAGTAGGGATATGACAAAAAAATTTTCCCAGAATTTCAAATTCCCCATAGTATCATGAGTGGAGCTTTTGCTTTTCTAAAAGAAAAAGAATAGTGGTTAGTGTCAACTCTTAAAAAATGTCACCCACCCGCCAAAAAATTGTTTTATTGCTATCTTGCTTCTTGAATCTTTTCTTGATGTATATAGATTGGAAGTTGAAAACTATTTAAAGGTCTTACACCAGATTTCTTGCAATTGCAGTTGAAATAAAAAATCAACTGAACTTTACAGACACTTTCAAGATGTCTAAAAAGGCACCTTCTGCTACAGAAAGAAACAAGAAAGTTTGGTCTTCAAATTTGGTACAGTTTCAAAAAGCTAAGAATTCAAGGAAACATAACACTGTTAGCAGTCTTGACACGATGTCAAAAATGCCTATGGAACTGCATATCTTGAATAGATTCAAGACTTTGGCTTCAACACTGAAAGGCAAAAAAGAAAGAGTTCTGATAATTGCTGAAGAGGTCAAAAACTTATGGAGAAAGCTTAACTTTCCAATCCAGCAAGGCAAATCTTCAGTTGAAAGAAAAATCGAAAATGTAATTAAGAAATACGAAAAACATTGTCGAAGACCTGGTAATCAAGTCTTTACCAGTTTGTTCAATGTGACAGATGAGAATGGAGAATGGTTTTGCCGAGAAGACAGAGAATTCTATGACCTTCAGACGTCGACTAAAGGAAAAGTTGGTTATTGTACCTTAAAGACAGATACAAAAGGACTTCACCCTAGAAAGCTACAGTTGATTAAGTTAAAAGTTAGTCAAGACACCAATGTTGAATTAAGCAGTGAAGAAGAAGAAGAAAGTTGTGGTACTGAAGAAGAAAAACAGGATTCCAGCAGTGCCTATGAAGATTTGGATGCTCCAACAACATCTAAAAGACAAAGAACTGATTCAGCAGTACAGTTAGTGACATCAGCAAAACTTAGTACAAGAAAGGCGCACACAGTCTGCAAAACTCTTGCAAAGAGTGGAATTTCTCTTCCAACTCCAAGTCAAAGTGGTGTTTACAAAGCGACAATGAAAGCAGGAGAACAATTAAAGCAACACTATAAGGAAACTTTAAGGAACGAGAATTGGAGCTTGCACTTTGATGGGAAGCGCATAAAGAAGAGAGAGTATCAAGTTGTAGTTCTGAAAAATGAAAATAGAGAAGTTAAACTATCGGTTCTTGAACTAATCAATGGAAAAGGTGAGACTATATTTAATGGAATAAAGACTGTGCTTGATGAATATGAGCTATGGCCTGCAATTAAGATAATTATTTCTGATACAACCTCTGCAAATACAGGAAAATCTATTGGTGCAGTCACACGGCTACAGAATCATTTTGTTCTGCTTGGATTACAGAAACCTCTTTATATTGGATGCCAACATCATGTTCTCGACACAATACTGAAACATGTTATGGATGATTGTTTTGATGGAGCAACCACCTCACCAAACCTCAGTTATTGGTTCATTACGAAAGTAACAGAAGAGTACGAGCAATTGAAAGCATCGTTTGACAATTCTGGAAATGCTCTGAAGAAAGTAGAACAAATTGACTGGCGAGATGACATGGCTTTCCTTCACCATTTGATTGCTTGTTACAAGGATTTTAAGAGTACAGGAAGCTTTCCTATGGTAGAATTCAAAACACTGCCAAATATAAGCAATGCAAGATGGAATAGCAGAGCAATTTTTGCCTTGCTAGCTTACATTTTAATTCCGCAATTCCAGCAGTCACCAGTCACCAGCAGTCAGTCAGCATGTGACTTTATTTGTGGTACTTGGAGTGACATCTGGTTTTCTGGCCAGTACTATAATCCTGACAACTTTGATAATCTAGCAGAAGTGTGTCAAAATCATTCAAAGGCATTAAAGTCATTGAGGAACTTTTGGTCTGTGGAGCCAACACCGATTCCAACACAACGGTCAAATATATGTGCTGAAAGAGCAATTAAAGTTATGCAGGACTTACTTCCACTGTGTAAAAGCATTGACAAACTGAGTATTAAATTTCTTTTGTCAAACGAACACTAAAAAATCTGTACTTTAAAACGTTTAATACAATTTTCCGATGTGCGGCACAGCTGTGCCAGTGTTTATATACAATGTAAATTGTTTTTCTATTTGGTGGGTGACATTTTTTAAGAGTTAACACTTGCCACTGGTGTTTTCTTGATCTTTGCATAAAAACTCCACAACAAATGACATGGGGAAAGGGTTTTAAAAATAGTCATATCCCTATTGTACAGTTCCAAAAAATTCCTTTTAAAAGCAGACATATGCCTTATAATCCCTCATAAATCCAGCTCATTCAAAGGCGCTTAGTCAAAGCAAAATTGCTAGACAGACAAGTAGGTAAAAATCAATTCCAGGTCAGAATCCAAAGGGGTCATGCGGCAGAGGTCAGTAACCCTGGAACAAATCTCTTTCCCTCTCTCTGTCTCTCTGTCTCTGTCTCTCTGTCTCTCTGTCTCTCTCTGTCTCTGTTTCTGTGTCTCTGTCTCTGTCTCTCTGTCTCTCTGTCTCTCTCTGTCTCTCTGTCTGTCTCTGTCTCTGTCTCTCTGTCTCTGTCTCTCTGTCTCTCTCTCTTTCTCTCTCTCTCTCTCCCTCTCTCTTTGTCTCTCTCTCTCCATCTCTCTCTCTCTCTCTCTCTCTCTCTCTCTCTCTCTCTCTCTCTCTCTCTCTCTCTCTCTCTCTCTCTCTGCATGAATAATTATTTCGCAAATTTCTCAATTCCTCCATAAATATCGTCCTTCTGACACCATCATCTGTGCCTGAGTGGGTGTGTGTATGCTCGCGCGTGTATGCGCGTGTGGTGTGTGTCTGTGTGGGTGGGTGGGTGCGTGGAGGGTGCAGTACATAATGTGGCATTGATTGTGGCTGATGGTTCAGATTTCAAATCAATCGATCGACCCGAGAGATGATGTCCACGAGGGATCCATTGCTCCCTATTACATGGAAGAGGAGCAGGAGGGAATGCATGGGCAGCGGCACGGAGACGGTCAGACAGCCGGAAACGCAACAGGACAACACGGCCACATCAAGACGAATAGACAGAGAGACAGAGACAGACATAGGCAGACAAAGACAGACAGGAACAGAGACAGACAGAGACATACAGACAGACAGAAACAGACAGACAGAGACAGACAGACAGAGGAACGGATTGTGCGAACGGAAGGCATTCTTCTGTTGAAATGAGTTCTCAGATATTCCGACTTCCTTTTCCAAGGGAGGCTGGAACGACTGTCTCCTTTTTCTCCGGATGCTCTTCGTGTAATTGGAGAAGAGAGGGACAGGACAGGACAAGAACACACGCAGACACGTAATGGTATACCGACGACAGCAGACAGAGACAGGTATACTGACAAACACGAGCAGAGAGAGACAGACACACTGCAGGCTGCGGAATATCGAGGCGGAGGCAAACAGACAGAGACAGACAAACACAATAAAACAGACAGACACAGACCGAAACAGACAGTGGACTTGGAAGCATACAGACACACAGGCAGCGGATATTGAGGCAGACAGACAGACAGACACAACCACACAGCAAGGCATACAGTGGACAAATGAGGGGCGAAGGAACAGAGGGAGGGAGTGAATGGGGCGAAGTGAAGGCGGGGAAGTAGGAAATTGACCGGGAACTGGACAAATCTTAAAATTCCCGGGTAACACCGGGTACCCCGCCGAGTACCCCAGTAACTGAATACTTCTTTACCCTCGCTCACATAATAATCAGAAGACACCATGCTGTGATTTGTTGATTGGAAATGCACATGGCGGGCCTTTCAT
>OX457036.1:12756606-12759106 GCA_949752735.1 Lumbricus terrestris
CCCGCGGGGCAATTGAAGCGGAAAGAATAGGTTATGCATGTAGAGCTGGTTGAGACCATGCTTCTGGGGCAGGGCCCATCTCCTGCGTCGAAAGCCAATTAGGCCTCTGCGTATGAGGCCGGCATAATAAGAACAAAGGCCACGTGTCGATCTATTTTCGTTTGCATTCTCGTCAAAAGCTATGCCGACACGACACCTAGTGACAGGTATGAGCACGCCACACGCATAGCTGCTTTGCTTCATCACAATCACTGTTTTGCTTTTTGAAAGAAATCTTATTCTCTCGTCGATTCTGACTTAGGTATGGCTTCACTTTTCAAGGACGACTCAAAAATGACCTGTTTTAAAGATTTTTTTCGTAAAATAAAAGTGCCCTCCAGGCGAGAATAGCCAAGGCTACCACTCACTTTTTAAAACACTTTCCCGTGTAAACAAACTTTTCCATAAACTTCTTCTAACGTTAGACTTCCGTCTTCCAAAGAAGTCACATTTTTAGAATAAGCGGGTTCGACATCGCAATGTGTTGCCACTGACCATTTGGCCTCCATTGACAATTTGATTTGTCACTTATACCGGAAATGTAGCCTAACTGTTGTTGCATTAAACATGAAGAATATTAATGGTACCAAGAAATTTAAATTCCTAAGTTTATTGATCGATTGCAACTGTCGAAACTTCGCAAACACCGTAACCGCTTGATGTTGGGCAGGCGCAATCCTATAGACCTAATCCTAGGAATAATAATAATATTTACTGACATCATCACGAGATTACCCGAATAATAAGTTAGCCTATAACTACGTTCCTTCCGTGAAAACTGGATGAGTGAAATGTAGGATACTGATTACTGAATGAGCGGGTACCGCGTGAAGACGAGTTTACTTTCTGCCATGTTTCGCACCACAAAATCGCTGAGAGCCCGAGATCTAGATTGATGACCTGAACTCCTGATCTGAGTTCGTGATGGCCTCGAGTTTAAAAATTATAATCATCCGCTACTGCACTTTGAGCTCAATCGATTTCACGGACAGCGGGGTCAACCTGTCTTTAACTGCTTTGGTCTCTGTCTCGCTCACTCTGTCTGTGTCTGTGTCTGTCTGTGTCTGTCTGTCTGCCTGCCTGTCTCTCTTATTTCTATGGACGGACGGACGAACGGATGGACTGACGGATGGATGGATGATGGATGGATGGATGATGGATGGATGGATGGATGATGGATGGATGGATGGATGGATGAATGGATGGATGGATGAATGGATGGATGAATGGATGATGGATGGATGAATGGATGGATGATGGATGGATGGATGGATGGGTGAATGGATGGATGGATGATGGATGGATGAATGGATGGATGGATGATGGATGGATGGATGAATGGATGGATGGATGGATGGATGGATGGATTGATACATACATGTATACGTCGATAGATAGAGTTAAACAGACAGACAGACAGACAGACAGACAGACAGACAGACAAATCTCTTTTATGACGGTGTTTATGTCTTTCCTTGTCTTTATGTGTGTGCCTGCATATGCGTGTGTGTGTGTGTGTCTATGGCTGTCTACCTATCTCTTCCTCCTTTTCTTTCGCTGTCACCATCCGCATTACAAGCTTCTTTCTCTGTCTGTCTGTCTGTTTGTCTGTGTGCATCTTTCTGCTTCTCATTGACAGTATGTTCTGCCTGTATACACTGTCAGACAGCCGGCCAGTTGATTAACTGAAATCCCATGGCACGGACATAGATAGACGCATCTCTTCCCGACAGATGGCGGGTCACCTGCACTTGCGTCCAAAGAAGAGGAATCGAAAATCAGATCTCTATGCTCAGTCAGTCGCTGTCTCGCCTCTCCAGCACGGATACATACTCCCTGGTCGGCTGTATCTCCGAAATAGCGCTACAAAAGTAGCCACATCGTCAACAATCAGATGAGATTGAGGGAAAGAGATTGGGTCTTACTGCAAACCGAACATTATACATTACGATTGGACCACGTTGGAATACATTTGCTTAGAGTCTACATAGGATTAATGAAGATTGTTTAAGTTAACAGCAGCTGTAGCTTTTAGGTTAGAAACAGATTTTATAGACTATGCCTGGTCCTTGTAATATATATATATACACTTATATATTTATACACAGTACACTATATATATATATATATATATATATAATTATATATAATATATGTTAAATACGGCTAGATTGGTTAGGCTTAGTCTTTAAGGCCGAAGCAGACTATAGATATGTTAAGCAGCTAAAATTGTAGGTCTTCTAGAAGGTCAGATTGATTAGGTTTGTCCTTAGGCTAGATACAGGTTCGAGCGGTTAGGCTTAGGACAGATTGACTGAGTTTAGGCTTTATGCTGCAGACAGGTTGGTGGGTCAGCTACTTTTGGGCGGAGATGAGTTAGATTGGCTGAGTTTAGTCTCGGCACATGCTGGATTGGTTAGGCTTCAATTCTTAAACGTGACCGCCTCGCTTTTGTCTGGAT
>OX457036.1:12764106-12769106 GCA_949752735.1 Lumbricus terrestris
CCCAGAGGGCAGTGGCGGCGCCAGGGGGGGGCTGGAGGGGGCTAAGCCCCCCCTAGATGCGGCTCAGCCCCCCCAAAGCAAAATGCGGAAAATGTCTATAACGGCTTATTTCGTGATAAGAAAACTAGACAATCATCAACGGCATCGAAATCTATTTGAGAATGAAGTTATAATAGCGACTTCATTTCTTGGCCTCGGTCTATGAAAACGGGTGACAAGTTTGCACCCTTACCATTTGACCATACAACGGGACAGAGATGTCGAAATTGTCGAAGAAACAACATGTTTCTTAGACACCTCGTTTCAGATTGAAACCGTTTTATAAGTATTAGACGTATAGAAATATCGAAATTGCCTAGTCCTTAAAAAGTGGTGCAAAGCTGTATTTTCTCTTGATTTTTCGCATATTTCACAAAATAAATTAATCATCGTCACAAAAGTATGTATAGGGTTTTCTCCCTCCTGCAATCAACTATATAATAGCCTAGATGCTTGCGCCAGTGGCGTCGTCAGAGGACTAGGGGTTATAGCCTCTAAATGCGGCTCAGCCCCCAAAGCAAAAAGTAGAAAATATCCATTACGTCTTATTTCGTAATAAGAAAGCTAGACCATGGTCAATGGCATCGAAATCAACTATATATACAATATATATATATATATATATATATATATTTATATTTATATATATTAAGTTTTATAGGTCATTTAATTCGTTGCATAGCAAATGCTACAAATTTAGTGAACCAGTTTTGTTGCATTTCGTAGCTGCTTACTGTAAACCGTTTCTTCTTTATGGAATGGAAGCTGTCAGCTCTACCAAAAGTGAGCTGAACTATTTAGAATACACTTACAGCTCCGCAGTATGTAAATTTTTTAAAGTCTCCAATAGTAGTGTTTCATCTGTACTGCACATCATGCATGAAAATAATATTACAGACTGCTGGTTATCCAGAAGATTGCGTTTTATCCAGAAATGCCTTTGACACAACAATGTAGTTGTCAGATTTGCGTCATGTTTCTCTTACACACCTCAAATGTATGCGCTCTTGTTATTTTCGGTATAATAATTATTATATTCTTCTTGTGTATACCACCCCTGTCTGGGAATGTAGGCCTACGTTTGATGTAATGGTCAACTAAGAAGTAAAACAGTTGTGTTCAGATAATTATATATATATATATATATATATATTATATACATAAAATAATTTTGTGCATATACATCAAAGCATGCATATTTTTGTATTAAGGAAACTTAAACTGTTTTCTGTCATTAGTAATATGCGGGCAGATATTTATAATAGTGTCCTGTGAATGCTGTTGGACACCTTTATTGTGATTTATTTTTATTTGTGATTATTTTATTTGAATGTCCAGGGTTACGGGCTCTTGTCATAGACCCTTGTCAAATCGGATCCATCCATTATTGTAATTACTTTTTCATTGTAAAATTTCTGAGTATTAATACTGTGTTGGACACCTTTATTGAGATAACTTGGAAGTCGAGTCCGTGTCCATGGTTGACTTTTTATACGATAATACTGAATTGCACACCATTTTATTGCAAAAATTCTGAATATTAATACTGTGTTGGACACCTTTATTGAGATAACTTGGAAATCGAGTCCGTGTCCATGGTTGACTTTTTATACGATAATACTGAATTGCACACCATTTTATTGTAAAGTCTCTGAATATTAATACTGTGTTGGACACCTTTATTGTGATAACTTGGAAATCGAGTCCGTGTCCATGGTTGACTTTTTATACGATAATACTGAATTGCACACCATTTTATTGTAAAGTTTCTGAATATTAATGCTGTGTTGGACACCTTAATTATTGTGATAACTTGGATGTCGAGTCCGTGTCCATGGTCGACTTTTTATACGATAATACTGAATTGCACACCAATTTATTGCAAAATTATGAATATTAATATAGTGTTGGACACCTTTTATTGTGACAACTTGGATCTCGAGTTTGTGTCCATGTTTGACTTTTTATACGATAATACTGAATTTGCACACCATTGTATTGTGGAATTTCTGAATATTAATTCGCTGTTGGACACCTTTATTGTGATTTATTTTTATTTGTGACCCTGGTCAAATCGGATCCATCCATTATTGTGATGACTTCTTTATTGTAAAATTTCTGAGTATTAATACTGTGTTGGACACCTTTTTGTGATAACTTGGAACTCGAGTCCGTGTCCATGGCCGGTTTTTTATACGATAATACTGAATTGTACACCATTTTATTGTAAAATGTATGAATATTAATACTGTGTTGGACACCTTTTATTGTGATAACTTGGATCTCGAGTCCGTGTTCATGGCTGACTTTTTATACGATAATACTGAATTGCACACTATTATATTGTGGAATTTCTGAATATTAATTCGGTGTTGGACGCCTCTTAGTGTGATAACTTAGAACTCTAGTCAACGTGGTTTTTGAGTGCTTGCATATCCCTCAGAGTAGAGGGACAATTATAGGGACTTTTCATTACCTCACTGTCTGCACCACATAGCTACTCGGGCTACTGTGTGCACACGCACTGTATATACATTGTACTGTATTGCCTTTGCTCAGCTCGGTCACAAACTCGGCTCAGATGACTGAAATTTCGGGGTATGGTACAGCGCGGGCACGGCATAGACTTTACCCGGACGCGTTTAAGGACCTCCCATTCTCTTTTGCTACCTTAGTTGGACACCTTTGTTTATGATTATTCGGATCTTAATCTAGGATTGCGGCCGGATACACCACAAATCAAAAACCTCAACAATTATTGCTGACTTCGTTTCAATAACACACTCAATCTCCAACTACATCTTGCAATGTGAAGCGCGTTTATGCCAGTGCACAATTTCTTGTAAAACCCTTGGCCGGTATGTGCTTCGTTCATGCATTCGGCACTCGCATGATTGCAATATGACCGCCCTGGAAAGAAAATGTTCTAGTTGCGACTCTGGGAGGGAGGAAGGCTTGGGGCTTCAGCCCCCCCAAACCTGAAATCCTGGCGCCGCCACTGCCAGAGGGGATCCAGAGGGGCAAATCCGGCCATGGCCCCTCATTTATAAATGTTCTTTAGTTTCGACCAGCTATTCTGGCTCGGAAAGTTGACGTGCTCCTCCCCCATAAGTAGTTTCGTAGGTTGTAGGTCCCACGAGGTCCGTACAGGGGTTTAAGAACACTGCATTGAAAAAAGGTCATCACTTATTTTTGCGAGGAAAATGTACGGTTTTTCAGGGAAATGGTATATTTTTGCCCGAGATTTCGACTAAATGTCTAAAAATGTCATCAACTATTTTGGCGGATAAGATGGTACATTTTCCTGGGAATTCGACAAATGATTGAAAAAAGAAAAAGATCATCAGATTTTTCGGTGACCAAAGACGAAATTTGCTCCCTGTCCCAACACCGAAATTTTGCCCCCACCCCTTCGAAAATTTCTGTATCCGCCTCTGCCTTGTTCCAACAATTACGACTATTATAATCTTGTAAATTTTCGCACAATTGAGGATTACTATATATATGCTGTAAATTTACGAATTTATCGAATTCTGCGTAATGAAGATCAGTTTATGAAACGCTGCAATGCCACCACGTCAGGCCGACAAGAACTGGGTGTGGTTGGGTGCTTGTGGTGACAGATCAGAATTCATGTCAGAAGGGTCAAGCAAGATGGATAGCGTGGTGAGAAGCCGTCATCCGCGTCTTCGTGTGGGCGCAAGGGATGGGTCACGTGTGTGTGTGGATTGCCAATGCAATACTGGACTTAGATTTTAATCTGGATTGATGTGGATTGATCTGCAGATTGATATGTCCATATCAGTCGTGTAGGCTATACACAAGCAGTCGTCGATTCCATGCAGCTGGCTGCATTTAAAGCAGGAGCTATGTAAGTTTGTTAGGCAAGATTATTATTTATAGACAATTATTAGGCATTTTAATAGTTTAAATTTAATAGTCTAAATTTAAATACTCTTCTAAAAACAAGAAATAATATTTTATCAGTGATGATGATTAGTAATAATACTTTGATAATGGTTGGACATGACGATGATGATGATGATGTTCATGATTATGATGATGATGATCATGATGTTAATTACGATATCATTAATATTTATTAGTATTTTGTTGCTATTATTATCATTATTATTACTATTAGGCCTACTAATTGTTATAATTAATACAATTATCACTATTACCTTAATAAAATAATCAATATTTCAATGAAAATAATAATGGTAATAATAACAATGATAACATCAAGAAGACGACAAATAATAATAGCAGCAAGTGTCAGCAAAAACAATAGCCTGCATGGCAATAGCCTGGAAATAGCCTGGCAATAGCCTAACAATAGCCTGGAAATATCCTGGCAATAGCCTGGCAATAGCCTGGCAATAATCTGGCAATATACTCAGAAGATAAGATAAATGGTAACTCACAGAGTGTAAGTACGGATGGCGTTTTCTGTAGTAAAACTTCTTTTCATAAGTTTTTCTCCCAAGGAAAAGATCGACAGTAGAGAAAGTAGGCATAGACCTACATCTCCACAGATGATAACTATAAATATAAACCAACGAAAAATCACTGTCACGATGGCTAGGCCTACCCGCAATGGGCCAGGCCTACGCAACCCCCACGACTCCTTGTTCTTTATATTTTACAACACGCAGCCCACGTGGACTGCGATTTCTCAAACGGTCGTCGAATCCTTCACATTTGTTACTCCAATGCTTCAATTCCCGATCTATCGTCACCGACCTGAACGTATAGTTTACCAAGCTCCATGGAAGTGAACAGCATTTTATCATCGGCGGAATGCTTCGATTCACTTTCCGTGGTTGATGACGTGTATATATGGACGGTCCGTAAGTGGCTGCCCTAACAACAACACCGCAGACTGCAGCGAATGACGGACCAAACGACCGATGGTCGAGATTTGTTCAGACACCCGATAATAATTGTTGTCGGCATCG
>OX457036.1:12773015-12778015 GCA_949752735.1 Lumbricus terrestris
GTAGGAAATTGACCGGGAACTGGACGAATCCTAAAATTCCCGGGTAACGCCGGGTACCCTACCGGGTGCCCAGTAACTGAATACTTCTTTAGCCCTCGCTCACATAATCAGCAGATACCACGCTGTGATTCGTTGATTGGGAATGCACATGACGGGCCTTTCACCAGAATGCTGTTTAGATCAGCCTACTTGTTTGACGCTAATATTGTAGTCGTTTCATTCAACCTGTGCTTTAATTTGCAACTTTTATTACCAAAATCGATGTATTACAATGACGCTTATGTCCCATAGTACGCATGCAATGGAGTTATAAAGAAAATATTACTTACTTACTCACTTACTTATTCACTTACTTACTTACTTACTTACTTACTTACTTACTTACTTACTTACTTACTTACTTACTTACTTACTTGCTTACTTACTTACTTACCAACTTAAATACAGAGAAGCAAGTGGAGATTCTGCGGAGTGTGCATCGTTGTTTAGTGAACACAGACTCTCTTTGATTGTCGTTTGGTGTCAGGTCGGGAGCGCCTCTGAGGCGTTCTCTTGAAGTGGCGCTATATAAATGTACGATTACAGTTACAATTACAATGACGAATGCATGAGTAGGAAGAGCGGAAAGGAATAACGGTTAGTCTATTCCTTAATACTTTAATACTGTATTATCGTTCAGTTAACTTACACTGTAGGAAGGAAAGATTTGAGATGGAACCGATTCCGAGTACTTTAGACCGCGTGCAAAACTATTCGGACACCGCTAATGGCTGACGTATCCAGACACGACTGTTAAGAGCCTGCGCAAATACACGCACGCACACAGTGGAGAAATATCGGTAATTTCACGGGCGTCGGTGGTCGGGCTTTCGAACGGCCGAACGAATTTACAGAAGACCGGCGTCTGACTGGCTCGCTCGTCGGTCCGGCTAATCTCATTTCGGCTGAACAAGTTTAGCGACTAGCCCCCGTAGTTTCTCCCCTCCCCGGCGCCCCTCCCGCGTACATCGTCGGTCACGAGAGCTGTAGTTCAATGGACTGGTCGATAAGGACTGCAATGGACTCGATGATCAAGTTAAACGGCGTCTGTGGTGCGAGTGGAAGAGGCGGAGTGATTGGGATTGGGGTGGGGGATATGGAGGAGGAGGAGGTGGAGCAGGGTGAGTGGAGACGGGAGAGATGAGGTAGAGTGGGAAGAAGAATGGATGAAGAAGAAGAAGAAGAAGACGAAGAAGAAGAAGAAGAAGAAGAAGAAGAAGAAGAAGAAGAAGAAGAAGAAGAAGAAGAAGAAGAAGAGGAGGAGGAGGAGAATGAGAAGGAGGAAGAAGAAGAAGAGAAGGAAGAGAAGGAAGAGGAGTAAGAGGAGGAGGAGAATGAGAAGGAGGAAGACGGGAGCTGGAAGAAGAAAAGAAGAAGAGGTGGCAGGAAGGATTATGGGAGGAAGTCTGGAAGAAAAGGAGAGATGCAGATGGTGGAAGAAGGAAGGAAGGAATGAAATGTGACGACAGCATTGGATAGAGATAGCATGATATCGAAGAGGACAGGAGATTGACCCGGAAGAAGGCAGTAAGATATATAGTGGGATTTACATAAAGACAGAGATAGCGAAAGAGTGAGAGACACAAGCACAGACAGACATATTTCTTTTCGGGATGCCATGGTCTGTTCCGCTCTCTCGCTTTGTCCTCCTTGTCCGTCCCTCCCCCTCTCTGTCTCTGTCTGTCTCTCTGTCTGTCTCTGTCTCTCTCTCTCTGTTTGTCTGTCTCTGTTTGTCTCTCTCACTCTGTGTCCTGTCTCTGACTGTCTGTCTGTCTGTCCGTCTGTCTGACTGTCTCTCTCTTCCTGCTACTATTTCTCTCTCCCATTCTCCTTATTTCTCCTTCTTTTCCTGTCTACAGTGACTGTGTTTCTCTTACACTCCCCTGTCGCACCATGTCTTTTTCACTATAATATGTTCGTTGCTGCTATCTTCTGAATCTTGTATTCCGCGTCGATCGTGCGGAACAATCGGAGTCTGATTGGACAGAGTGTGCAGGACGCGGCGAAAGGTCGGACACAGTATGTGTAGGAATTGGAAGAGGAGGAGGAGGAATAGAAGGAATAGAAGGAGGAGGAGGAAAAGGATAAGGAGAAGGAGGAGTAGGACGAGGAGGAGGAGGATGAAGAGGAGAGGAGGAGGAGGACGAGCAGGAGGGACAGGAAGCGATGGAAGAGGAAAAGGGAGAGTAGAAGAATCAGGAGAAGAGAGAAGACAGAAAAAGAAGAGGAGGCGGTCGAGAGGAAGGATAAATGAGGAATTGAGGAGGAGAAAAGATTGCATTAGTAGATGGTATATTCTACATGCAACGTCAGAAACGGAAGTCATCGGCTTCAGAAGCAGAGGATGATGACAGACGTTTGGAGGCAGAAGATATGGGAGAGAGAGAGAGAGAGAGAGACAGAGAGACAGAGAGACAGAGAGAGACAGAGAGAGAGAGAGACAGAGAGAGAGAGAGAGAGAGAGAGAGAGAGAGAGAGAGAGAGAGAGAGAGAGATAGAGAGAGAGGCAGAGATACAGCGAAACAGGATGGCATGGCATAGAGACAGAAAGAGAGAGAGACGGAGAGAGAGAAACAGACATACAGAGACAGAGACAAAGAAGGTGGTGCATGAGGAAGCCCTTTGTGCTCTAATATTGTCGGAATAGATCGAATTATGGAGAAGACGTATTGTAAGGAACGGAGAGGTGCCTAACATCATGCAGTTGCATGACTTCTCGATCCCTTCTAAAAACAGATTGAAGGCACAGGCACACAGACAGACAGAGAGAAAAACAGACCGACACACACACACACACACACAAAAACACAGTTGAATTCGAATAATATACAGACGAATTGATAGACACACTGTCAAAGAGACGTGAATACATACACATAGAAGAACATATTATAGGCACATAAGTAGATATGAAACTACGTCTTCTGGATCAGTTAAGTATTATTACTAACTAGAGATTAATTAGTAAATAGTTAGCCATTATTAATAATTAGTTACGGTAATTAGGTCACGGCCCATGTAATTAGGTCACGGCCATGATTGTGTTGAAAGTCAAGAAAGGCAGATATTATTGCAGAATAAGAGTTGTGGCGGTGGTGGTCGTGGTGGTGGTGGTGATGGCGGTGGTGGCGGTGGTGTTCGTGGTGTGGTGGTTGTGGCAGTGGTGGTGGTCGTGGTGTGTGGTGGTGGCAGTGGTGGTGGTCGTGGTGTGTGGTGGTGGCAGTGGTGGTGGTCGTGGTGTGTGGAGGTGGCGGTGGTGGTGGTCGTGGTGTGTGGTGGTGGCAGTGGTGGTGGTCGTGGTGTGTGGAGGTGGCGGTGGTGGTGGTCGTGGTGTTGGTGTTGGTGGTGGTGTTAGTGGTGGTGGTAGTGGTGGAGGTTGTGGTGGTTGTGGTGGTTGTGGTGGTTGTGGTGGTGGTAATGGCGGTGGTGGCGGTGGTGGTCGTGGTGGTGGTGGCGGTGGTCGTGGTGGCGGTGGTGGTGGTGGTGGTGGTCGTGGTGTTGTTGGTGGTGGTCGTGGTGGTGGTGGCGGTGGTCGTGGTGGTGGTGGTGGTGGCAGTGGTGTTGGTGTTGGTGGTGGTGGTGGTGGTGGTAGCAGTGGTGGTGGCAGTGGTGGTGGTGGTGGTGTCGATTGTTTGGTCCATCCTTGCAGTTGTACTACAATGGATGCTTATTAGAATCGATTACCGACGATTTCCACTTTGCACAACACAACGACATCATTGCCATGTCTACTCATGCAGATTAACCAAAAGACACATACACACACACAAACACATACATACACACAAACACATGCAAACATACAAACACATGCAAACATACAAACACATGCAAACATGCAAACACATGCAAACATACAAACACATGCAAACATACAAACACATGCAAACATACAAACACATGCAAACATACAAACACATGCAAACATACAAACACATGCAAACATACAAACACATGCAAACATACAAACACATGCAAACATACACGCACGCATTATACATGTGCATGCAACTTACACACACACGAAACCATATAAGAACTAAAGCGCAGATGCAGACCTAAAAAGCAGAAACCCAAACAGTCGAAAGCGCAAACACCTACCATCAGAAATACACACGAATACACGCGCGCGCGCATTAACTATCCTCAATATTAACTGCATTGAAAAATATATAAAAGCATGTATGCTTGTTTGTATGTTTGTATGCATGCATGCATACAAACATACATTGTACTTATGTACATACATACATATATACATACATGTAAGTGCGTACATACAAACATGTATACATACATACATACATACATACATTACATACATACATGCATACATGCATACATACATACATACATACATACATACATACATACATACATACATACATACATACATACATGCATGCATGCATGCATGCATGCATGCATGCATGCATGCATGCATACATACATACATACATACATACATACATACATACATACATACATACATACATACATACATACATACATACATACATACATACATACATACATACATACATACATACATACATACATACATACATACATACATACATGCATACATACATACAAATACATGGCTACAATGATACATTTTTTTTCCCGTTTAATGACTCGCGAATCATTTATGCAGCGCTATTGCATGATCTCTCAGAGAAGCAGATATCAATGGAGCCAGCTAGAAGTAATCTTTTAAAAAAATTTATTGTACATATTGCTTATCTGAACCACTCCAATAATTGTGATTTGCTGAATTATCGAAGCATGAACTTCCCGGTCGCTATCGGAAGAGATCAGAGCAGAGGACGCTCGTGCTGTTCAACTCACTGAGGCAGACAATAGATAAACGAATTTTATAGATGGCCAAATTCAACGATAAATGCAATAATAATATACAAATACGAAGCATAGGAATTATTAGGAACAGCAAAAATATA